>CM035838.1:250300094-250877882 GCA_020510985.1 Pholidichthys leucotaenia | reverse complement strand
TTTTGGGGACTTCAATCTTAGACTGAATCCATACTGGGATGCTTCTGGTAATTCCCCACATCAAAATAACACCCAAAACAGGAAGACTCGGATGCTACTAAAAGAATTGGGAATCTGTGACGTGTGGAGGGAACTCAACCCCAGTGTAAAAGACTATACATTTTACTCAACTCCACATTCATCTTACTCAAGGATTGACTATTTTTTTATGTTTAATAGAGACATTGGAAGAGTAAAAACATGTAAAATAGGACTGATGGATCTCTCCGACCACAGTCCGATCTACATGGACTTAAATATCCAAAAATACACAAATAATACATTTTCTTGGAGGTTAAATTCAAATGTCCTGAAAGGACCATTGAAAGATGAATTGGAATCAGATATTCTCAGATATTTGGAAGATAACGATAATGGAGAAGTATCCCCTTTAATACTGTGGGATGCATGTAAAGCTGTAATAAGAGGAAAGATTATTGCAAAACTGGCAACCCAAAAGAAACTAAGACAAGAAAAACTATCCACATTAGAGTCAGAACTTAGGAACCTAGAAAAAGAACACAAAGGCAACACTCATTCTACTGACTCGCTCAAGATTAAGGAAATTAAAAACCAAATAAATGAGATCTACACAATAGAAATCCAGAAGAAACTTACATTTCTGAAACAAAAATACTATGAAGCAGGCAGTAAATCGGCAAAATTGCTAGCCTATAAATTGAGGAAACATCAAACAGAAAGAGCAATCTACAAAATCAGAGACCCAGTATCAAAGGAAATAAAATTCAGAATTCAGGATATTCTTAAAAACTTCGAGAATTACTATAAGAACTTATACTCCCACAAAAAACATAAAAACGCATCCGAGGCATTCCTAAACACATTACACCTTCCCCAACTTACGGAGTCACAAAATAAAACACTACTGTCAGAAATACATCCTAAAGAATTGGAAAAAGCAATTATGAAACTTAAAGCTAACAAATCCCCAGGAGCTGATGGCTATACAGCAGAGTGGTACAAAACCTTTAAACAGCAACTATCTCCTCTCCTCCTGAAAACATTTAATTATGTCCTCCACACAGGGGAAATCCCCCCCTCCTGGAGAGAAGGGGTCATTGCAGTTATACCTAAACCTGAAAAGGATAAACTAGAGTGCTCCAACTACAGACCAATCAGTGTACTAAATCAGGACTATAAGCTTTTTACCATTATCCTTGCCAAAAGGTTAGAAAATATACTGACAGACCTAATTCATTTAGACCAAACAGGTTTTATAAGACAAAGACAGACACAAGACAACATTCGACGCACTTTACACATAATTCATCATATAAAAAAATATAACTTAAATGCAGTCATATTGGGATTAGATGCTGAAAAAGCATTCGATTCGGTTGACTGGTCTTTTCTATATAGAATCTTATCCAGTTTCAATTTTCATAACAACTTCATTAGAACTATACAGGCATTATATAAAAAACCAACAGCTAAAATAAGGATTAATGGTAATTTATCATCATCTTTTGAACTGGAAAGAGGATGTCGTCAGGGCTGCCCCCTGTCTCCACTGCTCTTTGCAATCTTCATAGAACCTCTGAGCCAATGGATAAGACAAAACCAAAAAATTCAAGGTATTACACTTGGTCAGAAGGAACATAAAATAGCACTCTTTGCTGATGACATTTTAATATACCTAGGGCAGCCGGACACTTCTTTACCAGAACTAACCTCAGTTCTTTCAGAGTATGGAGATTTATCGGGGTACAAATTAAATATGCATAAAACCCAAGTTTTAACATTCAACTATGACCCAAATCATTATTCACTAAGCAAACTCAAAACTAACTGGGAGTCGGAATCTATGAAATATCTGGGGGTCAATATCCCGAAACAACTCAACAAAATTATATCACTAAACTATGATCCACTGGTGACAAAAATAAAATCTGACCTAGCAAGATGGAATATGATACCATTCTTGGGTACTGCACAAAGAATTGAAGCAGTCAAAATGAATATACTTCCACGTCTTCTATACCTTTTCCAAACAATACCGGTAGAACCTCCCAAAAAAACATGGCAGGAGCTGGACAGAAGGATCTCAAGATTCATATGGCAGGGCAAGAGACCTAGAATCAGATATAGAACCCTACAGCTAAACAAAGACAAAGGTGGGCTCGCGCTGCCAAATATCAGGGACTACTTTAAAGCCGCACAAATTAAAACTTTAGTAGAGATATGTAACCCAGTCTACACTGCACAATGGAAGGAGATCGAATGCCAAATAACAAGTGACATCCCCCTACAGGCGATAATAGGGAACAATGTCTTACCTAAGCTTTTGAATAACACTAACCCGTGGATAGAGACCCCGCTAAAAATTTGGTTTAAGATAGTCAGAGAGAATCAAACTAAAGAGCCCTATCGACTTCTGCAATGGATCGCCTATGATCAGGACTTTACTCCTAATAAAACAGACACCAGATTTAAAAAGTGGAAGGAGAAAGGGCTGATAAAATATTACGATTTTTTTAAAGGGCAAATCTTAAGAAGTTTTGAAGATTTGAAAAAACAAGGCCTAATAAATCAAGACCTTTACAGGTTCTTCCAGCTTAGACACCACATAAACAATATACTTAAAAAGGAGGTTTTGGAAAGGGCCCAGTCAGGTGTTCTGAAGGTCTTCTTAATGGCATATAAAGGGATCCCAGGGATCAGATACATTTCTAAAATATACCAAGGTCTTCAAGACTTAAAAGGAGACAACACATCTTATATAAAAGAGAGATGGGAAAAAGAGGGGAATTTCACTTTCAATTTCACTTTACAACTGGAAATATGGGAAAAGCTAAATAAACAGCAATGGAAAAGTACCTCATCCCTGCAGTGGAGAGAATTTGGATGGAAAAACTTGGCAAGATTTTTCAGAACACCTGCACAAAACAAATTTACCCATAAGGGATTGAACTGTTGGCGCTTGTGTGGTGAAAAGACTGCAAATCATTTTCATGTGTTTTGGTCATGCCCAGTTATCCACCAATATTGGACCAAGGTACAGACAATATTGGGGAAAATATTCAAAATTACAGTTCCCTTTTCTTTTGTAACTTTGTATTTGGGTTTACTACCGGACTCACTGGAAAGACGAGGAGAAAAATACTTATTCAATGTTTTAATATTGGCAAGCAAAAAAGCTCTAACTAAAAAATGGATGTTGAAGGACTGTCCTACACCTGAAGATTGGACTAACGTGATCCAAGACATTTACTCGATGGAAAAGTTGACATTCGCACTGAGACAGGACATGGATGTGTTCATGAACTTTTGGCAACCCTGGACCGCATATGTGTCTTCCATTAGATCTAATCTTTGACAAATACCATTTCAATAATGGTTCCGCTCTTTGTTCCAAGGCTACTCAGATGCTCTTTTATCTTTATTTACTTACTTTTTCTTTTTGTTTGTTTTTTACTGGTTTGTTTTGTTTTTTTTTGTTATTTGTTTCTTGTTTTTTTTTCTCTTTAATTTCACTTTTTCTTTCACTTTAAAAAAAAAAAAGGGGGTGTTGTAAGAATTAATCTTCCAATGTTGTCAGATATCAGAAAATAAGGGAACATGTGATGAAAATGTAAACACTGCATTGCTGTAACGACCTGTATACCCTTTACAAAAACTTAAATTAAAAAAAAAAAAAAGAGTGATGTGATTTTGATCTGTCTCTTTCTTGCTTGGAGATTGTTAGAGTATGTGTTCTCTTAATAAAGCTGAACCTGAGAAACAAACAAAAAAAAAATCCTTCAATGTGATTTTCTAGATTTTTTTTTTTCTTATTTTGTCTCTCATAGTTGAGGTATACCTATGATGAAAATTGGAGACCTCTCTCATCTTTAAAGTGGGAGAACTTGCACAATTGGTGGCTGACTAAATACTTTTTTACCCCACTGTATACAGCTTATAATTAGATTTTTTGTTTTATCTTGGTCAATCTCAACAGTAACACATTCCAAAATCCCTGGTAGTGCAAAGGACATTCCATTTACAAGCTTACACCTATACAGGTCATCAATATACAGTGCAACACCACCACCCTTTTTTTGAGATCTGTTAATATGAAACATCTGATATCCCTCTATTGCCATCAGGGGAGCCTGCTCTTCATTAAGCCAAGTTTCAGAGACTGCAATAGCTGTAAATTTTCTGTCTAGCTGTTTTAAATAGTCCTGAATCTGTGGAAAGTTTTTGTTAAGACTTCTGCTGTTGAAGTGTATTATTGATAGTTTACCATCTAGTTGCACTTGACTTTTGAATTGCTTTTCGGTGTAATATTCACAATGATTATGAATATTATTGAAAAAGTGGTTATCAGGATCAATATCATTTTCCATCTCTTGTAGTTTATGTTCAGCATAATGGCATATTTTCAGAGTTTGAATTTCCTCACTCTGTGTCAAATGACTTCCTCCAACTGGGGATAATTGATGTCTACTCAAGTCAGTCATAAGTTTTTTTGTTTGTTTTGTTTATTTTTTTGTTTTTTGCTTTTTTTAAAGTACATTGACATGGTATGTCAAAAGAACTATTCTTACCATGTGTGTGGATATGGATTATCATAGTCTCTTAATTTTCTTCATCAGTGTTCATCTATATTTATTTAAGTCAGTAATCTCTCTGATTATTATACTCTTTGCTTCCTCAGGTGTTCCATTTAGTTTGATCCAAACTCTACAATTTCTTGTCCATGTTGCCTGTATCTTATTTTGTCTTTTCAGCATCCGTGCTTGCCGTGCTATTTCAGCATTAGTTTTTGTTAGATTGTGGAGTGTGTAAATGAAGAGGCAGATTCATGACAGACGATTGATTACACACTCACATCTAACAAGCACAGAATGGACTGAATGGTTACAGCAAGCTCTCCTTTCTGTATCCCAAGTCACACTTCACAAGTTTTATGGCACTTCACCTCACACAGCATGATATTTACTCTACACTGCATTCAACCCCCTCTGTCCTTCCTGGGCATTGTTCTCCCATGCTTATTCCCTGTCTCTGTCTGAGGTGCTAAATAACCTGACTTCCCCAAGGTCCCAAACTGCCCCCCCCCCCCCCCCCCCCAGCATCTAAGACAGACATTAGTCCACACTCGCTTTTGGCTTCAGTCTCCTCCCATATCTGCTGTAACTGGGGTTTACCGCCTCCGTGGCGCTGCTGTGCCGGTGGGGGGCTGCTGGGAGCGTGTCTGACTGCGGGTGAGCCGTGGTGGTGGTGGGGGGGGAGACTTCGTTCTGCCCGTGTGGCTGCTCTGGTGAATTGTTTCCCTGGGGAGCTCTCCTTGGGGGTCTTCCACGCCGAGGGGCCCCTGCCAACAGCACTTGCTCATCCGCCACTACAAAGGCGGGTTTGAGTCTATCTATGCCAGTTTTCTCCCGTCTACCCCCCAAGTCTAGCATAAAATGCTTATCTCCTGTTTCCAACACTCTGAACGGTCCATTATAGGGTGGGCACAATGGGGGGCGGTGGGCGTCGTGTCTGACGAACACAAACTGCGCGTTCTTCAAAGTTTTAGGCACAAAGGCACGCGGAAAACTGTGGTGGGCAGGGCCCGGCAGTGTGCTTGTGTTTGTGCTACGCTGCAAAAGCTGAGACGGGCAGCTGCCCGGCGTGGGATTATCTGGTAAAAATTCCCCGGGCAGCCGTAGGGGCTGCGCAAAAACGAGCTCTGCCGGGGAAGCTTTCAAATCCTCTTTTGGCGCAGAGTGCAACCCCAATAAAACCCATGGCAACCGTGGGTTTTATTGGGGAAAAGAGCGTTTTCATAGATCACTGAAAGCAGCCCTGAGTGCTGCTTTCAGTGATCTATGAAAACGCTCGCATTGTGGGACACATATGTGGGTTTCATATGCTTCACATGTATATTACTGTATGCTTACTTTATGCTTCACATCTCAGATGAACAAAAGGACTAAGCCTCCTAGGAGATAACAGGAGGATGTGAAATGTGGCCTTTTGTATGCAAAGAGATGGCCTTGAGGGATTTTCTGGCCACCAGTGACTTTAGGTGGAGGTGAGAAGACCTGGAAGAAGACGCATTGTGACTTGGGATTAAATACAATGTGACTGTGTGCTTTGATGTCCTGGGGTATAAAGGGACGAATGTCTGGGGGTTTCTTTCTCTTTCTGTTTTTGATGATGTTGGAGAATGAAATAAACCTGACTCGTGAGATAAACTCAGCCTCGTCATTTCCACATTCTCCACACTGGTGACCCTAAGACGTATCATGAGTGAAAGAAATTCTCCCGAGCCAGACTCGTCAGGAGCCAGCCAAACGAATGCAGCCATAGTTCAGCTACCGGACTTCTGGCAGAACAATCCGCGCTCCTGGTTTAACGCGGTCGAGGCGCAGTTCAACCTCCGGAGGATTTCGGTAGACACCACAAAGTTCTACCATGTGGTTGCAAAACTGGACAACCACACAGCCCAGCATGTGCAGAGCCTAATCAACCAGCCGCCGGACAGCGACAAGTATGGTGCGTTGAAGGCTGCACTCATCCGGTACTTCACCCCCTCGGTGGAGGAGCGAGCAGAGGGGCTCCTGGCGCTGACTGAATTTGAAAGCAACAGGCCTGCGGACCTGATGGAGAAGCTGTTGAGGTTGAAAGACTCTGACGATGACCACTTCATCTTTGCCCACCTTTTCCTCAGGACCCTACCATCAGCGGTGAGAGTGACCCTGGCCGGTTCGCCACTGTTGGCCCGACGAGACTACCGCGAGCTGGGCCAGGAGACGCAACGACTCGTCAACGCCGCCAAACGGCACGCGGCCATGGCCGCGGCAGTGGAGCTCAGCGCAACGTCCGGAGATGGCAGGGGGCCAGAGGCAACAGTACCAGACTCACCGACGACGGCGGCGGCAGGGGCCAAGAAACACGGAGCAGACGACGTCCTTTGTTTCTACCATCGCCGCTTCACAGAGAGGGCACGCAAATGTATACCACCGTGCCATTTCAAGCGCTCGGGAAACGCCAAGACCAGGGGTCGGTAGCAGCTGCGGCCCTCGGGGAGGAGAACAAGCTGCTCTACTTGAGGGATGCGCACTCGGGGAGGCATTTCCTCGCGGACACAGGCTCCCAGCTGAGTTTCATCTCCGCTGACTGGCTGGCGCCTTCCAGTGGTCCCGGGGTGTCAGCAGTGAACGGCTCGGCGATTAAGACCTTTGGTGAGAGGACGTTGCTTCTGTCCCTACACGGCCGTACATTCGAGTGGACTTTCGTCATAGCTGCAGTCAATTTCAAAATGTTAGGGGCTGATTTTCTGTGCTCACATGGTTTGTTGGTTGATCTTGCTAACAGGCGCCTGGTTAATGCACTCTCTTTTTATTCTATTCCCTGTACAGCTCGAGTGGCCCTGCCAACAGCACAAGCCAACGTCACAGCTGCAAGTGGTAAGTTCCACACACTGCTCACTCAGTTCCCAGCACTCACGGTCCCAACATTTTCGGCGACCGTGGCTAAACACGGGGTGGAACATTTTATTACTACCACCGGACCGCCCGTTTTTGCAAAAGCTCGGCGCTTGGATTCAGCTAAACTGACCATAGCGCGCGAGGAGTTCGCCAACCTGGAAAAGCTGGGCATCATCAGGCGTTCGAAAAGCCCATGGGCTTCACCGCTTCACATGGTCCCGAAAGCTGATGGCTCGTGGCGACCTTGCGGAGATTTCCGCAGGTTGAACAACGCTACAGCGCATGACCGCTACCCGATCCCGCATATCCAAGATTTTTCAGTTCATTTGGCGGGGGCGCGTGTTTTTTCTAAGATAGACTTGGTACGCGGTTACCACCAGGTCCCAGTGCGCGCTGAAGACATACCCAAAACAGCAGTAATAACTCCGTTCGGGCTATTCGAGTTTTTGCGCATGCCGTTTGGGCTTAAAGGCGCAGCGCAGATGTTCCAACGCATGATGGACGCGGTGTTGCACGATCTTCCCTTCGTGTTCGTCTACCTGGACGACATATTGGTAGCCAGCGCGTCTGAAGATGAACACGAAAACCGCCTCATGGCAGTTTTCCGAAGGTTGGGAGAGCACGGATTAATAATCAACCCAGCGAAGTGTCAGTTCGGGGTGGCGCAGATTGATTTTTTGAGGCATCGCGTTTCTCCAGAAGGAGCAGTTCCTCTGCCTGACAAAGTGCGCGCAGTAACAAATTTTCCCCAGCCACAAACGGTCAAGGCGTTACAGGAGTTTTTGGGAACGGTGAATTTTTATAACCATTTCCTCCCCCGCGCAGCGCTGCTCATGCAACCATTGTATGCTGCACTAAAAAAACAAAAACCCACAAATAAAATCGAATGGTCTCCGGAGCGAGAGCGCGCATTCGCGGAAGTTAAAACAGCTCTGGCAAATCAAAATCAGAATCAGATTTATTGCCATTGTTCATGTAGTACACAAACTGGGAATTTGTCTCGGTGCAATGCTGCAACATTAAACATGATAAAATAAAAGAAATAAACTATACATGCAATAAAGTGTAGAGTAAGAATGAGTAATACTAGTCAGCAGTTTAAATATATTAGCGAGCAGCAGATAATGTGGAGAACCATATAGTGCAGTCGGTAATGCAAGAAGAAAACAGTGATGATTGACATGAGTCTGGTTGAGCTGCTGTACATAGTGCACGAGAGTCAATAAGTCACTGAGTGTTCAGCAGTCTGATGGCAGAGGGGAAGAAGCTGTTCATGTGACGGGAGGTTTTAGTCTGAATGGACCGAAGTCTTCTACCTGAGGGGAGAGGGGCAAACAGATGACGCAAATGCTGCGTTGTTAGCACATCCAGTCCCAACGGCCCGCATAGCGCTCACTACTGACGCGTCAGATGTAGCCATAGGGGCGGTCGTGGAGCAGTATGTAGCCGGAGCTTGGCAACCACTCGCCTTTTTCAGCAGGATGTTGCGCGATAGTGAACGAAAATACAGCGCATTCGACAGGGCGTTGTTAGCTCTCCACTTGGCCATTCGCCACTTCCAGTTCTGGCTGGAAGGACGCCGTTTCACCGCATTCGTGGACCACAAGCCGCTGACTTTCGCGATGGCCAAAGTTTCAGAACCATGGTCGGGCCGGCAGCAGAGACAGCTGGCCGCGATCTCAGAGTTTACTACCGATATCCAACATGTGGCGGGTAAACTTAATGTAGTGGCAGATTGCCTCTCACGCGCCGTGTCGGTTCCAGCCCACGTGCGGGGTAGATTTTGCAGCCATGGCCGCGGATCGGGTTAGCGACGCAGAAGTGCACGCGGCCCCAGTCCGCGTAAGGATAGATTATGCAGCCATGGCCGCGGATCAGGTTAGCGACGCGGACGTGCGCGCGCTCCAGTCTGGACCAACAGGGTTAAGGCTGGAGAACAGGGTGCTGCAAGACGGTATGACCCCCCTAATCTGCGATGTCTCCACTGGGCGACCGCGTCCTGTGGTACCGGCTGCATGGCCAAACCTGCGCAAACAAGTTAGAGAGTGGGCGGCAGCCTGCATGGCTTGTCAACGAGCCAAGGTACACAGACACACGAGAGCTCCCTTGGAGCCATTTCACATCCCAGCTAAGAGGTTTGATCATGTTCACGTGGACCTCGTAGGCCCCCTCCCGCCCTCACAGGGGTGCACACATCTTCTGACAATGGTTGACCGCACTACGCGCTGGCCGGAAGTGGTCCCACTGTCATCAACCACAGCCGAGGAGGTGGCGCGCGCGTTTTTAATGGCATAGGTAGCGCGTTTTGGAGTCCCGTTGGACATTACGTCCGACAGAGGCCCTCAATTTGTTTCCGAACTTTGGTCAGCAATGGTCCGCAGCCTGGGGGCAACGATCCACCGCACGACCGCGTACAATCCACAGGCTAACGGGTTATGCAAACGTTTTCACAGGTCATTGAAGGCAGCCCTCAGAGCGTCGCTTACAGATGCAAATTGGGTGGACAAGCTACCATGGGTTTTATTGGGGTTGCGTTCTGCACCTAAAGAGGATTTAGAAGCCTCCCCGGCCGAGCTAGTTTTCGCACAGCTACTTCGGTTGCCCGGGGAATTTCTCCCAGATAATCCGGCGCCAGAGTGCTCATCAGCTCAGCGGTTGCAGAGTAGCACGGAATCGAGCACGCTGCCTGGCCCCGTTCACCACAGTTTTCCGCACGTTTTTGTGCCTAAGGCTTTAAAAAATGCGGAGTTTGTTTTTGTCAGACACGATGCCCATCGTCCACCGTTGCAACCACCTTATGATGGACCATTTAGAGTGCTGGAGACAGGAGATAAGCATTTTTTGCTAGATTTGGGGGGCAGAAAAGAAATGATTGGCATAAACAGGCTCAAACCCGCTTTTGTGGTGGCTGACGAAGGTGTGCAGTTGGCCAGGGCTCCTCGGCGCGGCAGACCCCCTAGGGAGCATTCCCCAGAACACCCACAGGGATTGACTAACAGTTCTCATCCTCAGACAGCAGCTCCCCAGCAGGAGGGTGCCGCGGAGGTGGTAAAGCCCACTTACAGCAGATATGGGAGAAGACTGAGGCCCAAGCAGCATGTGGACTGATGTGTGTGATTTTTCATGACATGCAGACTGTTATTACATTGTTCCATCTTAGACGTTTGGGGGGGGGGGGGTCATGTGGGACACATATGTGGGTTTCATATGCTTCACATGTATATTACAGCATAACCCATTGGCCTGTGGGTTATACGCGGTTGTGCGATGAATTGTAACACCCAGGCTGCGGGCCATCATGGACGAGAGTTCGGAAACAAATTGAGGGCCTCTGTCGAACGTAATGTCCGACGGGACTCCAAAACGCGCCACCCATGCTGTTAAAAAAGCGCGTGCTACGTCCGCGGATGTGGTTGCCGCCAGCAGGACTGCTTCTGGCCAGCGCGTGGTGCGGTCCACCACTGTCAGGAGGTGCGTGCATCCCTGTGATGGCGGGAGGGGGCCCACGAGGTCCACGTGCACATGGTCGAACCTTTTAGCCAGTACCGGAAATGGCTCCAAAGGAGCCTTCGTATGCCTGTGTACCTTGGCTCGTTGGCACGCCACGCAGGCTGCAGCCCACTCTTTTTACTTGTTTGCGTAGGCTCGGCCACACAAACTTCTCTCCCACCATTTTGACTGACGAACGCACTCCTGGGTGCGCCAGAGTGTGAACCGACTCAAACATGCGGCGGTGCCACGCGACCAGGCGTCCCGTGGAGACATCGCAGATTGGGGGGGCCGCCATCTTGCAGCACCCTGTTCTCCAGCCTTAACCCTGTTGGTCCAGACTGGAGCGCGTGCACGTCTGCATCGCTAATCTGCGCCGCGGCCATGGCTGCGTAATCTATCCCCACGTAGACCGGGGCCACCACGGCGCACGAGAGGCAGTCCGCCCCTACATTCAGTTTACCCGACACATGCTGAATATCGGTAGTAAACTCTGAGATCGCGGCCAGCTGTCTCTGCTGCCGGCCCGACCACGGTTCTGAAACCTTGGCTATCGCGAATGTTAGTGGCTTGTGGTCTACGAATGCGGTGAAGCTGCGCCCTTCCAGCCAGAACTGGAAGTGGCGTATGGCCAGATGGAGAGCCAGCAACTCTCTGTCGAACGCGCTGTATTTACGTTCGCTGTCGCGCAAAGTTCTGCTGAAAAAGGTGAGCGGCTGCCAAGACCCGGTGACGCGCTGCTCCACGACAGCCCCTATGGCCTCGTCTGAAGCGTCGGTGGTGAGCGCTATCCAGGCTGTCGGGTCCGGATGCGCCAGCAGTGTGGCATTTGCCAGGGCTGCTTTAACCTCTGAGAACGCCCGCTCTCGCTCCGGGGTCCATTCGATTCCATCCGCGGGTTTCTGTCTCTTGAGCGCAGCGTACAATGGTTGCATGAGCCACACCGTACGGGGAAGGAAACGGTTATAAAAGTTCACCTTCCACAAAAATTCCTGCAGTGCCCTGACCGTCTGAGGCTGGGGAATATCTGCCACGGCGCGCACTTTGTCGGGCAACGGAATCGCTCCTTCCGGAGAGACGCGGTGCCCCAAAAAATCATTCTCCGTCACGCCGAACTGGCATTTCGCAGGGTTGATTATCAACCCGTGCTCCTCCAACCTCCGGAAAACCGTCCTGAGGTGGGTTATGTGTTCGTCTTCGGACATACTGGCTACCAGGATATCGTCCAGGTAGACGAACACGAACGAGAGATCACGCAGCACTGCATCCATCATGCGCTGGAACGTCTGTGCTGCGCATTTTAACCCGAATGGCATGCGCAGGAACTCGAATAAACCGAACGGAGTTATTACCGCTGTTTTGGGTACGTCCTCCGCGCGCACTGGGACTTGGTGGTAACCGCGGACCAGGTCTATTTTGGAAAAAATGCGTGCCCCGGCGAGGTGAACGGAAAAATCCTGTATGTGGGGAATCGGGTAGCGGTCGTGCGCTGTGGCGTTGTTCAATCTGCGGAAATCACCGCACGGTCGCCACGATCCCTCAGCCTTAGGGACCATGTATAGCAGGGATGCCCATGGGCTGTTCGAACTCCTGATGATGCCCAACTTTTCCAGGTTGGCGAACTCCTCATGCGCTATGGCCAGTTTAGCTGCGTCCAAGCGCCGAGGTCTTTGCGAAAACAGGCGGCCCGGTGGTGGTGATAAAGTGCTCCACCCCGTGTTTAGCAATGGCTGCTGAAAATGTCGGGACCATGAGTGCTGGGTACTGAGTGAGCAGTGCATGGATTTTACCGCCTGGAGCTGTGACGTTGGCTTGTGCTGTTGGCTGGGTCGCTTGAGCTATACAGGGGAGAGAGTCAAAGGACAGTGCATTAACCAGGCACCTGTTAGCAACATCAACCAGTAATCCATGTGCACACAGAAAATCAGCCCCCAGGATATGGTAATTCAGTGTTGCTACGACAAAAGTCCACTCATATGTACGGCCGTGTAAAGATAAGATCAGTGTCCTCTCACCAAAGGTCTTAATTTCCAAGCCGTTTGCTGCCAACATCCTGGGGCCACTAGGTCCTTTCAACCAGTCAGCGTAGGTCGGCAGGATGATGCTCCTCTGGGCTCTGGTGTCCACGAGGAAACGCCTCCCTGAGCGCGCGTCCGTCATGTAGAGCAGCTTGCTCTCTTCACCGAGGGTCGCAGCTGCTGCTGATTGCCGGCCTTGGCGTTTTCCGGAGAGCTTGAATTGGCACGGTGGCGCACATCTGCGTGTGTTGTCTCCGAAGCGGCGGTGGAAGAAACAGAGCATGTCTCTCTGGCGCTCCTTGGCCCCCGCTGTTGCTACCGTTGGTGGCTCCTCGCCTCCTCTGGTCGTCTCCCTGGGCTCCGCCACCGCCGTGTTGATTGTGATCGCCCTGGTGGTGAGGATGATCCTGTCTGCCTCCTGGGCTAGCGCATGGTAGTCACTCACGGCCAGCAACGGCAAATTGGCCAGAACCGCTCTCGCCTCTGTTGGAAGGTTCCGGAGAAAAAGGTGGGCAAACAGAAAGTGCCCATCATCCATGCCCATTAACGCCAGCATCTTCTCCATCAGGTCGACGGCCGACCCATCTCCTAACTCGGTCTGTGCCAGGAGCCTCTCCGCTCTCTCACATTCCGAGAGCATGTAACGCAGGGTGAGCGCAGCCTTGAGCGCCTCGTATTTGTTGCGGGCTGGTGGCTGATCGAGCAGGCTCGCTACCTGCTGGGCTGTGCTGGAGTCCAGCGCTGCTACCACATGGTAGAACTTGGTGTCGTCTGCCATTACTCCCCGGAGGGCGAACTGGGCCTCGGTGAGGTGGAACCAAGAGCGCAGGTTGTGCTGCCAGAAATCCGGTAGCTTGACTGAAACCGCACACGCGTTGCTGGGGGTTCCAGTCTGGGCTGTCTGTGGAATGGCTGCTGCGTCACTGGGGCTTCCCGACTGGGCCGGCTCTGGGGTTCTTGCCTCGTGTTCCATAATACGTCTTGGGTCACCAGTGTGGAGTGTGTAAATGAAGAGGCAGATTCATGACAGATGATTTATTACACACTCACATCTCACAAGCACAGAATGGACTGAATGGCTACAGCAAGCTCTCCTCTCTATATCCCAAGTCACACTTCACAAGGTTTATGGCACTTCACCTCACACAGCATGATATTTACACTACACTGCATTCAACCCCCTCTGTCCTTCCTGGGCATTGTTCTCCCATGCTTATTCCCTGTCTCTGTCTGAGGTGCTAAATAACCTGACTTCCCCAAGGTCCCAAAAGATGTTCATTTAGGTAAACTTCTATTCCCTGTAGCTTTCTGGCCTGCCTCAGTATGTCATTCTTTACCCTTCTGTTCACAAAGCGCATCACAATTGATTTCTTTGTTTTATTATCTTTTCTGGGTAAAGCATGACAGGCTGAAATTGCATTTGCTTCGACCTTTATATTTCTACTATCAAGGAACTGAAGCACCTGGTTTTCCAGGGAGACTGATTCACTCGGGAGCATCCTCTCCTCTCAATCCTGCTGTAGCATGAGCATAGGATTGATATTTAATGTCTAGTCCACTTATAATTAAATCATCCATACAAGAATATTGTTCAAGATCCTCGACGCGTCGCTCCAAGTCTGCAATTTTTTTGTCTTAAAATAATAGGAAACTATTTTATCTAACTCTAAAAGGTCAATTGGTGTAAACTGATCCAAACAGATGTCAAGTGAAGGAGTTGTAGAAGTTACTGTATTTAAGTTAATGGTGGGAAGAATCTGATTGAGTTTGTCTCTGATAAATGAAATTTTATTATTGAAAAAGTTCATAAAGTCCTGACTAGTAAGCTCTAAGGGAATGCTAGGATTGACAGAGTCCTGACTCTGTTAGCCTGGCTACAGTGCTGAAAAGAAACCTGGGATTATTCTTGTTCTCTTCTATTAATGCAGAATAATAACTCGTTTTAGCTTTTCTCAGAGATTTTTTATAAATTAAAAGATGATTTCGCCAAGCTAAATAGATTTCATCTAAATTACTGGAGCACCATATTCTTTCTAACTGATGAGTCTTCTGTTTTAAGCCACGAGTTTCTGCGTTGAACCAAGGAGTTAGAAATCTCTGATTAGACTTTTTCTTTTTTAAAGGGGCTACCATGTCTAGAGTCTGATGCAGAAAAGCTGTAACACTATCTACCATGCTATCAATTACAGAAGGAGCAAGCTGTCTATAGCTTATTTCCGTTGTGTTGACACATGGCATAGAGGAAACAATCTGCATAAATTTGGTAACAACATCATCTGAGAGGCATCTACTGTAGTAATAATTTTTCCCTAGGAGCCAAATAGTCAGAAATAGTAAAATCAAAGGTTAACAGACAATGGTCTGACAGTACAGGGTTATGAGGAGACACTACCAGATTTTCTATTTCTATGCCATATGTCAGAACAAGGTCCAACGTATGGTGAAGATAATGGGTCGAATTTCCTACTTTCTGAGAAAACCCCATCAAGTCTAATATTGAATTAAATGCCATATTAAGACAATTACTATCTACACCTACATGTATATTAAAGTCCCCTACTATAATTATTCTATCTGATTTCAGCACTAAATCAGCTAAGAATTCAGCAAATTCGGATAAAAACTCTGATTAGGTTGATGGGGGACGATAAACTATGGCAAATAAAATTGGGTTTAGCCTAAAATTGCTAAAATGCCCAATACTGAGGACCAGGCCCTCAAAGGAATTATAATGTCTTTTTTGCTTTACATTAACTAGTAATTTGGAATGGTAAATTGTTGCTACTCCTCCTTCACGACCAGAACTTCTGGGATTTTGACAGTTTAAATAACCAGAGAGAGTTGATTCATTTAAACTGTGGAGTGTGTGAAATCACAGGCAGATTCATTTCAAAATGATTTATTTCACACTCACATCTCACGAGCACAGAACAGCTGAACTTTTTACCAGAGACTCTCCTCTTAAGTTTCACGGCTTACATCATACACAACAGGACATTTGCATCACACTGCATTCAACCCCCTACATCCTTGACTCCTTCCCGCTCTCTCACCAGGAGACTCCTGCTCTTTTGTCTCCCATACTTATTCACTGTCTCTTGTCTGCCAGGAGACTCCTGCTCTTTTGTCTCCCATGCTTATTCACTGTCTCTTGTCTGAGATGCTAGAAATCTGACTCTCCCAAGGTGCTACAAATACCGCCCCCAGCATCTTAGATAGGACAATAGAATAACAGTTCACATGCTGTGATAGAACAACAGAACATCAGTCCACATGCTGTTTGGGCTTCCGTCTCCTCCTGTATCTTCTGTAACTGGGTTTTACCGCCTCCGCGGCGCCGTTGTGCCGATGGGAGGTTGCTGGGAGGGGGGGCACTTCAGTCTGTCCGTGTGGCTGCTCTTGGGAATCGTTTCCCTGGGGAGCTCTCCGTGGGGGTCTTCCATGCCGAGGGGCCCTAGCCAACAGCACTTGCTCGTCCGCTACAACGAAAGTGGGTTTGAGTCTGTCTATGCCAATTTTTTCCCTCCTACCCCCCCAAGTCTAGCAAAAAATGCTTATCCCCTGTTTCCAACACTCTGAACGGTCCATCATAGGGTGGATGCAATGGAGGGCGGTGGGCATCGTGTCTGACAAACACGAACTTCGCGCTCTTCAAAGTTTTAGTCACAAAAACACGCGGAAAACTGTGGTGGGCAGGGCCCGGCAGTGTGCCTGTGTTTGCGCTATGCTGCAAAAGCTGAGACGAGGAGCTGCCCGGAGCGGGATTATCTGGTAGAAATTCCTCGGGCAGCCATAGTGGCTGCGTAAAAACGAGCTCTGCTGGGGAAGCTTCTGGATCCTCTTTCGGCGCGAAGCGCAACACCAATACAACCCACGGCAGCCTGTCTACCCAATTTGCATCCGTCAATGAGGCCCTGAGTGCTGCTTTCAGTGATCTATGAAAACGCTCGCATAACCCATTGGCCTGTGGGTTGTACGCAGTTGTGCGGTGAATTGTAACACCCAGGCTGCGGGCCATCGCAGACCAGAGTTCGGAAACAAATTGAGGGCCCCTGTCGGATGTAATGTCCGACGGGACTCCAAAACGCGCCACCCATGCTGTTAAAAAAGTGCGCGCTACGTCTGCGGACGCGGTTGCCACTAGCGGAACCGCTTCTGGCCAGCGCGTGGTGTGGTCCACCATTGTCAGGAGGTGCGTGCACCCCTGCGATGGCGGGAGGGGGCCCACGAGGTACACGTGAACATGGTCGAACCTCTTAGCCGTAATACGAAACGGCTCCAAGGGAGCCTTCGTGTGTCTGTGTACCTTGGCTCGTTGGCACGCCACGCAGGCTGCAGCCCACTCTTTCACTTGTTTGCGTAGGCTCGGCCACACAAACTTCTCTCCCACCATTTTGACTGACGCGCGCACTCCTGGGTGCGCCAGAGTGTGAACCGACTCAAACACGCGGCGGCGCCATGCGGCCGGGACCACAGGACGCGGGCAACCCGTGGAGACATTGCAGATTAGGGGGGGCATGCTGTCTTGCAGCACCCTGCTCTCCAGCCTTAACCCTGTTGGTCCAGACTGGAGCGCGCGCACGTCTGCATCGCTAATCTGCTCCGCGGCCATGGCTGCGTAATCTATCCCCACGCAGACCGGGGCCACCACGGCGCGCGAGAGGCAGTCCGCCACTACATTCAGTTTACCCGACACATGCTGAATATCGGTAGTAAACTCTGAGATCACGGCCAGCTGTCTCTGCTGCCGGCCCGACCACGGTTCTGAAACCTTGGCTATCGCGAATGTTAGCGGCTTGTGGTCCACGAACGCGGTGAAACTGCGCCCTTCCAGCCAGAACTGGAAGTGGCGAATGGCCAGGTGGAGAGCCAGCAACTCTCTGTCGAACGCGTTGTATTTACATTCGCTGTTGCGCAAAGTTCTGCTGAAAAGGGCGAGCGGCTGCCAAGCCCCGGCGACGCGCTGCTCCACGACAGCCCCTATGGCCACGTCTGAAGCGTCGGTGGTGAGCGCTATGCTGACCATCGGGTCTGGATGTGCCAGCAGTGCGGCGTTTGCCAGGGCTGCTTTAACTTCTGAGAACGCCCGCTCTCGCTCCGGGGTCCATTCGACCCTATCCACAGGTTTCTGTTTTTTGAGCGCGGCGTACAATGGTTGCATGAGCTGCGCCGCGCGGGGAAGAAAACGGTTATAAAACTTCACCATTCCCAAAAATTCTTGTAGCGCTCTGACCGTTTGAGGCTGGGGAAAATCCGCCACGGCGCGCACTTTGTCGGGCAGTGGGATCGCTCCTTCTGGAGAGAAGCGGTGCCCCAAAAAATCAATCTCCGTTACACCGAACTGGCATTTCGCCGGGTTGATTATTAACCCGTGCTCCTCCAACCTCCGGAAAACCGTCGTCAGGTGGGTTTCGTGTTCATCTTCGGACGTGTTGGCTACCAGGATATCGTTCAGGTAGACGAACACGAACGGGAGATCGCGCAGCACTGCATCCATCATGCGCTGGAACGTCTGTGCCGCTCCTTTTAACCCGAATGGCATGCGCAGGAACTCGAATAGACCGAACAGAGTTATTACCGCTGTTTTGGGTACGTCCTCAGCGTGCACTGGGACTTGGTGGTAACCGCGGACCAGGTCTATTTTGGAAAAAATGCGTGCCCCGGCGAGGTGAACGGAAAAATCCTGTATGTGGGGAATCGGGTAGCGGTCGTGCGTCATGGCGTTGTTCAACCTGCGGAAATCACCGCACGGTCGCCACGATCCCTCAGCCTTAGGGACCATGTGTAGCGGGGAAGCCCATGGGCTGTTCGAGCGCCTGATGATGCCCAACCTTTCCAGGTTGGCGAACTCCTCGCGCGCTATGGCCAGCTTAGCTGCGTCCAAGCACTGAGGTCTTGCAAAAACGGGCGGTCCGGTGGTGGTGATAAAGTGCTCCACCCCGTGTTTAGTGATGGCCGCAGAAAACGTCGGGACCGTGAGTGCTGGGAACTGAGTGAGCAGTGTGTGGAACTTACCGCCTGTAGCTGTGACATTTGCTTGTGCTGTTGGCCGGGTCACTCGAGCTATACAGGGGAGAGAGTCGAAGGACAGTGCATTAACCAGGCGCCTGTTAGCAACATCAACCAATAAACCATGTGCACACAGAAAATCAGCCCCCAGTATATGGTAATTCAGTGCTGCTATGACAAAAGTCCACTCATATATATGGCCGTGTAGAAACAAGAGCATAGTCCTCTCACCAAAGGTCTTAATATCCGAGCCGTTTGCTGCCACTATCTCGGGGCCGCTAGATCTTGCCAGCCGGTCAGCGTAGGTCAGCCGGATGAAGCTCCTCTGGGCTCCAGTGTCCACGAGGAAATGCCTCCCCGAATGTGCGTCCGTTAGGTAGAGCAGCTTGTTCACTTCACCGAGGGTCGCTGCTGCTACCGACCCTCGGCCTTGGCGTTTTCCTGAGCGCTGGAATTGGCACGGTGGCGTACATCTGCGTGCATTCTCTCCGAAGCAGCGGTGGTAGGAACAGAGCGTGTCTCTCTGGCGCTCCCTGGTCCCCGCTGCTGCTACCGTTGGTGGCTCCTCGCCTCCTCTGGTCATCTCGCTGGGCTCTGCCGCTGCTGCGTTGACTGTGGTCGCCCTGGTGGTGATGATGATCCGGTCTGCCTCCTGGGCTAGTGCACGGTAGAAGCGCTCTCGCTACTGTCGGAAGGTTCCGGAGGAAGAGGTGGGCAAACAGAAAGTGGTCGTCGTCCGTGCCCATTAATGCCAGCATCTTCTCCATCAGGTCTACGGCCGAACCCTCTCCTAGCTCGGTCCACGTCAGGAGCCTCTCCGCTCTCTCACAGTCCGAGAGCGTGTAGCGCTGGATGAGCGCAGCTATGAGCGCCTTGTATCTGTTGCTGGCTGGAGGCTGATCGAGCAGGCTCGCTACCTGTTGAGCTGTGCGGCGTCGAGCGCTGCGACCACATGGTAGAATCTGGTGTCATCTGCCGTTACCCCCCGGAGGGCGAACTGGGCCTCGGTGAGGTGGAGCCAAGAGCGCGGGTTTTGCTGCCAGAAATCCGGTAGCTTGACTGAAACCGCATACGCGTGGCTGGAGGTTCCAGTCCGGGCTGTCTGTGGGATGGCTGCTGCCTCGCTGTAGCTTCCTGACCGGGCCGGCTCCGGGGATCTTGCCTCGTGTTCCATAATACATCTTGGGTCACCAGTGTGGAGTGTGTGAAATCACAGGCAGATTCATTTCAAAATGATTTATTTCACACTCACATCTCACGAGCACAGAACAGACTGAACTTTTTACCAGAGACTCTCCTCTTAAGTTTCACGGCTTACATCACACACAACAGGACATTTGCTTCACACTGCATTCAACCCCCTACATCCTTGACTCCTTCCCGCTCTTTCACCAGGAGACTCCTGCTCTTTTGTCTCCCATGCTTATTCACTGTCTCTTGTCTGCCAGGAGACTCCTGCTCTTTTGTCTCCCATGCTTATTCACTGTTTCTTGTCTGAGATGCTAGAAATCTGACTCTCCCAAGGTGCTACAAAACCAACATAATCCTCTTGCCTTAGCCAAGTCTCCGTAAGGGATATTAAATCAATCTGATGATCAATTAACAGATCATGGACTAGCAGAGACTTGGGAGTTAGAGACCTAATATTTAACAAACTGTGGCAGTTTGGGATAACCCCCACAACAGAATGGGACAGACACAGCGCTCGGCTAGAGCAAATAACAGAACAGTGAAATGTGTGTATTAATGTCTACAGGCAGCCCCGCTCCGTCTGGCTTGTTCAGGCTCAGTATTGTGATGTTAATGTGCCATTCATGCATTGTGTTCATGCTTCCTGTTCTCACTGTGTCTTTCAAATGCAAATGCCATACCAACTGCTGTGAATGCCCTTTCATGTATTGTTTGTAACTGGGTATAAATGCTGCACATATTCTGTAACTCATTCTCTCTTCAACTGCTGCTGCTGACACACACGGTGTCCCTTTGCTGGAGAGCCTCTGGGCTTGCCCATTGGGCGAGCCTCGTGAAGGCGGTATGATAATAAACCTGCATAAAACCTCACATCGCTGCCTTTATTTCATCATCCGCTTCAAAACTACATTTAATTTTTAAATTATGAGGAGGAACACAGGCCAAATCATTCATTTTAGAGGCTTCATGTTTAATTTGAATTTTACCAACTTTTTGTTTAATCACTTTGGGATGCTTATACATTATATTTTTATTTACTTTGGAGGGAGCAGACAATGATTCTCTGATGGGGAAGACAGGGGCTAAGTTGAGGGGCGGCGGATGAAGAGGAGCTACAGAGAGGTGTGAAAGACTGCGACTCTGCTTCCTAGTCCCAACTCTGAGTTGTCAAGGTTTTGGAAATTTGGATAAAAATAATGCCAGATTGTTAGATAAATGAGACGCACCATCCAAAGTGGGATGGACACTGTCTCGTCTAATAAGACCAGGTTTTCCCCAAAATGAGCTCCAATTATCTATGTAGCCCACGTTGTTTGCAGGACACCACACAGACAGCCAGCGGTTGAAGGATGACAAGCAGCTAAACGTCATCACTGGTCAGATTGGAGAGGGGCCCAGAGAATACTACAGAGGCAGCCATCGTTTTGGCAAAGTCACACACTGATTCCATGTTAAGTTTTGTGACTTCTGACTGCCAGAGTTGGATGTCATTAATGCCGGCATGGATAACAATTGTGGAGTATTTACAGTTACTTTTAAACAGCATTTTCAAATTTGACTCAATGTCGCCTGCTCTGGCCCCAGGAATGCATTTGACTATGGCCGCTGGAATCTCTAGGTTCACGTTTCTGATTACAGAGTCGCCAATGATCAGAGTTTTTTCCTCAGCGGGTGTGTCGCTGAGCGGGTAAAAATGATTAGAAACATGAACAGGTTGGTGGTGAACCGGGGCTTTGCGGCTAGGCTTCCTTCTCACCATCACCCACCCCGTCTTCTCGCTGCTGAGGAGGACCGGAGGACCGCTAACAGGCCGCGTTATGCTAGGGAGCTCCGCTGCAGCTAGGGGATGTCCGTCAAGATGAACTGGCGCAGACGGTGTTTTAATGCAGCGGAGCCGGGATTCCAAATCAGACAACCTCATCTCGAGTGCCTCAAAAAGACAACGTTTTTTACATTTACCGTAATCACTAAAAGAGGCAGAGGTGTAGCTAAACATCTGACAGAGAGAGCACACCAGAGGAGAAGGAGAGCTAGTAGCCATAGCTAGTGGCTAACCCGAAGCTAACACAAACACCAATGAAAGGTGAACAGAAGGATAAAGAGGGTGATTAGATGACACTGAGTGCGCACACAGGTGCAAGAGGCTTGATAAACAGAAATGAGAGCTAACGGTAGATGGAAAAAAGCGATTAAAATACAATTAAAAGGCAAAATCCTCAGGAGAACAAGGAGAGCAAACCACAGACAGTCAGCAACACAGGAAGTGACGATATGTTACCACAGGAAGGTCCCACCTCTAGGAAGGAGGTGGGACCTTCCATAAGATGTGCTTATTCAGTAAAAATAACACCATAAAGGCAGTATACTGAATAATTTTATCCCATAAATTACTCACTCGGATAGAGCTGATGGGGAGCAGCCATTGCCAGCCAGAAGTGACGTACAGTCGTTGATTCCAGCTTACCACGGAAAAGTAAATGTGTTCAGCAGATGCTCTGTAGGTCGAGATTAGAGTTGAAAACAGTATGAAATCTACGGCTATATACTGCACAAACCATCCTTGGAAATGACCTTTATTGATAGCATGATCCGCAGTTACCTCCGGGGACCAGCACCTGAAAGGGGACTTGATGAACAGGCAAGTTCTCAGTCAAGTAACCAGAACACGTTGAATAAATCTTGATATACTAGAATTTTATTTCATTAAATTATATGCAAGTAGATTTGCTTGTACATGGTGGTAGAAAAAAATTACATACTAAAATTCTAATGTTAACTTTGTTGACTGCTATACTGCAGCCCAGTTAATCGCACAAACCAGTGATTGTGCGTCACTACCAGTGCTGGAACAGCCCATGTAGGAGGCAACATGTCACTGACCATGCCTGACTGACGGCGCAGTGACTTGGAACGTGCGCATACTTGACAAGGACTCATGACCAACATTACCAGATGGAACCACTAGTATCATAGTTTATCCTTTGAAATAGCAATTTATTAGAATTCACTACAGGTACCCTTTAATATTTTTTTTGTAGTTTGTTTTACTGTTGACCCATGATGACTTCTTCAAGTTTGTCTACTCCAAATGAGCTGGTAATTAACTGGTAGCATTATATGTTCTGGCCTACTCTAGAAATTTTAAATTACAACACAGGATTTTTGACTCTGAACTGAAAACTTGATTATACTCACCCTGCTGATGGTAGGTATTTCTGGAATATTTGAAAGAAAATGCTGCATATTCTGCCCTTATTGCCTTTATTGTACCTCAACTAAGCCTTTTTGTCCATTTGTTAGCAGGATGATTTAAGAAGTAATTGACATAATGTCCAGCTCAGGAAACACGCACGCAGGCTCAGAGTAGATTCAACAGCTTTACTCAACAAGCAGGCGTGTATGGATGGATGTGTGAGATATGTATATGTGATGAGGGTGAACGCCGATGCACAGGAAGCAGAGCGGTGCGCCGTACAGCCGGGCAACCCTATGGAGAGAACAGAGGACAGGGGTAAAGGGCACCACACCTGGACAGGAATAATGAGCAGTGTGCTGCTTACTTGTGAATGACAGGTGGCTGGCGTTGGCAAGGGAGAAGCCCGGGAGACAGCGTCCTGCAGAGCCTATGATGACGGTGAGGGTTGGATGGCGATGACGGGGTATCCGCCGCCAGGGAATCCACCTGTGTACAGGGGAGAAGACTTGCAAAAGGTAAGGAAGGAATGCTTACGCAGAAGCGTAGTCTAGCTGTCGTTTGGAGATGATCCAGCTGCGAAGATATGCCGATGCAAACAGACGGCTCCAGACCGCTGCACAGGGCTGAGTGGGTTAAATAGCTCGCGGCTGACGAGGCGCAGGTGTGCGCGCAGCTGAGGCAGATGATGAGCGGCGAGTCGTGACAGTACTCCCCCCCCCACTAGCAGCGCCTCCTGGCGCTGGTTTGTCCGGATGCGCCCGGTGGAACTCCGTGATGAGACTCCTGTCCAACACCAAGGAAGAGCGCACCCAGGACCTCCACTCAGGACCGAATCCCTCCCAGTCCACCAAGTACTGCAGCCCGCGACCTCGGCACCGGGAGTCCATGATGGAAGCGACTCTCCAGGCCGGGTGGCCGTCGATCATCAGAGGCGCGGGTGGCGCCGTGGGCGGGGGACAGAGGGGATCAGAGACCACGGGCTTGATCTTAGATACGTGGAAGGTGGGACATATGCGGAGGGAGGGGGGGAGGGCCAGATGCACAGCCACCGGGTTAATGATTTTTGAAATGGTGAAGGGGCCAATGAAGCGTGGGGCCAGCTTCCTCTTCTCAGCCTTGAGGTGAATGTCCTGAGAGGCTAACCAGACTCGTTGGCCTACCTGGTAGGCAGGGGCCGGTCTCCTGTGGCGATTAGCCGTGGTGCTGTTGCGCGTCGCCATGCGTAAAAGTGCATCGCACGCCCTGGTCCACAGACTCCAACAACGTCTCAGGTGCACCTGGCTGGTTGGAACGGCCAGCTCACCCTCTTGCTCCGGGAACAAAGGTGGGTCGTATCCCAAGGACGCCTTGAAGGGGGACATCCCTGTGGCAGAAGACCGTGCCGTGTTGTGGGCATACTCTACCCAGGCCAGGTGCGCGCTCCAGGACGACGGGTTGGAGGAGGTGACGCAGCGTAAGGCAGCCTCCAGTTCCTGGTTGGCCCGCTCACACTGCCCATTGGACTGCGGGTGATGACCGGAGGAGAGGCTTACCGTGGCCCCCAGGGCGTTGCAGAAACACCTCCACACCTCTGAGACGAATTGGGGCCCCTGATCAGAGACGACATCCACCGGTATCCCATGCAGCCTGACCACGTGTTGAACCAGAAGGTCCGCTGTTTCCCGAGCCGTAGGGAGGCCCTGGAGCGGCACGAAATGGGCAGCCTTGGAGAACCGATCCACGATGGTCAGCACAGCGTCATAGGTGTTGGAGACCAGAAGGCCGGTGACGAAGTTGAGGGCTATGTGGGACCAGGGCCTGCCAGGGACTGGCAGGGGCTGGAGCAGACCCACAAGGGGAGAGTTACCTGACTTGCCGGTGGCACACACGGGACACGCCCGGACGTAGTTGGCGGCATCCTTCTGAAGCCCCGGCCACCAGAAAGAACGCTGGAGGAGGTCCACTAGCCGGGAGACACCAGGGTGACAGGCGAGTTTGGAGGTGTGAACCCAATGGATGACCTCCCCCCAGACAGTAGATGGAACGAACAGCTTTCCCTCCGGTCCGCTGCCAGGGTCCGGTTCGGTCTCCTGCGCCTTCCGGATCTTGTCCCTGATGGACCAGGAAATTGCCCCCACAACACACGAGGTGGGGAGAATGGTATGGCCTGGCTCCTCCAACGTCTCGGGGGCAAACTGCCTGGACAGGGCATCGGGCAGGCCGTTCTAAGAACCAGGGCGGTAGGTGATGGTAAAACGGAACCGGGCGAAGAACAAGGACCAGCGCGCCTGGCGGGCATTCAGTCGTCTGGCAGATCTTAGGTATTCCAGGTTCTTGTGGTCCGTCAGCACCACGAACGGCAACGCAGCCCCCTCCAGCCAGTGGCGCCACTCCTGCAGGGCGAGCTTGATGGCGAGACGCTCCCTGTCCCCGACGTCGTAGTTTCGCTCAGCCGGAGACAGACGCCGTGAGAAGAAGGCGCAGGGTCGCTTAACCCCGTCGGTGGGTGATCGCTGGGACAGCACCGCACCCACTCCCGTATCAGACGCGTCGACTTCCACCAAACACTGCAGCGCGGGGTCAACCTGGGTCAGGACTCGGGAGGAGGAGAACTCTGTCTTCAACACCTGAAACGCTGCTGCAACCTCTTCGGTCCACCGGAAGGGGTTTTTGGGAGAAGTGAGACGGGTCAATGGGGCCACGATGGCACCAAAATTGGGCACAAAACGGCGGTAGAAGTTGGCAAACCCAATAAACTGCTGTACCTGCTTTCTGGAGGTCGGCGTGGGCCACTCAACCACCGCTTTGACCTTCACAGGGTCGGGAAGGACTTGGTTGTGCGAGATTACGAATCCTAGGAAGGAGGTGGTCTTGGTGTAAAACTCACACTTTTCGGCCTTGATGTACAGCCTGTTCTCCAGCAGCCATTGTAAGACCCACCTCACGTGGACCTGGTGTTCCTCCCGTGACCTGGAGAAGATAAGGATGTCATCCAGGTACACGAACATGAAGAGGCCAAGGAAATCACGTAGGACGTCGTTTATGAGGCGTTGAAACACAGCGGGGGCGTTGGTCAGCCCAAATGGCATCACCAGATACTCGAAGTGACCACTAGGCGTACGAAAGGCCGTCTTCCATTCATCCCCCTCCCGAATCCGGACGAGGTGGTAAGCACTGCGGAGATCCAACTTGGTGAACCAGGTCGCCCCCTGGAGGGAATGGAGGGCAGTGTCCATTAAAGGCAGGGTGTAACGGTCCTTCTCCGTGATGTCATTAAGGGCCCGAAAGTCTATACAGGGGCGGAGCGACCCATCCTTCTTAGAGATGAAGAAGAGCCCTGCGCCAAGCGGAGACGAGGAGGGGCGGATGATTCCAGCGTTGAGTGACTCCTTGATGTAGCTATCCATGGCCTCCCGCTCCGGTGCTGACAGGCTGTAGAGGCGTCCAGATGGCAGGGGCGCCCCCGGGCGGATGTTGATGGCGCAGTCGTAGGGCCGGTGAGGAGGGAGAGACATCGCCCTGGACTTGTTAAACATGAGACCCAGGTCATGGAACTCCGAGGGCACCAGGGTGAGATCCGGAGGCGCAGCTTCCTTGGCCGGAGGGGGAGAGGACGGGGCGCAGGCTGCGGACTGTAGGCAGGTTCCCATGCAGAAGGAGCTCCAGGCAGCGATTCTTCCTGTCTGCCAATCCAGCACAGGGTTGTGCAGGCGCAACCAGGGGTAACCCAGGATGACAGGCGACACAGAGGAGGACAGGACGTACAAGGTGAGATCCTCCCAGTGATTACCTGAGATGATAACAAGGACCGGCTGAGTGCGATGAGTCACTTGTCCAAGGGGCGCACGGGAGAGGGTGACCAGGCTGAGAGGAGCGGCCAGAGGGTGGCAGGGGATGCCCAATTGGGTTGCCAGGCTCTTAGAAATGAAGCTCTGCTCTGCTCCTGAGTCCACCAGTGCGTGTGTGAGGTGCCCCATGGCATTGTGACAGAATCGAATGGGCAGAGATAGACTTGTGAGGGGATTCGACCGGTTAGAGTCCGCGAAGCCCCCTACAGTGACTCGCGGACCGACCCGTTTTGGCTTCTCCGGACAGTACTCCATGGTGTGCTGATCGCCTCCACAATACATGCAGAGGCCCAGCTCCCGACGGCGCTGTTTCTCCGCTAGGGGGAGCCCTGACCGGCCAACCACCATTGCCTCCAACTCCTCGGAGGACTCCGGGGCTGGTAATGCCAGGGGACGAGCCAGAGGCGTGCGGACAGAAGCTCCGCGCGAGCGGCCGATTAACTTCCGCTCGGCGGATCGCTCACGCAGCCTGTTATCCAAGCTAATTGCCATGGAGATTAGCTCTGACAGCCTTTCTGGAAGGTCTCGGCTGGCCAGCTCATCCCTCAGACCAGAGCTGAGGCTGCGGAGGAAGATACTACAGAGTGACGCCTCACCCCAGCCCACTTCCTCCGCTGCGACCCGGAAGTCGATGGCGTAATCCGCCGCTGACCGGCCTCCCTGTTGAAGGCCAAGGAGGCCGTCAGCGAGGACGCTATCTCGCCGAGAATGGTCAAACACCTCGAGAAAGCTCTGCATGAACTGGCCGTAGGAGAGGTTCACGTAACTGGGCTTCGCCATGACAGCGTAAGCCCAAGTTAGCGCTCGCCCCTCCAGGAGATTACCTATGTAGCCAATTCGGCTGTGGTCCCAGGGAAAATCCCCGGGAACGCGCAGAAACACCCACTCGCACTGCATGATGAATCTCCGCGCTCCGCCGAGCTTACCGCTAAAGCGGGCGGGGGTAGGAATTGGCGTGAGTCGGGTTGGCGTTCCCGCGGCAGGCTGGCCAGCCATGGAAAGAACTGGAGCAGCCCCCCCCCCGACGAGCCGGGGGGAACACCTGCTGGGGGTCCAAGCGGTCTAACCGGTGAGTGATGTTAGTTAATTGATTTTAAATCACCTGCTGTTGATGGGCTATTAAATCCACCCGAGCCTCGAGGGTGGAAAGACGGCATGCGAGCCCGCTGTCTGCTGAGCCGCTCTGCTGGAGCCGTACTGACATAATGTCCGGCTCAGGAAACACGCACGCAGGCTCAGAGTAGATTCAACAGCTTTATTCAACAAGCAGGCGTGTATGGATGGATGTGTGAGATATGTATATGTGATGAGGGTGAACGCCGATGCACAGGAAGCAGAGCGGTGCGCCGTACAGCCGGGCAACCCTATGGAGAGAACAGAGGACAGGGGTAAAGGGCACCACACCTGGACAGGAATAATGAGCAGTGTGCTGCTTACTTGTGAATGACAGGTGGCTGGCGTTGGCAAGGGAGAAGCCCGGGAGATAGCGTCCTGCAGAGCCTGTGACGACGGTGAGGGTTGGATGGCGATGACGGGGTATCCGCCGCCAGGGAATCCACCTGTGCACAGGGGAGAAGACTTGCAAAAGGTAAGGAAGGAATGCTTACGTAGAAGCGTAGTCTAGCTGTCGTTTGGAGACGATCCAGCTGCGAAAATATGCCAATGCGAACAGACGGCTCCAGACCGCTGCACAGGGCTGAGTGGGTTAAATAGCTCACGGCTGATGAGGTGCAGGTGTGCGCGCAGCTGAGGCAGATGATGAGCGGCGAGTTGTGACAGTAATCAGTTTTGCATATAGATGTTTTCCCTCCCTTGTCCTGTCAGGCAGCTAGGTGAGCAGAACAGAAATCTGGTACCCTTATTGTGCCAAAACAGATTTACTTTGCCAAAAGGAGCTTTATACAGTACCTATCTATCTACTGTATATTGTTGTAAATTCCTCCTGCAATAACTTTTAATACTTTATTTAAATTATTTTACCTATGAAGGACCCAACAGGATGGGGAATGGGGAAAGGAAGTGTGGGGAGGGGAAAAGAAAAAGGAGATGAACAGACAAAAAAAGACAAACAACAACCAAAACAAACAGAAGACAGACTGCTTCTTCCACCGAAGAGGTCTCAACACGAGTCTGGTATCTGCACCTGTTAAAGGGGAGACGTTTGTGTGTCCGTGTGCATGCATATGAGAGCGTGCACAAAATAAATGTGTGCATGTAAGTGGTTTGTCAGGAAACATACGAAGAAGGCGGCCGGTCGCAGCAACCCTCCCCCTTCCCCCGGAAACCCTGAGCAGGCAAGGCAGCGCCACCAACCCCCACAGAGCACAAATGTCCGAGGTCAGCAAGCCCCAGGAAAGCCAGGCATCCACCCCAGGAGGGACAGCCAAGGGAGACCAGGCCGCCAGGCGGGCCAACGCCAGTCCCTGGACCCCAGGCGCCAGGAGGCCGGTGCCCCCACCCCCATCGCAAGCCCCCCTCCCCCCCAGCACCACCGCCGTACACCCCGGGGACCTCCACGCCCAAAGAAGCCCCCCTGTCCAGGGGAGCCCACGTAGCCAAGAGGCACTACCCCCTCAATCCAGCACCTCCCGACTAGCAGACATACTGATTCCCACACATTCACACCCTCATGCTCTCAAACGCATCCATATGCACTCACTCACTCTCGCTCACCCACTCCCCCACACAATCCCACACTCGCACTCATAGACCCACCCATTCTCTCTCAATCCAATACCCGCTCAATCTCGCTCCCACTTGCCCTCGGGGTCACCCACACTCATACACGCACTCTCACTCACACTTTGACCTACTCACATTCATTCATGCTCTCCACCACACACTCACCCACCCTCATTCACCCTTATTACTTAGGGTGACCGCGACGCAGGTGCAGCAAGCATGAACACGCACCAGCGCCGGGCAGCAGCTGGGGAGACCGCCGGCATGGGCCAGCAGCCACCCTCCCGCTGACCCACCCCAGGGCGACCATGGCCACAGAAGCACACAACCACCCCCAGCACCCACCCGTTCGACTGATCAGCAGACCACCGCAGGTGCTCTGAGATGCCACCCAACACGAAAAGCGCCACACAAAATTGACCCACCATCTCCACTCATCACTCCCTCACTTTCGCTTACTCTCTTGTTCAATCACTGTCTCGCTCCCTTGCTCGTATCTATTCATTCGGCAGCACCCAGGGATTTTGACAACATGACGGGTCCCAGGCCCCCCACTGGGCCCCCGGCAGGAGGAGGGCAACAGGGGTGGGGGAAGACCCCCCCCGCCCCCCTGCACAAACCATGATAGGTGTGTGTCAGTTGTATGATGTAATTGAGTGCAGGTGTGTGAACTACCATATTGCAGTTAAAATTGGGGGGATGTTGGTTGGAGCACCACTAGCCATTGCAATAGGCAGTGAGACCCCCACCCCCCTAAGCCCTCTGTGTCTAAAATGCAATTCAAATTGAGGTGAGGGAAGCCCACTGTGCAGCAGAAGTATCCCTTTCACCGACACACTGTGGTACACCCCCACCTTGAAACCCTAAGTGTATCTAAGAAAATGTATGTTCCACCCAGAATCATGGGGGGGATAAGACTGGGAGGGAGGCGGTCCAAAAGGGAGCCCATCTCCCCTCCCAGAAGCCAGCTCACAAACTGGCTCAGGGGGCCACCCACTGCCCCCAAATTCCAACCCAGGGTGAGGGCCGCCAGGCCAAGCAGCCCAGGATCCACCAGCATCGCGCCCTGGCGCTCCCAACACCACAAACATGATGGAGCAGCCATACCCACTCCCACTCATCTTGCACACACAAACATGTGCAACAACAATAGTCACAATAGTGAACAATGGGCCGGACCCATACGGCGCCCCATACGCCAAGCGACACCCCTGAGCGCCTGCCGCAAGCCCACCAACCACCCACCCCAGACACACACTGACAGCAGCAGGCCACCTCGCAGCCACAGCCACCCCGGAGCAGCCCAATGGCAACACTGCCGCCAACCTGCGCCAACGGCCCCTGTGACCACCCCCAAGCATCCACACACACCCGACACCAAAGATACCGGGGGCAATGCGACAAAGCGCCCCACCCCGTGACACAATGGCAGGGTGGCTGGGACACGCAGGCACCAAATCGCCAACCCCCAGGCCACTAGATGGTCCGTCCCACCACCTAACGGGGTTCCCCCACACACACATCCTCCACCCCCGCACATCCACCCACAGGTATTTGCCCCTGTACACACACACACACTCACCATCACACATGCCGACCTACACCCACACGCCCACACACAACACACACGCGCGCCCACTCACGCATATAGATGATTTAAAGATTTTATGTAACTTCATTTTCGAAATTATTGGCTGAGGGTTGCATTAAAAAAATCCTAAAAAGGACAAATCTCTTTAACATGGGCAATGTTTTTTTTTTCTTTTTAAAAAATCAAAAGCTGTCAAAATGTGAAATTTGAAGGGAGCATGTAGGGTAAATACCAGTTCTGGGGCTCTGAATATTCAGGAGTAATCCGAAGTAAATAAATTAGGGATTTTTCATGCAAATATTTTACCTTTTTTCTTTTCTTTTCTTTTCTTTTTGCAGTTGTTTTGCAGCTTATCATGTAAATGATGTTTTTGTACATCTGTATTTCTTTCATTGTATTTTTTTTCTTGAAGTTACAGCTTGTAAATTTTGATAAAATTTTCAACTTTTGCCAGACAAATTCATTATTCATTTGCAAATTTATTCATGTAAATTAGAGACTATTTTGGTAAACTTTGACTATTGTCTTGCTTTTTTCTTGTGAATTTTTAGCATTTTTCTTCTAACTATACAGGGATTTTTTTCGTGAATTCCCCCACCACCCGAAAAGGATTAAGCGGTAGAAGATGAATGAATGAATGAATGAATGAATTTGGTAAAAGTTCATTTGTAATTTTTCTTTACATTTGAAAACTGAACACTAATGCAATGAGCTAATATCCAGACAGTCCTCCATTTATGTACAGCCCTAATTCTCTTCAGAGGTGATGTTTTTTAAATTTTTAATTACAAATTGTCAAATTATAACTCTCTAAATTTGATAGCGTGCACCTTTAATAAATCTCCCCAATATCGAACTGAGTTGTAGCTGTGTTTATTTCCACCACTGGATGGCGCTGACGTTCCTCTGAATGATTTCCTACAGTCCTGTATTCAATTCCTAATACAGTGCTGTGAAAAAGTATTTGCCCCTTCCTGATTTCTTATATTTTTGCATATTTGTTACACCTAAATGTTTCAGATCATCAAACAAATTTTAATGTTTGACAAAGATAACCTGAGTAAATACAAAGTGTAGTTTTTAGATGATGATTTCATTCATTAAGGAAAAAAAGCTATCCAAACCTACCTGGCCCTATGTGAAAAAGTAATTGCCCCCTAAATGTCCCCTAATCCTAATAACTGGTTGTGCCAACAACTGGCAGTGAGTCTTTTACATTGCTGTTGAGGAATTTTTACCTCCTCTTCTTCAGTCACATTGGAAGACTTCATGAACTGATGGCCATACAGTCTCCTTCAGGATTTTTTTTTTTGGTAAAGAGCAGAATTCATGGTTCTGTCAGTTAGGGTAAGTTGTCCAGGTCCTGAAGCAGCAAAGCAGCCCCTGACCATGACACTACCACCACCATGTTTGACTGTTGATACATGTTCTTTTTATGCAATTCTGTGTTAGTTTTATGCCAGATAAAACAGGACACATCTTCCAAAACGTTCAGCTTTTGAAATTAAAATACCATTGTCCATTATAGCCATCCAGTGAATTATCAATTTTCATTCTTCTTGTTTCCTCTAGTTTAACTGCTTTAACTGTCCTAATTGCCTAATGTGTATTATTAGTATTAGTATTTAGTATTAAGGTGTGTTTATTAACTTTATTAGTATTGATGTGTATCTATTATCTTGGCATTCGTTCGGAGAGCAGAGTAAGAATTGCATTGCTCAGGAAATGTTGCATTTCTTAACTGTGCACATGATACTAAAGCCTTGGAATCTTGAATCTTTTGTCTCATCAGTCCCCAGAATATTTTCCCAAAAGTCTTGAGGATCATCTAGATGTTTTCTGTCAAATGTGAGACTGTGGAGGAAAATAAGTTCAGCCGAGATAAGACGAGCTGGAAGGTTGCAGAGTTTTATTTCCTCCATCAAAATGAGACACACTTGTAGCGCTGTGCTACAGTGCTGTGCTCTGCTGTGCTCTGCTGTGTAGTATTGCGCCCTTGAGGTATGTATAGCAAGCTCTTTTATACATGTTATGCAAACAGAGAGAATGCATGGCACATTAGCATATTGATATACATATCAGTTAATACATATGATTAGCCTGACCAACTGGTGCCCGGACATCTCCTTCTTAATCCGGGGATGTATAAACAATAGTCCATTGTTCTGGTTGTCCCCCCAGGGGTTCTCTCTCCATATGTGAATGGTCCTCTGCTTCTTCCGGAACTTTTGAGTGTGAGGATGAATGTCCCTGTAGATGTGGTGGGTCACCACAAGACGAGTCTTTGTGTTCTTTTTGTCCAGCAGCGGTTTTTGTCTTGGAACTCTCCCATGGATGCTATTTTTGTCCAGTCTCTTTCTTATTGTTCCATCGTGGATCAGTGTCCAAACTGAGGCAAGTGAACCCTGCAGTTCTTTAGATATTCTGGGTTTTGTTTCTCTGTTCTTGAATTTCTTTAGATCACAGTGGGATGTGTTGCATTTTGAAATCTTTTAGCCTACTTCAGGTTGTCAGACAGGTTCTATTTAAGTGATTTCTTGATTCAGCAAGTCTGTCAGTAATCAGGCTTGGGTGTAGCTACTGAAATTGAACTCAGCTTTCCAAAAAATGTGGTTAATCAGTTAATTCATGATGTAATATGGGGGCAATTACTTTTTCACATAGGGCCAGGTAGGTTTGGATAGTTTTTTTTCCTTTAATAAATGAACTCATCATTTGAAAACTGCATTTTGTATTTATTCAGGTTATCTTTGTCTAATTTGTTTGATGATCTGAAACACTGAAGTGTGACAAATATGCAAAAATTGAAGAAATCAGGAAGGGGCAAATACTTTTTCACAGCACTAGGTATTTGCTCAACATGATTTTACCCTATTATATGTGCAAAGAAGAGGGAAAATAAGTACATGAATGATTTTTTTTTAATAAATCATATATGACCATGTGCTGGCTGTGGTGATATGAGCTGAAGAAACTCCCCCTGCCAAACTATTTGGAACTTGATGAAAATTTAAGGTTTATAAGGGAGTTGACTGTCTATGACAGGGGTCTGCAACCTTTGCCAACCAAAGAGCCATTTTTCCCATCTCTGACTAAAATAGAAATGATTGAGGGCCACAACGGCAATTTGACCTTTGAAATAAAGATTATGCTGCTTATAAAGTTTTTTATATACATCGTTCTGAATATTATGTGGCATTAATGAATTCATACTACAACAGTGGAAAAAACTCAAGCTTTATATATAGCTTAATTTGTGAAATACAAGTATTAGAAATATATTACAAATTGTTTTGTGCTGAAAAATACATTTATGGATATCTGACAATTTTTTTGTATTTTTTAAATTAGCACATTCATAAATTGTTTAAATCTGAAAAAATATCATCCATCTCCTACTTTCAGCAGTGATCACACAGCTTTAGTTCCTGATATTTTAATAAATTAGAGATGAAAGTTTTATTTAGAAGAAACTACTTTTCATCCTTTTTATTTTTCCTCATAACGCTCCTTATTCAAATCTATTAATATAATATAAATCTGTATCCTTCACCTGTTCTCCAGACTCTCAATTTGACAGCTAGTGGATTGATTGTTTGATAGTCTTCTTTATTTAGTTTGGAATAAAACAAAAAGAATTCTAAACAACTTTCTAAATAACAGCTTTAAAAATCATTTGATGTAAATTAAGCCAATTAGAAATAATTACAACAGAGTGGAAACATGTCTTCTCTCCACTGAGCTAAATATTGGTTATAATTTAAAAAAAAAAAGTGTGGCATTGATAGGCAGTCTGCACATATAATTCACTGTCCAAAACCCCACAGATAACAAACTAGCAGTTATCCTACAGACAAAAAGCTGAAAACATCCTTAAAATAAAAGGCTCGTCAAAATGAATATACTTCCACGTCTTCTATACCTTTTCCAAACAATACCGGTAGAACCTCCCAAAAAAACATGGCAGGAGCTGGACAGAAGGATCTCAAGATTCATATGGCAGGGCAAGAGACCTAGAATCAGACATAGAACCCTACAGCTAAACAAAGACAAAGGTGGGCTCGCGCTGCCAAATATCAGGGACTACTTTAAAGCCGCACAAATTAAAACTTTAGTAGAGATATGTAACCCAGTCTACACTGCACAATGGAAGGAGATCGAATGCCAAATAACAAGTGACATCCCCCTACAGGCGATAATAGGGAACAATGCCTTACCTAAACTTTTGAATAACACTAACCCGTGGATAGAGACCCCGCTAAAAATTTGGTTTAAGATAGTCAGAGAGAATCAAACTAAAGAGCCCTATCGACTTCTGCAATGGATTGCCTATGATCAAGACTTTACTCCTAATAAAACAGACACCAGATTTAAAAAGTGGAAGGAGAAAGGGCTGATAAAATATTACGATTTTTTTAAAGGGCAAATCTTAAGAAGTTTTGAAGATTTGAAAAAACAAGGCCTAATAAATCAAGACCTTTACAGGTTCTTCCAGCTTAGACACCACATAAACAATATACTTAAAAAGGAGGATTTGGAAAGGGCCCAGTCAGGTGTTCTGAAGGTCTTCTTAATGGCATATAAAGGGATCCCAGGGATCAGATACATTTCTAAAATATACCAAGGTCTTCGAGACTTAAAAGGAGACAACACATCTTATATAAAAGAGAGATGGGAAAAAGAGGGGAATTTCACTTTACAACTGGAAATATGGGAAAAGCTAAATAAACAGCAATGGAAAAGTACCTCATCCCTGCAGTGGAGAGAATTTGGATGGAAAAACTTGGTAAGATTTTTCAGAACACCTGCACAAAACAAATTTACCCATAAGGGATTGAACTGTTGGCGCTTGTGTGGTGAAAAGACTGCAAATCATTTTCATGTGTTTTGGTCATGCCCAGTTATCCACCAATATTGGACCAATGTACAGACAATATTGGGGAAAATATTAAAAATAACAGTTCCCTTTTCTTTTGTAACTTTGTATTTGGGTTTACTACCGGACTCACTGGAAAGACGAGGAGAAAAATACTTATTCAATGTTTTAATATTGGCAAGCAAAAAAGCTCTAACTAAAAAATGGATGTTGAAGGACTGTCCTACACCTGAAGATTGGACTAACGTGATCCAAGACATTTACTCGATGGAAAAGTTGACATTCGCACTGAGACAGGACATGGATGGGTTCATGAACTTTTGGCAACCCTGGATCGCATATGTGTCTTCCATTAGATCTAATCTTTGACAAATACCATTTCAATAATGGTTCCGCTTTTTGTTCCAACGCTACTCAGATGCTCTTTTACCTTTATTTACTTACTTTTTCTTTTTGTTTGTTTTTTGCTGGTTTGTTTTTTTGTTTGTTTTTTTTTTCTCTTTAATTTCACTTTTTCTTTCACTTTAAAAAAAAAAAGGGGTGTTGTAAGAATTATTCTTCCAATGTTGTCAGATATCAGAAAATAAGGGAACATGTGATGAAAATGTAAACAATGCATTGCTGTAACGACCTGTATACCCTTTACAAAAACTTAAATTAAAAAAAAAAAAAAAAAAAAATAAAAGGCTCACCTCCACATCACTGTCGCAGAATCTTCTCTCCTCTTTTTTTTTTTTTTTTAATTTACAAATTGTGAGGAAAAACTTTGGCTGTGATTTCAGACAAGTATATCTGGTTGACGGCATTTCATAAAGCACATAAAATCAACCATTCTGAAAACTGAACCGCTGTAGAGGGCTTTTATTTTTACAGTGGGGTAACAAAGTATTTAGTCAGCCACCAATTGTGCAAGTTCTCCCACTTAAAAGATGAGAGAGGTCTCCAATTTTCATCATAGGTATACCTTGAACTATGAGAGACAAAATAAGAAAAAAAAATCCAGAAAATCACATTGAAGGATTTTTAATGAATTAATTGGTAAATTCCTCGGTAAAATAAGTATTTGGTCAATAACAAAAGTTCATCTCAATACTTTGTTATATACCCTTTGTTGGCAATGACAGAGGTCAAACGTTTTCTGTAAGTTTTCACAAGGTTTTCACACACTGTTGCTGGTATTTTGGCCCATTCCTCCATGCAGATCTCCTCTAGAGCAGTGATGTTTTGGGGCTGTCGCTGGGTAACACAGACTTTCAACTCCCTCCAAAGATTTTCTATGGGGTTGAGATCTGGAGACTGGCTAGGCCACTCCAGGACCTTGAAATGCTTCTTACGAAGCCACTCCTTCGTTGCCCGGGCGGTGAGTTTGGGATCATTGTCATGCTGAAAGACCCAACCACGTTTCATCTTCAATGCCCTTGCTGGTGGAAGGAGGTTTTCACTCAAAATCTCACGATACATGGCCCCATTCATTCTTTCCTTTACACGGATCAGTCGTCCTGGTCCCTTTGCAGAAAAACAGCCCCAAAGTATGACGTTTCCATCCCCATGCTTCACAGTAGGTATGGTGTTCTTTCTCTTCCAAACATGACAAGTTGAGTTTTTACCAAAAAGTTCTATTTTGGTTTCATCTGACCATATGACATTCTCCCAGTCCTCTTCTGGATCATCCAAATGCTCTCTAGCAAACTTCAGATGGGCCTGGACATGTACTGGCTTAAGCAGGGGGACACGTCTGGCACTGCAGGATTTGAGTCCCTGGCGGCGTAGTGTGTTTCTGATGTAACCTTTGTTACTTTGGTCCCAGCTCTCTGCAGGTCATTCACTAGATCCCCCCATGTGGTTCTGGGATTTTTGCTCACCATTCTCCTGATCATTTTGACCCCACGGGGTGAGATCTTGTGTGGAGCCCCAGATCGAGGGAGATTATCAGTGGTCTTGTATGTCTTCCATTTTCTAATAATTGCTCCCACAGTTGATTTCTTCTCACCAAGCTGCTTACCTATTGCAGATTCAGTCTTCCCAGCCTGGTGCAGGTCTACAATTTTGTTTCTGGTGTCCTTTGACAGCTCTTTGGTCTTGGCCATAGTGGAGTTTGGAGTCTGACTGTTTGAGGTTGTGGACAGGTGTCTTTTATACTGATAACGAGTTCAAACAGATGCCATTAATACAGGTAATGAGAGGAGGACAGAGGAGCTTCTTAAAGAAGAAGTTACAGGTCTGTGAGAGCCAGAAATCTTGCTTGTTTGTAGGTGACCAAATACTTATTTTACTGAGGAATTTACCAATTAATTCATTAAAAATCCTTCAATATGATTTTCTGGATTTTTTTTTTTTCTCATTTTGTCTCTCATAGTTGAGGTATACCTATGATGAAAATTGGAGACCGCTCTCATCTTTTAAGTGGGAGAACTTGCACAATTGGTGGCTGACTGAATACTTTTTTGCCCCACTGTACATCACTCAGGAAGTACTGAGCTGTGATGGTGAAAATAAATTTACACTAATTCAGACTTCGGTCATGTCTGATGAATCCAGTAGTTATAGCGCAGGCGACCATAAGGTTATAGAGCAAGAATTCAAGGATTGTTTTTTGTTTTTAAGGATAATTAAGGCGTTGATTTTAGATAATCACATTTAAGAATTTTTATGGACCTGTAGACCTTCTGGAGATAAGGAATATGACCAAACATTACGTCTTGGATCAGAGCATTGCAGAGGATCTCTGTGACCTAGGTCTTCTCCACCAGACTTCCACATCAGCTGACAAGCACAACATTATTGGTGATATTTTTATCTTGAAATATAGATGCTAATCTTAAAGCACAGCCACTTTCCGGTGGTTGGGGAGTGTAGGCGGTTCAGAGTCTCACTCGGACCCACCCATAGACTGTGGACGCACCCTTTGCTCCTCCTCAAGCTCCTCCTCAGCTCCAAAAAATTAAACATGGCTGCGATTGGGGAAGGAAAATCACGGGCTTCCCACTCCCTCAGCACAAAACTAATGGCATCACGGAGGCTTCGTCCATCTTTTTTATAGTCTATGGGTGAATCCAGCAGTTATAGCGTAGGTGACTATAAGGTTATAGAGCCAGAATTCAATAATTGCTTCTCATTTTTAAGGATAATTAAGGCATTGATTTTAGAGAATCACATTTAAGACTTTTTATTGGCCTGTAGACACTAATGAGGTGGATGTTTTTCTCTTTGTTTGTGTTCTCCTGGAGAAATTCTCTCCACAACAACCATACATGAAAGCAAATTAATCTGTCCACACAGAATTAAACTTGAATCCGGGGCCGCAGGTTAGTTACCCCTGGTCTATGAGTATGTAACATATCTTATGGACACAGATATTGTTGAAGGGTTGCAAATTGATTTGAGCACCTCAGTATTGGCAGATTAACTCTCAGCACTATCTAGCTTCTTTTTATTTCCTTTTTGTTCCTTCTGGAACCTACTGTTAATTTCAGTGACATACCACTGCATGAGAACCAGAGGTGGGTGGTAACAACTAACGTATTCAGGTAACTTTTTTTAAAAAAACAACTCTTCTTTACTGAGTAGTTTTATGGTAGGATACTTTTCATTCCCCTTGACCCACTTACGGTTTTTGTTGGAGGCTGAAATTGTACATGTATAATAATCCATATCTCTATAGGTCACGTGGTAATTTGCAGCTCCGAACTCCTAAGAGTTTCTCTTTAACAGGTGCTAAGGTGTGATTATGGAGCCAGGAGAATGTAGAGCGGTCATCAGGTTCCTGAACTTGAAATGCCACACACCACAGGAGACATTCAATGGGGTGAAACAGACATATAGGGAGGATGCTCCATCATGTGATACAGTCGAGCATTGACATCGTCCGTTCAAGTGTGGTTGGACGTCCATGGAAACGGCACCCATTCCCGGGTGACCACAGCGCACCACTGATGAGAACTCAATCTGTCAAGTGGAGGCCACCATGGCTGGAGGATCGCTGCATAATCATTCATCAACCAGCCCAAGATCAGTGTGAGGTCTGTGGCGGGGGGGATCATCCTTGACCCTTTGCACATGTAGAAATTGTCTGCACAGTCATTTTGCATTCCATAAAGCAAAATTGACTGGTCCATGTCATGTGGATAGCAGTAAGCTAACAAGTTAGCTTACCAAATATGGTTTATATTATTATTTTCTTTAGATTTCAGTCACCCTGAAGGCCTGATCAGAGTTCCTCCAAGGGGAAAACATTTGCATCTTGTAGACTGCATTTGTGTGCACAGCAATATTCAGAGTGGTTTGTGAGCCACTTTTTCACACACGCACAGTGAATCTGCAGTTCACATGCTCGTGCTGTGGGCGGCAGCCAAGAGCCACCAAACTGATTTTAACAGTTGCAATCCAAACACAAAAAAAGAGCATTGTGGCAGATGTTTTAAAAGGCGGAAGCGATGAAGGTACATGAATATGATGACGATATAGGTGAACAGGAGCTTTTGCTGTTTAGTGGCAGAGGAAGAAAACAGACAGGCAAAAAGATGAACAAATGTTCTCCCAGTTTTGGCGGACTGCTCAGTACTTTCCCCTGGCGGGAGTTTCCTGGTGCATGCACAGTTCACTGCGACCACTCGCATACTTGTACATGCGTTCACGCTTTTGGGGCTGCATGCGCTCAGTCTGCTCTCACCATCTGCATAGGTACCCATGCATTTTTGCCACTATGATTTGGGCTTCCAAGACATGCAATCCCATTTTATTTATAAAGCACTTTAAAAACAACAACAGCTGACACAAAGTGCTGTATGTCAATGATAAATAAAATATGACAACAATAAAATACAGCTAAAAAGTACTAATAAAACAATAGTCAAACAATAGAAGCTGGGGTGACCCCCACAACAGACTGGGACAAGCAGAGTGCTCAGCTGGGGCAATTAGCAGAACAATGAGATGTGTGTATTGAGATCAATAGGCAGCCGCTCTTTGTCTAGCTTCTTCCTGCCAGTTCTGCTGTTGATATGTATGACTCAAATGCAAACGTTCATGCTTCCTGCTCTGACTGTGATGCAAATGTCCCATGCCTTTCATGTATTGTCTGTAACTGGGTATTTAAGTGACTGAATATCACATGCTCACTCTCTCTCTGACCACTGCTCCTGACACACACATTCTGTGTCTCGCTGACGAGAGTCTCCGGGCCCGCTCCGGCGTGCCTGCACGGCGCTGGAGTGGGTGTTGTGATGGCGGTATGATTAATAAACTCCCTCAAAAACTCTCAGCTCGCCGCTTATTATTGCATGCCGCCACAGAAGCAACAAAAAGAATAACACATCACTGTTCCCACCTGGGAACATTTTATAGCAAATATAGGCAGGCATGGTCTTGGTCTTTGGGCCCCCAGGAGACTTTATAGCTATAATACTACATGTTTAGTGTGGTCTAACCACTTGAATTAATGTAGAAAGATTTGTGGGTGTGACAGAAGAATTGATATGGATTTATTTTTGTATTAATATCTGAAATTCTGAAGGAAAGTGGATAACAAAGACAGATGGCATTGACAAAGGGTAGTGTTGGATATGAAGGGAGAAAGAGGACATAAAACACACAAGCCTGTTTAAAGCTACACCTGCACTTTGGAATACTGACACCCAAAAAAATTATGGAAGACCAGAAGTGAAAGGGTTTTAACAGTTTGTTACATTTTAGCAGCACACTGTGTAGATAACACATGTAGCACTATCAGTCCAACACAGAAATAAGCTAGCTGCAATGCAAATCTTGTCCGAGCATAAAATATTTCTTACAGTTAGAGGAAGGATACTAATAAATGGAGAAATTAAATGCATTTCAGTCTTTACACTGTGGAGACAAAAATATATGCAATTTCTGGGGGAAAAAAATGCAGGAAAATGCCCCAAAGGTGGGTCACCACCACAGTCCTGCCCTGACTCTCCTGCAAAAAATGTTTGATCTTTGGACCAACAGAAGGTGACTTTTAGGATGGAGGCATTTTCCAGCAGGAGTAGTTGTCAGGAAATGCACAGAGTAGGATTGAAGAAATTTACTACATTTATTAGCTTCAATCATCATAATTTCATTCTGATTGCAACAGAATTTTACACCAGGGCAAATTCAGGTAAGTTTTTTTTGGGGTGGGGGGGGTTCTTCCCTTGGCATGTTTGACTTTACTTCCTCTAAAAGTACATGTCTAAAAGTACTATACTGTACTGAATACTGGCTCAGATTGTTTTTTTTAGCAGTGATCTGAAAGCTGACTTTTATTTTGTCAGCTCACACTGTGGTTGAGCTATTGTAAGTTTTGATTATAATTCCAACCTTTTTACTTTATAGTGCTTATTAAATATCAGTTGTCTCATGTTTGTGAGTTAAGTCTTTATAAAAGTTCTCCTGTCTGTGTACAGCTGCACACAGTCTTCGTTCTGCTACATCTACAAAATGTCAAAAATGTCATCAGTGTAGAGGAGCTGGAAATGATGAGGCGATTTTGTATTAAAAACAGAGTCTTTAATGAACAGCTCTTCTATCTTGTCTCATCTGGTGCAGAGCTTGGCAGAAGGCAAAGAGAAAGATTTCTGCCCAGCTCGCTGGTTAAATACAGGCACACATCAAAGACATGCATCACACAAGCCGACATCCCCTGTTATCTTAATCCCCCCATTGTTCTGTTATCTCCTCTCTTCCTCTTGGGAGGTGATGGGAACTCCTCTCCTCGCCATGGGGGGCGAAGGTGTCTAGTCCGTCTCTGCCGCCGCGTCCTGGGACGTGTTTGTTCTTCACACGGCGGGTGAGATTCCTTTATCCTTTCCAAGGTGTGAAGTTCCTTACATATGCTGTCACAAAACATTTCCACTTGCTCTAACATATGTAGGTATGGAATATATGAGTAATATATACCACAGGCCCCCCAAACAACTAGGAAAGGACACAGAAAGGTTCAAAGTCTAGGGTAATTACTACGACATACTACGTGTTACAGCTGTTGCCACAGAAGAAACTTTCAAGCAGCCATGCTCCTAAGAGAGTTCAGTGGTAAACATAACAGCATAGTACAATCATAAGTCAGTCCTAAACTGTTGTAGCACAATTAATGAATAATTGCGGAGTGGTTAATATCAGTCCCTGTGCTGTCTGGGTTTTAATCTTCTCCCAAAACTGCTGTAGGTTGGTTTAGGCGTCCTGCTGGGACCTTCTTGTGAGGAATCTGCAGTGTGGGAAGGAGAGAGATTATTTGTTCCCTGCCTGGGGGCTGAGACTTTTCCCTTGGGGGGTCTACCTCGCCGAGGTGCTCGAGCCAGCTGTGCAGGTTCGTCTCTCAACAAGAAGGCAGGTTTGAGTCTGTCAATGCTGACCGTTTCATTTCTATCCCCATAATCAAGCACAAAGTGTTTGTCACCATTTTCCAGCACTCTGTACGGGCCATCGTATACTGGGCGTAACGTTGGTTTTAGAGCTTCATGCTTAACAAAAACAAACTCAGCGTTTTTTAAAGTTTGAGGGACAAAAACTCGTGGAAAGGAGTGATGAGCTGGACCGTGGAGAGAGTCCGGTCCGTTACTGCCTAAAAACCTTGGGACTGGGAGGTGCCCTGGTTCCGGGTTTTCTGGTAAAAATTCACCTGGTAGTCTGATAGGCTGAGCAAAGACTAATTCTGCAGGGGAAGCGTCTAAATCCTCTTTAGGTGCCGCACGCAACCCCAATAAAACCCAGGGAAGTTTATTTACCCAATTTGTGTCCGTTAATGAGGCTCTGAGGGCGGCCTTTAAGGACCTGTGAAAACGCTCGCATAACCCATTAGCCTGAGGGTGATAAGCGGTGGTACGGTGAATTGTTGCCCCTAAACTGTTGGACATGGCTGACCAGAGCTCTGAGACAAATTGAGGCCCCCTATCTGACGTGATGTCTGATGGGACGCCGAAACGTGCCACCCAATTTGTTAGAAAAACGCGAGCGACTTCCTCCGCTGTAGTTGCCGCTAGAGGGACTGCCTCTGGCCAGCGCGTGGTGCGGTCTATCATTGTTAGCAGGTGTGTGAAACCCTGGGAGGAAGGTAGTGGCCCCACGAGGTCGACATGAATGTGGTCGAACCTTCTAGCAGGGATTGGAAAAGGCTCCAGAGGGGCTTTTGTGTGTCTGTGTATTTTGGCGCGTTGACAAGGAATGCAAGTTTTTGCCCATTCTTTTATGTTTTTGCGCAGGCCTGGCCACACAAACTTTTCGGCAACCATTTTGACCGAGGCGCGCACACCTGGGTGCGCGAGGGAGTGAATTGCGTCAAAAATGCGGCGGCGCCAAGCAGCTGGTACTAACGGGCGAGGTCGGCCGGTTGAAACATCGCATATTAGGGGGGGCACGCCGTCGCACAACCCTTTTTTCTCCAGCCTTAACCCTGTTGGTCCAGACAGGAGCGCGCGCACGTCTGCATCACTGCTTTGTTCTTCCGCCATGGCTGCATAATCTATCCCTTCATGGATAGGTGCTGCGTATGTGTCTGCGTTAGTGAAGAGTTCCGCTGCTGAGGCAGTGTAATCTGTCTCCTCGCGCTGTGGCACCGCCAGAGCATATGCTGTCACAAAACATTTCCACTTGCATATGCTGTCACAAAACATTTCCACTTGCTCTAACATATGTAGGTATGGAATATATGAGTAATATACAGTATACCACAATCAGTTCAATTAATACATAAATAAATACATGCATGCATACTGTATCTTGTAGGTTCATGATTAAAAGTGAAGCTATTGGGCATCTTACATGAAAATTAAACTGACAGGTAATAATAATATGCCAGAATTTTTACAAACCTAAGTGGCTGATAATGAGAAAAATATGATAATAAATTTAAAGTCTCATCCAACACACACACACACACACACACACACACACACACCAAGACGAATCCCCCTTACAAAGAAGTTCATCTAGTTGAATAAATCCACACTCAGACACCAGCTGAAATTAACACATTTTATTGGAAAGCTAACGCAGCAATGAACAATACATGAAAAAACAATTTCCATCATCAAAATTGTAACTAGAACATCATTACAACATTAACTGAAAATAAATGATCAAAAAAATGCACATGTGACAATAATATGTAAATAAATTATGCTCAAAAACAAGTTTGCACCAGCTTGACACATTCATAATAAACTGACCCTCAAACTTGAAACAGGTGGATGTACTAAAGAATCCAAGAGTCTCAAAGAATCTGGAAAAAACAAATCGCGATAGTCATTTTATTCTGTTATTATGTAGACTTGGATCACTGTGATTTCTAACCCCCTTTGAAACGCTAAAATGTCTGGCGAATCAACATAATTTAAAGCCCATTTACCAGCCTGGCCTTCAGGTTATATTTTAGAATTGCTCCCTAAGATGCACGTTGTCGCACACGGTCGCGCACCAGTCCCGCCCATTTCCGCGTGTCTGCTACGATGGGATGCAATTATCGGCAAGAGAGCAGAACTCAGCACGACAGAACCCCCGCAAAACTGTCAAAAGTTTTCTCAGGCACCAACAAATGCAATGAGTTTTACAGAAATTCTCCAGGGTCGACCTGACCCATATTCGGCTCAGGATAAATATGCGCTAAAGGCTAGGAGCTAGCCAGTCAATGTTGGCAATAGTGATGTAAGAGGGAGTACTGCAATAATTAAAGAAAATTTGAACAAAACACCTCTCAACCATTTCATTAAGACCTGTGAGCTGCTAAAATGTAGAAAAAAGTGCAATCAATGACCCCTTTATTGATATGCATGAATTGGAACTGATCATCTAAATATCAGTGGAATTGAAAAGCAGAATTGGAATTGTCAAATCAGAATTGATCCCCAACCTTGGTTGAGATCACCAAAGGCCTTTACATACTGTGCAAGAACCGAGAAATTTGTTCTTTTTGTTCTTGGTATGGAAGTTCTTGCAGCGTGTTCTTGATACATCATTGTGGCAGAGCTTTTTTCTTGCATGGTGTCCGAGAACTGTTGTGCGACTGGTCAGAAATTTGAATTTCCTAGTGAAATATGAAATGTCCTGGTCAGAAAGAACTTTGTTCTTGTTATTGCCACCTTAAGAAAAAGTTCTTGCAGAGTATGTAATGGCCTTAATTTCAGTAAACTCATACCTGTGTAAGAATTCACCGGATGACTGCGCCCAAACGTGCCAACAGCATTTTGGTAAATAATGACTGACTTTTCTGGTATAATGACCACATGAGCAAAATTTGAACATCACTGAGTCAAGCCATAAAAAGGTGTAGCAGCTATAAAGGTGTGACGAAGCAGAACAAGCTGAGATGAAAAGCTGAACGGAGGCCTTCCGAGCATTCTGCCCCTCCTCAGTGTGGGCGTCTTTATTTTACTGGAGAGGATGCAGGTTGCTAACAGGCTGGATGTGACGTCCATGTTCTCTTATCTCCAAAACAGCGATGTGTATTTGGTCTCATATTACTTTGTGTATACAGTGAGATAGCGGATGGGGAGAAACGGCAATAAAGAGGAGTGAGTTTTAAATATGTTGAAATGGGAGTCACATGGGTATCAGTGCAATAAAAGATGCAAATAAAACTATTTTAACCAGCAGGACTCAAATGGAGTCCTTCTGTGGACCTTGTTAACCCGGGCGACGTCCGAGCCAGATTAGGTTAAAGGCATAAGGATATTCCTTTAAAGGTACATAATAGGCTGTATCTTTTTTATTTATACACATTGATACAGTTCCCAGAGGTGGTAATGAAATTTCTGTAATGTGCTTTGGTTGAAACACCTCAGGGTTTAAAAAAAAAAACAGCGTACCATTTTCCACTCACGTTAAACACCCATCCTCACAAGGAGCTGTTTTAGTGTATGTTGCTTTAAATGCTGCAAGCCACAGTACCCACACACCCACACACCCACCCACACACACCCTATCTCTTGTTACTTTTGAGATCTGTGGATGACAATAATGTTAGCTCAGGGTAGTATCTCATGGAACGGTGAATGCTGAAGAACATGGCAATTTTTGGATTCGCCAACCTTTCTGACAAATAAGATAAGATAAGATAAGATAAGCCTTTATTAGTCCCACAATGGGGAAATTCCAAGATTGCAACAGCACAGGGATAGCAACACTCAGAGCAACAATCAGAAGGCAAGAGAAAAAACAAGAGCAGCAAGTATACATATGTACATATAAATATATATATATATATATATATAGTATATATATATATATATATATATAGACACAGTGCGGAGCATTGTAGCTAGATGGGATAGATATATAAATATATAAACAGTGCGGAGCATTGTAGCTGGATGGGATAGATATATAAATATATAAACAGTGTGGAGCATTGTAGCTGGATGGAATAAATATATGAGTATATAAAGACACAGTGCGGAGCATTGTAGCTAGATGGGATAGATATATAAATATATAAACAGTGCGGAGCATTGTAGCTGGATGGAATAAATATATGAGTATATAAACACAGTGCGGAGCATTGTAGCTAGATGGAATAAATATGTTGTTGTTTCACCAAATGTTGGTGAAAATCCATCTAGTATCTCATGGAGCGGCAAATGCTGAGGAACATTCACAAACGCTGGTCGTTTTGGGTTTTGTCAAAGGTTGCAAAACAGTTCACAGCTTTTAAGGATGCCAACAGTTTCGTTGTAAAGGGTTTTAAACACTTGCTAGAGTTCATTTACTAGGTGAACTAAAAAGAACTTTAGTGACATGCGTTACAACATTTCCAAACATGTTACAACAGATTGCAAATGCTTACAACTATTTTTCAACTGTCTGTGGAAAATTGGGCATCAAGAAAAACTGTTCGCTGACTGTTTGGCAACCTTTTATGAACCCTGGTGAAAGTGAGATATATGGTCAAGTGCTGATAGATGATTTACCAGGGACCATGGCTGTCTAGTGGGGTGAATTGAATGCCTAAAAAATTGCCATAAAAACTGAACAGAGTTGCCCAGCTAAGCTAAGTTTGCTAGTGGTCTCAAAAACTAGCATATCTTGGCCAGTTGACCCCAAGATACCCAAATTCATACACAAAAGCACTGAAAAAAGTGAACTTTTCATCAAGCATTCTCTTTGGGTAAAGGGAATGTGGGAATTTAATTAGAGATGTCAGTCAAATGTTTCATTCAGTTTAGTCTAAAGCTGCATTCAGACCAAATGTAAAGTGAATTTTTCGCATGGTGTTATTACCTACAAGATCTCACAGAAGTGAGTACACCCTTCACATTTTTGTAAATATTTTATTATATCTTTTCATGGGACAACATTGAAGATATGACACTGATACAATACAAAGTAGTCAGTGTACAGCTTGTATAACAGTGTAGATTTGCTGTCCCCACAAAGTAACTCAACACACAGCCATTAATGTCTAAACTGCTGGCAACAAAAGTGAGTACACTGTTATGTCTGGTATTACTTGCTGTACAGAATAGGTGAGGTGACTTGGAACACAGCTTTATTTAGCTCACTGATATCAACTGTTACAGACTCAGCACCAGCCAACCTCCAGGCGAGATAAGAGAGCCTAAGATGGCCAACCTCCACCTTACATACCGGAGGTGAGCGTCACCACCCAGCACTCCACAATAAAATAACTATTGTGGTGGACACACATACAGTATGTGACCTACTTTGTGACTCACATTTTAGATCAGAACAGAGGCAGAGCTTCCTTGGAGATTACAGGAAGCTGCAAGGATGTTAGCTTTGGTATGCAAGGCTTGAGACTGGGGGGGTGTTATTAAAGGATTAGAGAGGAGATGCATTGTAGACAGTGGGGGTGATATCAGCGAGAGGGGATGCATTGTTACTATCAATTATAATGCAATGTTAACTGTGAGAGTCCTGGTATTTAAGGACAAGAGTTTCCTGTGTTGTCCTCTTTTTCTTCTTTGAGATGCTGGTGAATGTGAATAAAGCTGACTTGAGAGAAACCTGTCTCGTCATTCCCACATTCCCACACTGGTGAACCAAGACGTACCATGCAGGAAGAGGTGATTTCCCCTGACCCAGCCTCGTCAGGAGCCCCCAGCCAAGCGAATGCTGCTACAGTCCAGCTATCGGACTTTTGGCAGAACAATCCACGCTCCTGGTTCAATGCGATTGAGGCGCAGTTCAACCTCCGGGGGATATCGGTAGATGCCACAAAATTCTACCACGTAGTCGCAAAACTGGACAACAACACGGCCCAGCATGTGGAGAGCCTGATCGACCAGCCGCCGGACAGCGACAAATACGACACGTTGAAGGCTGCACTCATCCACCACTTCACCCCCTCAGTGGAGGAGCGAGCAGAGAGGCTCCTGGCGCTGACTGAGTTGGAAAATGATATGCCCGCGAACCTTATGGAGAAGTTGTTGAGGTTGAAAGGCTCTGACGACGATCACTTCATTTTCACCCACCTCTTCCTCAGGACTCTACCGTCAGCGGCGAGAGCGACCCTGGTCAGTTCGCCACTGTTGGCCCAACGGGACTACCGCGCGCTGGGCCGAGAGGCGCAGCGAATTGTCAACTCCACCAAGCGGCGCGCGGCCACGACCGCTGCAGCGGAACTCGGCGCGGCGACCGGAGATGACAGGGGGCCAGAGGCAGCGGTACCATACTCACCGACGACGGCGGTGGCAGGGGCCAGGGAACGCGGATCAGACGTCCTTTGTTTCTACCATCGCCGCTTCGCAGAGAGGGCACGCAAATGTGTACCACTGTGCCAGTTCAGGCGTTCCGGAAACGCCAAGACCAGGGGTCGGTAGCAGCTGTGGCTCTCGGGGAGGAGAACAAGCTGCTTTATTTGTTGGACGCACGCTCGGGGAGACAGTTCCTCGTGGACACAGGCTCCCAGTTGAGTTTCATCACACCTTCCTATGCGGACAGGCTAGCAGGTTCCAGAGGTCCCGGGGTGACAGCAGCGAACGGCTCGGAGATTAAGACCTTTGGTGAGAAGACCCTGCTTCTGTCTCTACAGGGCCGTACATTTGAGTGGACTTTTGTTGTAGCAGCAGTGAATTTCAATATGTTGGGGGCTGATTTTTTTGTGCTCACATGGTTTGTTGGTTGATCTCACTAACAGGTGCCTGGTTAATGCATTTTCTTTTGATTCTATTCCCTGTACAGCGCGAGTGGCCCCGCCATCAGCACAAGCCAACGTCACAGCTGCAAGCGCCAAGTTCCACACACTGCTCACTCAGTTCCCAGCACTCACGGTCCCCACATTTTCGGCAACAGTCGCTAAACACAGGGTGGAACATTTTATTACCACTACCGGACCGCCCGTTTTTGCAAAAGCTCGGCGTTTGGACGCAGTTAAACTGGCCATAGCGTGCGAGGAGTTTGCCAACCTGGAGAGGTTGGGCATTATCAGGCGTTCAAACAGTCCGTGGGCTTCCCCGCTACACATGGTCCCGAAAGCTGACGGATCATGGCGACCTTGCGGGGATTTCCGCAGGTTAAACAACGCTACAGCGCACGACCGCTACCCAATCCCGCATATCCAAGATTTTTCAGTTCATTTGGCAGGGGCGTACATTTTTTCTAAAATAGACTTGGTCCGCGGTTACCACCAAGTCCCAGTGCGCACTGAGGACATACCCAAAACAGCGGTAATAACTCCATTTGGCCTATTCGAGTTTTTGCGCATGCCATTCGGGCTTAAAGGGGCTGCACAGACGTTCCAACGCATGATGGACGCGGTGCTTCGCGATCTCCCTTTCGTGTTCGTCTACCTGGACGATATTTTGGTAGCCAGCGCGTCCGAAGACGAGCACGAAAAACACCTGGCCACAGTTTTCCGAAGGTTGGGAGATCACGGGTTAATAATCAACCCAGCGAAGTGTCAGTTCGGGGTGGCGCAGATCGATTTTTTAGGACACCACGTCTCCCCCGAAGGAGCGGTTCCGCTTCCCGACAAAGTGTGCACGGTGGCAGATTTTCCCCGGCCGCAGACGGTCAGGGCGTTACAGGAGTTTTTGGGAATGGTGAATTTTTATAACCGTTTTCTCCCCCGCGCGGCGCAACTCATGCAGCCGCTGTATGCCGCGCTCAAAAAAAAGAAACCCGCGGATAAGGTCGAGTTGTCCTGGGAGCAGGACCAAGCGATCTCGGAGGCTAAAGCAGCCTTGGCAAAGACTGCGTTGTTGGCACACCCAGAACCAACGGCCCGCATAGCGCTCACTACTGACACGTCAGATGTGGCCATAGGGGCGGTTGTGGAGCAACATGTAGCCGGGATCTGGCAGCCCCTCGCCTTTTTCAGCAGGACCTTGCGTGATAGCGAGCGTAAATACAACGCGTTCGACAAGGAACTGCTGGCTCTCCATTTGGCTATCCGCCACTTTCAGTTCTGGCTGGAAGGATGCTGTTTCACCGCGTTCGTTGACCACAAACCGCTAACATTCGCGATGGCCAAGGTTTCCGAACAGTGGTCAGGCCGGCAGCAGAGACAGCTGGCCGCGATCTCAGAGTTTACCACTGATATTCAGCATGTGGCGGGCAAACTGAATGTAGTGGCAGATTGCCTCTTGCGCGCCGTGGCAGCTCCAGTCAGCGTAGGAATAGATTACGCAGCCATGGCCGCGGAACAGGTTAGTGACGCGGATGTGCGCACGCTCCAGTCTGGACCAACAGGGTTAAGGCTGGAGAACAGGGTGCTGCAAGATGGTATGCCCCCCCTAATCTGCGATGTCTCCACTGGACGGCCACGTCCAGTAGTACCGGCCACGTGGCACCGCCGTGTTTTTGACTCGATTCATGCTTTGGCGCACCCGGGAGTGTGCGCGTCGGTCAAAATGGTAGGAGAGAAATTTGTGTGGCCGTGTCTTCGCAAACAAGTTAAAGAGTGGGCAGCAGCCTGCACAGCGTGTCAACGGGCGAAAGTACACAGGCACACGAGAGCTCCTTTGGAGCCATTTCACATTCCGGCCAAGAGGTTCGATCATGTTCATGTGGACCTCGTAGGACCCCTCCCGCCGTCACAGGGGTGCACATGCCTTCTGACAGTGGTGGACCGCACCACGCGCTGGTCTGAAGTAGTTCCGCTGGCATCAACCATGGCCAAGGAGGTAGCGCGCGCATTTTTAACAGCTTGGGTGGCGCACTTCGGAGTCCCGTCGGACATTACTTCCGACAGAGGCCCTCAATTTGTGTCCGAGCAGTGGTCGACAATGGCCCGCAGCCTGGGTGTCACAATTCACCGCACAACCGCGTACAATCCGCAGGCTAACGGGTTATGCGAACGTTTTCATAGGTCATTGAAAGCAGCTCTCAGAGCGTCACTGATGGATGCAAATTGGGTAGACAAGTTACCGTGGGTGTTATTGGGGTTGCGTTCTGCGCCTAAAGAGGACTTAGAAGCCTCCCCAGTGGAGCTCGTGTTTGCGCAGCCACTCCGGCTGCCTGGGGAGTTTCTCCCAGATAACCCTGCGCCAGACACCTCCCCGTCTCAGCTGTGGTGGAGTAACATAGAATCAAGCACGCTGCCCGGCGCCGCACACCACAGTTTTCCGCGCGCTTTTGTGCCTAAAGCTTTGAAGAACGCAGAGTTTGTTTTTGTCTGACACGATGCGCATCGAACCCTGCTGCGACCGCCTTATGACGGATCGTTCAGAGTGTTGGAAACAGAGGACAAGCAGTTTTTGCTAGATTTGGGGGGTAGGAAAGAAAAAGTTGGCATAAACAGACTCAAACCCGCTTTTGTGGTGGCAGATGAGCAAGTGCTGTTGGCAAGGGCCCCGCGGCGAGGTAGACCCCCACGGGGGGCTTTACAGAGTAATGTTTCCCCAGAACACCCGCAGGTACTGACAAAAGGTTTCCACCCCCAGACGGCAAACCCCCAGCGTGACAGCGCCGCAGAGACGTTGAATCCCAGCTAGAGCAGATACGGCAGGAGACTGAAGCCTAGACAGCATGTGGACTGATGTGTATTGATTCTATCACGGCATGCATGCTGTTATTCTCTTGTTTGTTCTAAAATGTTGGGGGGGCTGGTGTGGTGGACACACATATGTGACCTACTTTGTGACTCACATTTTAGATCAGAACAAAGGCAGAGCTTCCTTGGAGATTACAGGAAGCTGCAAGGATGTTAGCTTTGGTATGCAAGGCTTGAGACTGTGGGGGTGTTATTAAAGGATTAGAGAGGAGATGCATTGTAGACAGTGGGGGTGATATCAGAGAGAGGGGATGCATTGTTACTGACAATTATAATAAGATAAGCCTTTATTAGTCCCACAATGGGGAAATTCCAGGATTGCAACAGCATAGGGATAGCAACACTCAGAGCAACAATCAGAAGGCAAGAAAAAACAACATCTCGTAAACATATGTCCATATTACTATAAATGTATATATATAGACACACAGTGCAGAGCATTATGGCTGGTGAATGTGCAGCAGAAAGTCTAAGTTCTCTCTCCGCGGATGCAGCGGGCCAGCTGGAAGTCTTTGGGCATGATGGTGACCCCCTTAGCGAAGAAGAGACCATCAGGTGGGCCTCGCTGGTCTCCTGCAGAGCCACGACGGCGAAGCTCAGGAAACGCAGGACGGTCTTGAAGTCCTGAGCGATCTCCCTCACCAGGCGCTGGACGGGCAGCTTGCGGATGAGCAGCTCCATGGATCTCTGGCAGCGACGGATGCAATGTGAACTGTGAGAGTCCTGGTATTTAAGGACGAGAGTTTCCTGTGTTGTCCTCTTTTTCTTCTTTGAGATGCTGGTGAATGTGAATAAAGCTGACTTGAGAGAAACCTGTCTCGTCATTCCCACATTCCCACACTATAACATTTTCCTCCCCCTTTAAAAAGTCCAAAACCACTCACTCAGTTAAGACCCTCCCCAATTTAGGACCTGAATCACGCACTAACAAATGACAACTAATATTTACAAATGGCCTAGTATATTCACACAACAAAACCTAAAATAGGGAGGACGGGTGGACTACCATCCTGCCCACATGGCAAGGTGTATTATTCTGCAACCTGCTGGGGTAAATTAAAGTCCATTACTAACTAAAATTACATGCCATGCTCCTAAACTAGGACAAAGAAAAACAAAATAGCCCCTTATATAACAGTTTTTTGAACAACACCAACAACCACAGAACTTCAACATATACTATGTACAACCCAAGTGTTCCAGTAACAAGGTTATAACTGGCATGGGGGCCCAGGGCACCCTCTCAGCTGATGTGCCCCTGGAAATAGCCGTCCTTCATGGTGACGGTTGGCTGTCTGGACACTGAAGCCGCTCCTCCCTCTCCATCGACCTCGTCCCATGTTCAGCCATGTTTCCAGGGGCCTCCTCCTGGACACGCCGAAGCTGGTTGGCATGCCACACCGAGCCATCAGAGAGCCTGAAGTGTGCTGCGTCCAGACTGGCCACTATGTGCAGACGCTCCCGATGCTCCTGGGTTTGTCATCTGGCCCATCTTCACTGTGGGCACTCCTCACCTCGCACCAAGACCCAATCCAGGACCCTTAATGGTGTCCGGCTCGGCTTGAGGTGCTGTTGCCGATCCCGCCGATCCCTCATACTCATCGGTCTTGTCCCGACCTCTTCCAATGCTGGTGTCACATGCGCCATCGTAACTGCAGACCCTCTGTTCCTTTGCGGCCAGACTCCGGAGACATCCAGGGCTAACCCATTGGTGCCACTTGCCGGTGCAGGTGCCTCACCGTCACGCTCGGTATGACCCTCGACCGTTTCCCGAGTGCCAACACTGAGACCCTCCTGCGTTGGCCCTGAGCAAAATTGGTCCTGCTTGACCACCATGGCATCCGGTAGTTCTTTATTCCATACCACATCTTCATCAGTCGCTGGAATCGGGGGGTTCCACTGGCCACAGCCCGACCACTCTTCCCCTGTGTCGTCTTTGATGGCAAAACCCAGCCCGTAAAATAAATCACAGCCCATGATGCTATCGCCCCATCCTGTCACATGGAATGTACCAAACAGTCAGCTCCAAAGTCCTGACCGTGTCAAGCCTTCCAGCTCCATAACCATATAACGGCGCTGGGTTGCCTCTAACCCTGTGGTGAGGAATAAAACCTCTTCACCATGGCCCAATTCAGCAGTGAAGCCTCCGCTCCTGTGTCAATCAACAGCAGCACCTCCACGTCGCCCAGTCATGTCAGCGGACACCGTGTGGATGGTTGTTTGGGGTGGGCGGAGTGATTTACCTCATGGACTCTCCAGTTTATATTCATGGCACATTCTGGCAAAATGGTCCAAGCGACCACATCTGTTACACCGTGCTCCTCTCACTGGGCAGTCCTCAGCCTTTTTCCGGGGCGTCTTAGACCCACAACTCATAGAAAGGGACTTTCCCCAGGCCGACCCCGGCTAGTGGCATTGGCTTCTGTCTCCTCGCCGTCCCAGCTACTTTGCTGTCCAGATCCGTGGCATTTGCCACGACAAGAGGCTCAAACAGCTGCTGTGACTGGCGCCCGGTTTGTTCAAGAGCTAGCTTGTCCGCAGCTTCCATTTGGAGCGCTAGCTTGATGGCTCTGGCTAATGTGAGCTCACTTGGCACCGTAAGTAGCCTAGCTTGCAATGCAGAGCTACAAGTGTGTTCCGCCAGCTGGTCATGGATCATTTCCTCTGCCAGAGCTCCAAAACGGCACTCACTAACCAGCTGCCTCAAGTAGGCGACAAACTGCCAGACGGGTTCACCTACCTGTTGATGTCGTTGCAAAAAATGGATCTTCCAGGCCATCACATGATCCGGGGTGTCAAAATGGCTCGCTAGCAGCCCTGATACCTCTTCATACTTAGCCCCTGTCTTCCCCATCAGAGAATCATTGTCTGCTCCCTCCAAAGTAAATAAAAATATAATGTATAAGCATCCCAAAGTGATTAAACAAAAAGTTGGTAAAACTCAAATTAAACATGAAGTCTCTAAATTTAATGATTTGTCCTGTGTTCCTCCTCATAATTTAAAAATTAAATGCGGTTTGTTAAATATTAGGTCTCTAACTCCCAAGTCTCTGCTAGTCCATGATCTGTTAATTGATCATCAGATTGATTTAATATCCCTTACAGAGACTTGGTTAGGGCAAGAGGATTATGTTGGTTTAAATTAATCAACTCCCTCTGGTTATTTAAACTGTCAGAGTCCCAGAAGTTCTGGTCGTGGAGGAGGAGTAGCAACAATTTACCATTCCAAATTACTAGTTTATGTAAAGCACAAAACACGTTATAATTCCTTTGAGGGCCTGGTCCTCAGTATTGGGCATTTTAGCAATTTTAGGCTAAACCCAATTTTATTTGCCATAGTTTATCGTCCCCCATCAACCTACTCAGAGTTTTTATCTGAATTTGCCGAATTCTTAGCTGATTTAGTGCTGAAATCAGATAGAATAATTATAGTAGGGGACTTTAATATACATGTAGGTGTAGATAGTAATTGTCTTAATATGGCATTTAATTCAATATTAGACTCAATGGGGTTTTCTCAGAAAGTAGGAAATTCGACCCATTATCTCCACCACACATTGGACCTTGTTCTGACATATGGCATAGAAATAGAAAATCTGGTAGTGTCTCCTCATAACCCTGTACTGTCAGACCATTGTTTGTTAACCTTTGATTTTACTATTTCTGACTAGTTGGCTCCTAAAGAAAAATAATACTACAGTAGATACCTCTCAGATGATGATGTTACCAATTTATGCAGATTGTTTCCTCCATGCCATGTGTCAGCACAACAGAAATAAGCTATGGAGAGCTTGCTCCTTCTGTAATTGATAGCATGGTAGATAATGTGACAGTTTCTCTGCATCAGACTCAAGACATGGTGGCCCCTTTGAAAAAGAAAAGGTCTAATCTGAGATTTCTAACTCCTTGGTTCAACACAGAAACTCGTAGCTTAAGACAGAAGACTCATCAATTAGAAAGAAAATGGTGCTCCACTAATTTAGATGAAATCTATTTAGCTTGGAGAATTCATCTTTTAATTTATAAAAAATATCTTAGAAAAGCTAGAGCAAGTTATTATTCTGCATTAATAGAAGAGACTTGCACTGCATTCGCCGCATCCTGGACATATCCTAGCAGGACAAAGTGCCCAACACAGAAGTTCTGTCCCGCGCCGGCCTTTCCTCCATGTTCACTCTACTCAGGCAGCGCAGGCTCCACTGGCTAGGCCACGTTCACCGTATGGAGGATGGCAGAATCCCCAAAGACGTCCTCTACGGAGAACTGGCGACTGGCAGGAGAGACGTTGGCCGCCCACAGCTGCGGTTTAGAGACATCTGCAAGAGAGGCATGAAGGCCCTGGAGATCAACACAGAGCACTGGAAGGACCTTGCAACGGACCGCTCCAAATGGAGGGGCACCCTGACCAGACAGCTCAAGGCGGGTGAAGAGAGACTGACTGCTGCAGCAGATGAAAAAAGGACCCGCAGGAAGAACCGCCACAGCTCCAGCAGCACGGAGACCACCCACAAGTGCGACCTGTGTGACAGGGACTGCCATTCGCGCATCGGCCTGTTCAGCCACAGGCAGTGCTGTTCCAGCAGAGTAGACGTTTAGGATTCTCTTCCATGGTCATCATAGACCGACGGAGGCCGACGAATAGAAGAGAACAAGAATAATTCCAGGTTTCTTTTCAGCATTGTAGCCAGGCTGACAAAGAGTCAGGACTCTGTCAATCCTAGCATTCCCTTAGAGCTTACTAGTCAGGACTTTATGAACTTTTTCAATAATAAAATTTCATCTATCAGAGACAAAATCAATCAGATTCTTCCCACCATTAACTTAAATACAGTCACTACAAAAAGCCAATGCTGGATCCAGGCATTTTAGCTAACTATAGACCAATCTCTAATCTCCCTTTCATTTCAAAAATCTTAGAAAGAGTTGTTGCTATGCAATTATTTGACCACTTGCAGGGAAATGGTTTATTTGAAGAGTTTCAATCTGGGTTTAGAATCCATCATAGTACTGAAACAGCCAAGGAGGTCACTAATGACCTCCTTATCGCATCTGATAATGGACTTGTTTTTGTACTTGTCCTTTTAGACAGTGCAGCTTTTGATACTATCGATCATAATATTCTACTTGATAGATTAGAACACTATGTTGGACTTAATGGAACTTCGTTGCAGTGGTTTAGATCTTATTTATCTGATAGGTTCCAGTTTGTTCATGTCAATAATGAGTTTTCTTTCAACTCAAAGCTCAGTCATGGAATTCCACAGGGATCTGTGCTAGGCCCTACTCTTTTTAGTTTGTACAGTATGCTTCCGTTAGGCAACATTATTAGGAAGCACTGTATACATTTTCATTGTTATGCAGATGACACACAATTATACCTGTCACTGAAGCCAGATGATAGTAATCAATTAGCCAAGGTAGAGGCCTGTCTTAAGGAAATCAAAGCTTGGATGACTTGTAATTTCCTGCTATTAAATTCAGATAAGACTGAAGTCATTCTTGTTGGTCTGAAAAAAATCTTAGAAATACCTTTCCAAATCAAACTCTTAGTTTGGATGTGGTTACTCTTTCTCTGAATAGTTCTGTGAGGAACCTTGGAGTTATTTTTGATCAAGATCTGTTTTTCAATTCACATATTAAATTCGTTTCTAAGACTGCCTTCTATCATTTGCGTAATATTGCCAAGATTAGGAGCATCTTGTCTCAGAGTGATGCTGAGAAACTGATCCACGCTTTTGTTAGCTCTAGATTAGATTATTGTAACGCTTTATTATCAGGTTGTCCTAAAACATCTTTAAAAAGTCTTCAGTTGATCCAAAATGCTGCAGCAAGAGTTTTAACGGGTACTAGAAAGAGAGATCATACAGATGTGGACAAAATTGTTGGTACCCCTCTGTTAATGAAAGAAAAATCCACAATGGTCACAGAAATAACTTGAATCTGACAAAAGCGGTTGTAAATAAAAATTCTATGAAAATTAACCAATGAAAATGAGACAATGCTTTTGAATTGTGGTTCAACAGAATTATTTAAAAAAAACAAACTCATGAAACAGGCCTGGACAAAAACGATGGTACCCCTAGAAAAGATTGAAAATAATGTGACCTTAGGGACATGTTCAACCAAGATGTGTCCTCTAATAAGCATCACAGGTGTCTACAAACTTGTAATCAGTCAGTCGGCCTATTTAAAGGGTGACAAGTAGTCACTGTACTGTTTGGTGACATGGTGTGTACTACACTGAACATGGACCAGATGAAGCAAAGGAGTGAACTGTCTCAGGAGATTAGAAAGAAAATTATAGACAAGCATGTTAAAGGAAAAGGCTATAAGACCATCTCCAAGCAGCTTGATGTTCCTGTGACTACAGTTGCACATATTATTCAGAAATTTAAGATCCACGGGACTGTAGCCAACCTCCCTGGACGTGGCTGCAGGAGGAGACGGATAATACGAATGGTAACAAAAGAGCCCAGAACAACCTCTAAACACATTCATGGTGAACTCCAAGGTCAAGGTACATCAGTGTCAGATCGCACCATCCATCATTGTCTGAGCCAAAGTGGACTTCGTGGGAGACGACCAAGGAGGACACCACCGTTGAAAACAAATCATAAAAAAGCCAGACTGGAATTTGCCAAACTGCATGTTGACAAGCCACAAAGCTTCTGGGAGAATGTCCTATGGACAGACAAGACAAAACTGGAGCTTTTTGGCAAGGCACATAAGCGCTATGTTCACAGACGCAAAAATGAAGCATACCAAGAAAAGAACACTGTCTCTACTGTGAAACATGGAGGAGGTTCTGTTATGTTCTGGGGCTTCTTTGCTGCATCTGGCACAGGGTGTCTTGACTGTGCAGGGTACAATGAAATCTCAAGACTATCAAGGCATTCTAGAGAGAAATGTGCTGCCCAGTGTCAGACAGCTTGGTCTCAGTCGCAGGTCATGGGTCTTGTAACAGGATAATGACCCAAAACACACAGCTAAAAACACCCAAGAATGGCTAAGAGCCAAACATTGGACTATTCTAAAGTGGCCTTCAATGAGCCCTGATCTAAATCCTATTGAACATCTGTGGAAGGAGCTGAAACATGCCGTCTGGAGAAGGCACCCTTCAAACCTGAGACAAGTGGAGCAGTTTGCTCATGAGGAGTGGGCCAAAATACCTGCTGAGAGGTGCAGAAGTCTCATTGACAGTTACAGAAATCGTTTGATTGTACTGATTGCCTCAAAAGGTTGTGCAACAAAATATTAAGTTAAGGGTACCATCATTTTTGTCCAGGCCTGTTTCATGAGTTTGTTTTTTAAAATAATTCTGTTCAACCACAATTCAAAAGCATTGTCTGATTTCCATTGGTTAATTTTCATAGAATTTTTATTTATTACCACTTTTGTCAGATTGAAGTTATTTCTGTGACCATTGTGGGTTTTTATTTCATTAACAGAGGGGTACCAACAATTTTGTCCACGTCTGTATCTCTCCGGTTCTGGCCTCCCTTCACTGGCTTCCCATAGAGTTCAGAATTAAGTTTAAAATCATTCTTCTCACTTACAAAGCTCTAAACAATCAGGCCCCTTTTTATTTAAAAGATCTGATACCACCCTATTATCCTAACAGAGCACTACGCTCCCAAAATGATGGATTACTTGTAATACCTAGAATCTCCAAAAGTACAATGGGAGCCTTCAGTTATCAAGCTCCTCTCCTGTGGAACCAGCTGCCAATCTGGATTCAGGAGTCAGACTCGATCTCTGTTTTTAAGAATAGGGTTAAAACCTTCCTTTTTGATATAGCCTATAATTAGGAAGGAATCATGTGTTTCTGAACCCTCCCTTAGTTATGCTGCTAATAGGTTTAGACAGCCGGGGGATCTCCAATAATTCACTGGGCTTCACTCCTTTCTTCACTCTCAATGAAATATTTTTGCTGGCCATTAACATCTGCTTGTTCTCTCCCATAGATTGAGTCCCCATTGTGTTGTTTGCTCTCTACAAGTCTGTTCTTTTCATCTTCTCTATCCCCTCATCCCCCAGCCAGTCGCAGCAGATGACTGCCCCTCCCTGAGCCTGGTTCTGCTGGAGGTTTCTTCCTGTTAAAAGGGAGTTTTTCCTCTCCACCGTTGCCAAGCGCTTGCTCACAGGGGATCGCCTGATTGCTGGGGTCTTTCTGCAATTGTGGAAGTTTTCCCTACAGTTGAAAGTGCTATGAGATGACTGTTGTTGTGAAATGGCATTATATAAATAAAGTTGAATTGAATTGAATTTATTGAATTGAATTTAAGATCCACAGGACTGTAGCCAACCTCCCTGGAAGTGGCCGCAGGAGGAGACGGATAATACGAATGGTAACACCAGACAGTGGCAAAGCAAGGGGCGGTGGAGTGATAATGTATGTTAACAACAACTGGTGCAGACCGGGACATATCACTGTTAAACAACGACACTGCAGCAAAGACATTGAGTTGCTAGCTGTTAGCATGCGGCCTACATATCTCCCGAGGGAATACTCACACATGATCTGCATTGTTGTTTATGCAAATCCGACGGCGAACGCTGGGACAGCGCGTGACATCATCCATTCAGTAACCGGCAGGCTGCAGACAGAACACCCAGATGCTCTTCTCCTCATCTCAGGCGATTTCAACCATGTTTCACTGTCTCCCATTCTACCCACGTTTACCCAGTATGTCACATGCCACACTAGAGACAACAAAACACTGGACTTATTCTGCGCAAACACTAAGGAGGCGTACACCTCATTACAACTCCCCCCACTCGGGAGATCGGATCACAACTTGGTTCATCTCCGGCCGGTGTACAAACCCCTAGTGCACAGACAACCTCCGGCCATGCGCACAGTGAAGTTATGGTCTGAGGAGGCAATGGACACTCTAAAGGGCTGTTTTGAAACCACCGCCTGGGAGCAGCTCTGTGATCCACATGGTGAGGACATCGATGGCCTCACTCACACCATCACGGACTACATCAGCTTCTGTGTGGACAACACCATTCCCACCAAGACCATACAGTGTTGCTCAAACAACAAACCCTGGATCAACCCTGAGATAAAAACACTTCTGAGAGAGAAGAAGAGGATCTTCAGGTCGGGGAACAGGGAGATGCTGAAGTCCGTACAGAGGGAGCTGAGGAGAAAGATCAGAGAAGGCAAGGACAGCTTCATGAAGAAGATGGAGGACAAGCTGCAACAGAGCGACATCAGTGGGGTCTGGAGAAACCTTAAAACCATCTCTGGGCTCCAGAATACCTCCCCCCAGGCCACGGGAGGCAGGGAGTGGGCAAACAATCTGAATCTGTTTTTCAATAGGTTTGACCAACCACCCTCCCCCCCCGACTGCACAACAACCACTGCTGCCACTGAAGACATCAAGTCCTGCTGCCCACTCCCCACTCCACCAACACCCCCCACTCCCAACACACAGCCCCCCAACCTGACCCTGACTAAGACCCAAGTGAGGACGGAGCTGAGGAAGATCAAGGTGAGGAAGGCGTCGGGACCGGACGGCATCAGCGCAAAGCTCCTCAAGTCCTGTGTAGACCAGCTGTGTGGGATTGTGGAGTACATCTTCAACCCGAGCCTGAAGCTGGGGAGGGTACCACAGCTGTGGAAAACATCTTGTGTGGTACCTGTACCAACCAAAGACTTCCCACCCCAAAGACCTGAACAGCTACAGACCAGTGGCCTTGACGTCCCACATGATGAAGACCCTGGAGAGACTGCTCCTTGCTCACCTCCGCCCCCTGGTGGGACCAGCGATGGATCCACTCCAGTTCGCCTGCCAGCATGGCATTGGGCACTCAATCGCTTCAGGACTGGACATGGCCCCTGCTTGGCCAGCCTTCACAGATGGGGCAGTAGCCCTAGCCCACTGTGCGCATGTGGAGAGGAGCAAACAATGGAACACATCATAGAGGTTTGCCCGCTCCAAAGACTGGAAGGAGGATTACACACCCTCCATACAGCAAACCAGGAGGCAACTGCTTGGCTTAAGGACTTTGCATTCGCTAAACAAATAAATAAATGGCATTGGGGTGGAGGATGCGATGATCTTCCTCCTTCACCGTTCTCTGTCCCACCTGGAGAAGCCCGGGAATGCGGTGAGGATCATGTTCTTTGACTTCTCCAGTGCTTTCAACACCATCCAACCAATGATCCTGAAGGACAAGCTTCTGTGCGCAGGGGTGGACCAGTACCTGTCATCATGGATCCTGGACTACCTCACTAACTGGCCTCAGTTTGTGAGAACCCGGGACTGTGTGTCCGACATGATCTTCGGTAGCACGGGGGCCCCTCAGGGAACGGTTTTGGCTCCCTTCCTGTTCACCCTTTATACTGCAGACTTCTCACACAACACGACAACTGCCATCTACAGAAGTTCTCTGATGACTCTGCGATCGTTGGCCTCATCTCCAATGGAGATGAAGCTGAGTACAGAGGGCTTATCCAGGACTTTGTGGACTGGTGCCATCGGAACTGCCTTCAGATCAACGCGAGGAAAACTAAGGAGCTGGTGGTGGACTGCCGCAGGCAAGGACAACCCCTCACAGCACCAGTAAATATACAGGGAACAGACATTGAGATGGTGACATCCTATAAGTACCTGGGTGTTCATCTGAACAATAAACTAGACTGGTCACACTATACTGACGTACTCTACAAGAAGGGACAGCGCAGGCTGCTCCTACTGAGGAGACTCAGGTCTTTTGGTGTACAAGGGGCGCTGCTGAAGACATTCTATGACACGGTGGTGGCATTAGCCATCACTTTTGGAGTGGTCTGCTGGGGCAGTGGCATTACGGCAGCCGATAGGAAGAGACTGAACAAACTGATCAAGAAAGCTAGCTCTGTCCTGGGGCAGCGCCTTGACCCAGTGGAGGAGATAGGAGAGAGAAGGATGGTGGCTGAACTGTCATCTCTGCTGGAGTCCAAGTTCCACCCTATGCAGGACATACTGAATGCACTGAGGAACTCATTTAGCAGCAGACTACATCATCCTAGGTGCACAACTGAGAGGTTTCGCAGGTCCTTCCTACCAACGGCTGTCAGACTGTACAACCTAAGCAGGGCTGCTCGCAGAGATAGCGAAAAGATGTGACAACCTAATAGTTTTGAATGCAAAAGACGCAATAGACTTATACAATGGTCCCCTCTGGCATACAACTAGGAAAATACCGGTCGCTATGGAGGGTGAGAACATGTATGGGTACATAATCATACCATGTAGGATAACTAAGTAGACAGTTGTGCTGTTTCATCCCATCTAGCAACAATGCTCTCCACTGTGTGTGTTTATATATTTACATATTTATTCCATCTAGCTACAATGCTCCGCACTGGGTGTGTTTATATATCTACATATTTATTCCATCTAGCTACAATGCGCCGCACTGCGTTTTTATATATCTACATATTATTCCATCTAGCTACAATGCTCCGCACTGTGTGTGTTTATATATTTACATATTTATTCCATCTAGCTACAATGCTCCGTACTGTGTGTGTTTATATATCTACATATTTATTCCATCTAGCTACAATGCTCCGCACTGTGTGTCTATATATATATATATATATATATATATACATATATATTATATTTATATGTACATATGTACACTTGCTGCTCTTGTTTCTTTTTTTTTTTCTCTTGCCTTCTGATTGTTGCTCTGAATGTTGCTATCCCTGTGCTGTTGCAATGCTGGAATTTCCCCATTGTGGGACTAATAAAGGCTTATCTTATCTTATCTTATCTTATCTTAATTGGATACTTGTCAGCAGCACTGAGCGTTCCCAGGATTTGCTGGCCCTCTATGCTCAAATTGTGAACCAACAGTGCCTGGGCTCTCAGCTCGTCGAGCTCCCCAAGACCCAGCACAGCAACATAATTCCAAAAGGCCTCGAGCCACCTAGGCCAGGGCACCGGCGGGTCTCCGGGTGCCTCGAGGAAAGGGCGGATAGGGACAATGTACGCCTCCATGGTTTAATCCAACGTCGCCAATGTTGTGTCTGTGTCATGGCCGCCAATCACAGCACCTGTGCACGCACCTGCCTGTCATCTCCTGCGGCCTATTTATTCCCCTAGGACCAGTGCTGGGCGCGGAGTCGTCTGATTCTTTATGCTGAATCCAGTTACGCCTGCCTCCGTGCTTCCCTGAACTCTACTCCCCAGCCATCGGCTTCCTAGCCCTGCTGAACCTCGTCCGGGCCGGTTCCACCCGGACCAACTACCAAGTAAGCCTATTCGCTTCTCATCTTGTCCGATTCCCCAGTGCACAGGTGGAGATCCGCGGCGGCGGTCCTCCTTCTTCCTCCAGGTGGCGGATTCATCCTTTCACCTCCAGCTAGCCAGCCCAGCAGACACTATCTTCCTGGCTGCAGCTTCGGCGCTACCTGAGCTACTCCAACATCTCCTGACAGGTTGCCAGGTTGTACGGTGCTCTACCGGCCCCAGCTGGAGATTACGGATCGCACGACACAACATTACACCATATACACTGCACTTACGCACCCACTCACTCACGTTTACAATAAAAGTACGTTAATTGTATTTACCATGAGTTGTGTCTGTTCTGTGGGTCACCTGAACCATGTCAGTACGACTCCGTCAAAGTGACCTGGCAGACAGCGCACTCGCGCGCAGAATTAACCATCTAGAGTCTCAGGTAGATCAATTAGCGTACCAGCAGCAGGTGATGCTAACTCAGCTAACCCGCATCACCGACAGGTTAGGTCAGTTGGTTAGCCCACAGGGTTTTCCCACAGCTCCAACTAGCTCCTCTGCTCCCACTAGCTCTACCGCTAGCTCCACTCCTAGCCCTTCCTCTCCTGGCCCCGCTTATTGGCTCACTCCCGTCCCTACTCCCGCTCGCTTTAGAGGTGTGTTGGGGGAGGCCAGGGGGCTCCTCATGCAGTGCGATATAATTTTTCAACGGGTACCTGGGGATTTTCCCACTGACCACAGCCATATCAGCTATATGATAAATTTGTTAGAAGGACGGGCTTTAGTTTGGGCATATGCGGTAATGGCTAGGGCTGATTATGTTTCTATGACACATTTACAATTTACACAGGCGTTTCAGGAGGCTTTCAGTCACCCGGACTGGGAGGACGTACTCACCTCTCGTCTATTAAATCTTCGGCAGGGGTCGAGGGCGGACGCCGACTATGCCGTGGACTTTCAGGTCGTGGCTACAGAGGTCGGGTGGGAGGATGCCTCTCTGAGTCGTATATTCATTAGGAGTGTGAGCCCTAGCCTGCGGGACGAGCTGGCCTGCCTGGAGAAACCCTCTACGCTGCAAGAGTGTATCTCCCTGGCTATTAGCATCAACAACCGTCTGAGGGAGCGGGCGGCTAAGCGCGGAACTTCTGGCCCCTCGGGTAACATGTCACGCCGCTCCCTCCAGCCCCCCCTGCTTGCCCTCCTGTCAGCTGACATTCCGGAGGACCAAGAACCTATGGTCTTGGGTGGGTCGAAACTTCCTGTTGCGGAAAGACAGTGCCGCCAAGAGTTGGGGTTGTGCGTCTATTGTGGGAGCGAGGAACATGACCTTGATTCCTGTCCCAAGCGGCCAAAAGGGGGAGTCCATGCGTCGCAGTAGGGGGTCTCACGGACGTAACCCACAATAATCCCCTCATCTGCTTTTTAATTCCTATCGGGTTTTGTTTGGGTCATAAGGAACACAACTCACACGCACTCATTGACTCACGGGCTGAGCAGAGCTTTATTTCTAGAAGCCTGGCAACCCATCTGGGTCTCCCTATGCAGCCGGAAGTAGCGTTGCAGTGCATCGCAGCTGCCAACCCGTCGTCATGGAGCACACACCTTCCCTGGATTGAATACGCCCATAACACGGCGGTGTCCACAGCCACCGGCATGTCCCCTTTCGAGGCGTCATTGGGTTACAATCCCCCGCTGTTTCCTGAAGAGGAGGGGGACATCGGCATTCCATCGGTTTGTGCCCACCTGAGGCGTTGTCGACGGATCTGGAGGACGGCCAGAGCGGCATTACAACGGACGGCGGAACGCAACACCACGGTGGCCAACCGACGCAGGATACCAGGTCCGGTTTACCAGGTGGGTCAGCAGGTATGGCTTTCTACCAAGCACATTAACCTGAAGGCTGAGCGGAAGACGACTGCCCAACGGTTTATTGGTCCTTTTCCCATATGCTGAATCATTAACCCGGTGTCTGTGCGTCTAACTCTCCCCCCTTCCCTCCACATCTGTCCTACCTTTCATGTCTCTCAGGTGAAGCCCGTCTCCTCCAGCCCGTTGTGTCCCCCTCCCAGGTTTCCACCTCCACCGAGGGTGATCGACGGCGACTTGGCGTGGTCCGTCTCTTCCATCTTGGACGTCTGCCGCCGGAGGCGTGGACTGCAGTACCTGGTGGACTGGGAGGGTTACGGGCCAGAGTGGAGGTCCTGGGTGCGTCCTTCCTTCGTGCTAGACAAGCAGCTCATCAACCTGCCCGGCGTTCCAACGCGTCCATTGGACGCACCCGGGTAGGTTGGAACGCCCGCCGAGAGGCGTGCAATGGGGGTGGGAGTACTGTCACGTACTGTCACATCTTGTCCGATTCCCCTGACAGGCGGAGATCCGCGGCGGCGGTCCTCCTTCTTCCTCCAGGTGGCGGACTCATCCTTTCACCTCCAGCTAGCCAGCCCAGCAGACACTATCTTCCTGGCTGCAGCTTCGGCGCTACCTGAGCTACTCCAACATCTCTTGACAGGTTGCCAGGTTGTACGGTGCTCTGCCGGCCCCAGCTGGAGATTACGGATCGCACTACACGACATTACACCATATACTCTGCACTCACGCATCCACTCACTCACGTTTACAATAAAAGTACGTTAATTGTATTTACCCTGAGTCGTGTCTGTTCTGTGGGTCACCTGAACCATTTCAGTCTGGTATTACCTGCTGTACAGAAGAGGCGATGTGACTTGGAACAAAGCTTTATTTAGCTCACTGGTATCAACTGTTACAGACTCAGCACCAGCCAACCTCCAGGTGAGATAAGAGAGCCCAAGTTGGCCGACCCCCGGCCTTATATAGGTGTGCGTCACCATCTCATACTTCATATTAAAATACATATATTACATGCACCCCTAAGTGAAAATGTCAAAATGGTGCCCAAAGTGTCAATATTTTGTGTGGCCACCATTATTTTCCAGCACTGCCTCAACTCTCTTGGGCATAGAGTTCACTAGAGCTTAACAGGTTGCCACTGGAATCCTCTTCCACTCCTCCATGACAACATCACGGAGCTGGTGGATGTTAGAGACCTTGCGCTCCTCCACCTTCCATTTGAGAATGCCCCACAGATGCTCAATAGGCTTTAGCTGTGGAGACATGCTTGGCCAGTCCATCACCTTTACCCTCAGTTTCTTTAGTAAGGCAGTCGTTGTCTTGGAGGTGTGTTTGGGGTCGTTATCATGTTGGGACCTGCCCTGCAGCCCAGTTTCTGAAGGGAAGGGATCATGCTCTGCTTCAGTATGTCACAGTACATGCTGGCATTCATGGTTCCCTCAATGAACTGTAGCTCCCCAGTGCCAGCAGCACTCATGCAGCCCCAAACCATGATATTCCCACCACCATGCTTGACTGTCGGCAAGACACACTTGTCTTTGTACTCCTCACCTTTGGTCTTGGCCACCATGCTGCAGCTCAGTTTAAGGGTGTTGGCAGTCTTGTAGCCTAGGCCATCTTTATGTAGAGCAACAGTTCTTTTTTTTTCAGATCCTTAGAGAGTTCTTTGCCATGAGGTGCCATGTTGAACTTCCAGTGACCAGTATGAGAGTGTGAGAGCGATAACACCAAATTTAACACACCTGCTCCCCATTCATACCTGAGACCTTGTAACACTAATGAGTCACATGACACCGGGGAGGGAAAATGGCTAGTTGGGCACAATTTGGACATTTTCACTTAGGGGTGTACTGTGGGACACATATGTATCACTTTAGGCCTCACATCTCAGATTAGACCAAAGGACTGAGTCTCCTTGGAGATAACAGGAGGATGTGAAAGTTTAGCCTTTGGTATGCAAGAGACGGCCTTGGGGGATTTCCGGTTGGCCGAAGACTATGAAAAGGATGTTATAGGATCAAAGAGTAGATGCACTGTTACTTGTGATTGAAATGCAATGTGACTGTGAACTGGGAGAGTCCTGGGATATAAAGGACGAATGCTTCTGTGTTTTTCCTCTTTTCTGCTTTGCTGATGTTGGAAGATGTGAATAAACCTGACTCGTGAGATAAACTCTGCCTCGTCATTTTCACATTTCCACACTGGTGACCCTAAGACGTAGCATGCAACACGTAGAGAATTCCCCGGAGCCAGACTCATCGGGAGCCCCCAGCCAAGCGTATGCCGCTACGATCCAGCTACCGGACTTTTGGCAGGACAACCCGCGCTCCTGGTTCCACTTGGTCGAAGCACAGTTCGCCCTCCGGGGGATAACGGTAGATGACACGAAGTTCTACCATGTGATTGCAAAGCTTGACAACTGCACGGCTCGGCATGTGGAGAGCTTATTGGAGCGGCCACCAGCCAACGACAAATATGGCGGGTTGAAGGCTGCGCTCATCCAGCGTTTCACTCTCTCAGTCGAGGAGAGAGCGAAGAGGCTCCTGGCTCTGAACGACTTGGGAGATGGCACACCCATTGACCTGATGGAGAACATGCTGAAGTTGAGGGGCTCAGACGGCGACGACTTCATCTTCACCCACATTTTCCTCTGGACCCTACCGTCGGCCACGAGAGCGGCCCTGGTCAGTTCGCCGTTGTTGGCCCAGCGGGACTTCCGCGTGCTGGCCCAGGAGGCGCATTGGATTCTCAACGCCAGCAAACAGCGCGCGGCCACCGCAGCAGCAACGGAGTTCGGCGCGGCGGCCGGAGATGGCGGGGGGCCAGAGACGGCGGTAGCAGAATCACCGACGATGGCGGCGGCAGGGGCCAAGGATCACGGAGGAGACACCCTCTGTTTCTACCATCGCCGCTTTGCAGAGAAGGCACGCAAATGTATACCGCCGTGCAAATTCAAGCGCTCGGGAAATGCCAAGACCGGGCGTCGGTAGCAGCCGCGACCCTCGGGGAGGAGAACAAGCTGCTCTACTTGATGGATGCACGCTCGGGGAGGCATTTCCTCATGGACACAGGCTCCTAGTTGAGTTTCATCACACCTTCCTCCGCTGACCGGCTGGCAGTTTCCAGTGGTCCCGGGGTGGCAGCAGCGAACGGCTCGGAGATTAAGACCTTTGGTGAGAGGACCCTTCTTCTGTCTTTACACGGCCGTACATTCGAGTGGACTTTTGTCATAGCAGCAGTGAATTTCAATATGTTGGGGGCTGATTTTCTGTGCTCACATGGTTTGTTGGTTTATCTCGCTAACAGGTGCCTGGTTAATGCACTTTCTTTCGATTCTATTCCCTGTACAGCCCAAGTGGCCCCGCCAACAGCACAAGCCAACGTCACAGCTGCAAGCGGTAAGTTCCACACACTGCTCACTCAGTTCCCAGCACTAACGGTCCCCACATTTTCAGCAGCCGTCGCTAAACACGGGGTGGAACATTTTATTACTACCACCGGCCCGCCCGTTGTTGCAAAAGCTCGGCGCTTGGATGCAGCTAAACTGACCATAGCGCGCGAGGAGTTCGCCAACCTGGAAAGGTTGGGCATCATTAGGCATTCTAACAGCCCATGGGCTTCACCGCTTCACATGGTTCCGAAAGCTGACGGCTCGTGGTGACCTTGCGGAGATTTCCGCAGGTTGAACAACGCTACAGCGCACGACCGCTACCCAATCCCCCATATCCAATATTTTTCCGTTCATTTGGCGGGGGCGCGCGTTTTTTCTAAGATAGACTTGGTCCGCGGTTACCACCAAGTCCCAGTGCGCGCTGAGGACATACCCAAAACAGCGGTAATAACTCCGTTTGGTGTATTCGAGTTTTTGCACATGCCATTTGGGCTTAAAGGCGCTGCGCAGACATTCCAACGCATGATGGACGCGGTGTTGCGCGATCTCCCTTTCATATTCGTCTACCTGGATGACATCTTAGTAGCCAGCGCGTCCGAAGACGAACACGAAAACCACCTCACGGCAGTTTTCCAGAGGTTGGGAGAGCATGGTTTAATAATCAACCCAGCGAAGTGTCAGTTCGGGGTGGCGCAGATTGATTTTTTGGGGCATCGCGTCTCTCCAGAAGGGGCGGTTCCGCTACCTGACAAAGTGCGCCCGGTAACAAATTTTCCCCAGCCACAAACGGTCAGGGAGTTACAGGAGTTTTTGGGAATGATGAATTTTTATAATCGTTTCCTCCCCCGCGCAGCACAGCTCATGCAACCACTGGATGCCGCGCTCAAAAAACAAAAACCGGGAATAAAATTGAATGGTCCCCGGAGCGAGAGCGAGCGTTCTCGGAAGTCAAGGCAGCCCTGGCCAATGCTGCTGCGTTGTTGGCGCATCCGGACCCAGCGGCCCACATAGCGCTCACTATTGACGCGTCAGATATTGCTATAGGGGCGGTCGTGGAGCAGCATGTAGCCGGGGCTTGGCAGCCGCTCGCCTTTTTCAGCAGGACTTTGCGCGATAGTGAACGTAAATACAGCGCATTTGACAGGGAGTTGTTAGCTCTCCATTTGGTCATTCGCCACTTCCAGTTCTGGCTGTAAGGACGCCATTTCACCACGTTCGTTGACCACAAGCCGCTGACTTTTGCGATGGCCAAGGTTTCAGAACTGTGGTCAGGCCGGCAGCAGAGACAGCTGGCCGCGATCTCAGAGTTTACTACCGATATTCAGCATGTGGTGGGTAAACTAAATGTAGTGGCAGACTGCCTCTCGCGCGCAGTGGTGGCCCCAGTCCGCGTAGGGATAGATTATGCAGCCATGGCCGCGGATCAGGCTATCGATGCGGAAGTGTGCGCGCTCCAGTCTGGACCAACAGGGTTAAGGCTGGAGAACAGGGTGCTGCAAGACGGTATGCCACCCCCCTAATCTACGACGTCTCCACTGGACGACCGCGTCCTGTGGTACCGGCCGCGTGGCGCCGCCGCGTTTTTGACTCGATTCATTCTCTGGCTCACCCAGGAGTGCGCGCGTCGGTCAAAATGGTAGGAGAGAAATTTGTATGGCCGAGCCTGCGCAAACAAGTTAAGGAGTAGGCAGCAACCTGCATGGCGTGTCAACGAGCCAAGGTACACAAACACACGAGAGGTCACTTGGAGCCGTTTCACATCCCGGCTAAGAGGTTCGATCATGTTCACGTGGACCTCAAAGGTCCCCTTCCGCCATCACAGGGGTGCACACACCTTCTGACAATGGTGGACCGCACCACGCGCTGGCCGGAAGTGGTTCCACTGACATCAACCACAGCTGAGGAGGTGGCACGCGCATTTTTAACTGCGTGGGTGGCGCGTTTTGGAGTCCCGTCAGACATTACGTCTGACAGAGGCCCTCAATTTGTTTCCGAACTTTGGTCAACAATGGCCCGCAGCCTGGGTGTCACAATTCACCGTACAACCGCGTACAATCCGCAGGCTAATGGGTTATGCGAGCGTTTTCATAGGTCATTGAAAGCGGCCCTCAGAGCGTCACTGACGGATGCAAATTGGGTAGACAAGCTACCGTGGGTTTTACTGGGGTTGCGTTCTGCACCTAAAGAGGACTTAGAAGCCTCCCCAGCTGAGCTAGTTTTTGCGCAGCCACTTCGGCTGCCCGGGGAGTTTCTCCCAGATAATCCTGCGCCAGATAGCTCCCCGTCTCAGCTGTTGCAGCATGGCACGGAATCGGACACGCTGCCCGGCCCCGTTCACCACAGTTTTCCGTGCGCTTTTGTACCTAAGACTTTGAAAAACGCGGAGTTTGTTTTTGTCAGACACGATGCTCATCGCCCACCGCTGCGGCCACCTTATGATGGACCATTTAGAGTGCTGGAAACAGGGGACAGGCATTTTTTGCTAGATTTGGGGGTCAGGAAGGAAAAGATTGGCATTAACAGGCTCAAACCCGCCTTTGTTGTGGCGAACGAGGATGTGCTGTTGGCCAGGGCTCCTCGGCGCGGCAGACCCCCTCGGGGAAATTCCCCAGAACACCCACAGGGACTGACAAACAGTTTTCACCCCCAGACAGCAGCCCCTCAGCATGATGGCACCGCAGAAGTGGTGAAGCCCGCTTACAGCAGATACGGGAGGAGGCTGAGGCCCAAGCAGCACGTGGGTTGATGTGTAATGATTTTATCATGACATGCAGACTGTTATTCTGTTGTTCCATCTTAGATGTTTGGGGGGGGGGGGTCATGTGGGACACATATGTATCACTTTAGGCCTCACATCTCAGATTAGACCAAAGGACTGAGTCTCCTTGGAGATAACAGGAGGATGTGAAAGTTTAGCCTTTGGTATGCAAGAGACGGCGTTGGGGGATTTCCGGGTGGCTGAAGACTATGAAAAGGATGTTATAGGATCAAAGAGTAGATGCATTGTTACTTGTGATTGAAATGCAATGTGACTGTGAACTGGGAGAGTCCTGGGATATAAAGGACGAATGCTTCTGTGTTTTTCCTCTTTTCTGCTTTGCTGATGTTGGAAGATGTGAATAAACCTGACCCGTGAGATAAACTCTGCCTCGTCATTTTCACATTTCCACAGTACTCACTTTTGCTGCCAACAGTTTAGACATTAATGGCTGTGTGTTGAGTTATTTTGGGGAGACAGCAAATTTATGCTGTTATACAAGCTGTACACTGACTACATTGTATCATAGTGTCATATCTCCAGTGTTGTCCCATGAAAAGACATAATAACATAGTTACAAAAATGTGAGGGGTGTACTCACTTCTGTGAGATACCTTATAAAGTCAATGTAGAGACGCAAATAGTTGGACACGTGAATTCCCAAGTTGGTCTTAATGTTACACCCCCAAGTTTGGTGTATTTTGACCTGAAAATGAGGATAGATAAATAAATAAATGCTCGCCAGAAATGGTCTTCTTTTCCAAATTAATTTAAAATGAAGCGCTGCGTGAGAGCTCCCCATTATCTCTATGTTGCAGGCATGACTAATCAATTACAGCATCACTCCACAACCTTAGTAGGTAGATCAGATTAAATCAAAAGGTAATTAATATATATTGTGTGGTGAACACTCAATGGACCTGTTGGACAGGTTCTGTGACTCGCATTTTAGGTCAGAACAAAGGCAGGAAGCTTAGCCTTGTTATTCAAGGCTGGAGACTGTGGGGGGTCGATTAAAGGATGCTTGGGAAACAGTGGAAGTGATATCATGGAGGGAAATGCACTGTGACTGTCTTTATTATGCCAGGTGGTGAAATGCATTGTGACTGTCTTTATTATGCCAGGTGGTCTGTGGGATATGTGATCTATGAGGTGTGAAGTCCCTGATATTTAAGGATGAGAGTAACTGTTTCATGCTCTCTCTTTTTTTCTGCTTTGAAATGATGGAGATGTGAATAAAGTTGACTCTGAGAAAGAACACTGCCTCGTCATTTTCACATCCTCCACACTGGTGACCCTGAGACATATCATGGAAGAAAGAAATTCCCCCGGGCCAGCCGCGTCAGGAGCCCCCAGCCAAGCGAACGCCGCTACAGTCCAGCTACCGGACTTCTGGCAGAACAATCTGCGCTCCTGGTTCAACGCAGTTGAGGTGCAGTTCAACCTCCGGGGGATATCGGTAGATGTCACGAAATTCTACCACGTAGTCGCAAAGCTGGACAACAACACGACCCAGCATGTGGAGAGCCTGATCGACCAGCCGCCGGAGAGCGACAAATACGGCGCGTTGAAGGCTGCACTCATCCAGCAATTCACCCCCTCGGCGGAGGAGCGAGCAGAGAGGCTCCTGGCACTGACGGAGTTGGAAAACAACATGCCCGCGAGCCTGATGGAGAAGTTCTTGAGGTTGAAAGACTCTGACGATGATCACTTCATTTTCACCCACCTCTTCCTCAGGACTCTACCGTCAGCAGCGAGAGCGGCTCTGGCCAGTTTGCCACTGTTGGCCCAACGGGATTACCACGCGCTGGGCCGAGAGGCGCAGCGGATTGTCAACACCACCAAGCAGCGCGCAGCCACGGCCGATGCAGCGGAACTCGGCGCGATGACCGCAGACGACAGGAGGCCAGAGACAGCGGTACCAGACTCACCGACGGCGGCGGCGGCAAGGGCCAGGGAGCGTGGACTGGACGTCTTTTGTTTCTACCATCGCCGCTTCGCAGAGAGGGCACGCAAGTGTGTACCGCCGTGCCAGTTCGGGCATTCGGGAAACGCCAAGACCGGGGGTCGGTAGCAGCCGCAGCCCTCGGGGAAGAGAACAAGCTGCTCTATTTGTCAGACGCACGCTCCGGGAGGCAGTTCCTTGTCGACACAGGCTCCCAGTTGAGTTTCATCACTTCATCCTACGCGGACAGACTGGCGGGTTCCGGAGGTCCCCTGGTGACAGCAGCGAACGGCTCGGAGATTAAGACCTTTGGTGAGAAGACTCTGCTTCTGTCTCTACACGGCCGTGCATATGAGTGGACTTTTGTTGTAGCAACAGTAAATTTCAATATGCTGGGGGCTGATTTTTTGTGCTCACATGGGTTGTTGGTTGATCCCGCTAACAGGCGCCTGGTTAATGCACTTTCTTTTGATTCTGTCCCCTGTGCAGCGCAAGTGGCCCCGCCTACAGCACAAGCCAATGTCACAACAGCAGGCGGTAACTTCCACACACTGCTCACTCAGTTCCCAGCACTCACCGTCCCCACATTTTCGGCAACAGTCGCTAAGCACGGGGTGGAGCATTTTATTACTACTACCGGACCGCCCGTTTTTGCAAAAGCTCAGCTCTTGGACGCAGTTAAACTAGCCATAGCGCACGAGGAATTCACCAACCTGGAGAGGTTGGGCATTATCCGACGTTCAAACAGTCCGTGGGCTTCCCCCCTACATATGGTCCCAAAAGCTGACAGATCATGGTGCCCTTGCGGGGATTTCCGCAGGTTAAACAACGCTATAGCACACGACCGCTACCCAATCCCCCATATCCAAGATTTCTCGGTTCATTTGGCAGGGGCGCGCATTTTTTCTAAAATAGACTTGGTCCGCGGTTACCACCAAGTCCCAGTGCGCGCTGAGGACATACCCAAAACAGCAGTAATAACTCCGTTCGGTTTATTCGAGTTTTTACGCATGCCATTCGGACTTAAAGGGGCTGCTCAGACGTTCCAACGCATGATGGATGCAGTGCTTCACGATCTCCCTTTCATGTTCGTCTACCTGGACGATATTTTAGTAGCCAGCGCATCCGAAGACGAACAAGAAAAACACCTGGCCACAGTTTTCCGAAGGTTGGGAGATCACGGGTTAATAATCAACCCAGCAAAGTGTCAGTTCGGGGTGGTGCAGATCGATTTTTTAGGACACCGCGTCTCCCCCGAAGGAGCAGTCCCGCTGCCTGACAAAGTGCGCGCTGTGGCAGATTTTCCCCGGCCGCAGACAGTCAGGGCATTGCAGGAGTTTTTGGGAATGGTGAATTTTTATAACTGTTTTCTCCCCCGCGCGGCGCAGCTCATGCAGCTGCTGTATGCCGCGCTCAAAAAAAAGAAACCCGCGGATAAGATCGAGTGGTCCCCGGAGTGGGACCAAGCGTTCTCAGAGGTTAAAGCAGCCTTGGCAAAGGCTGCGTTGTTGGCACACCCAGACCGAACGGCCCGCATAGCGCTCACCACTGATGCGTCAGGTGTGGCCATAGGAGCAGTCGTGGAGCAACACGTAGCCGGGGTTTGGCAGCCCTTAGCCTTTTTCAGCAGGACCTTGCGCGATAGCGAACGTAAATACAGCGCATTCGACAGGGAGCTGCTCACTCTCCATTTGGCCATCCGCCACTTTCAGTTCTGGCTGGAAGGACACGCTTTCACCACGTTCGTTGATCACAAACCGCTAACATTCACGATGGCCAAGGTCTCGGAACCGTGGTCAGGCCTGCAGCAGAGACAGCTGGCCGCGATATCAGAGTTTACCACTGATATTCAGCATGTGGCGGGCAAACTCAATGTAGTGGCAGATTGCCTCTCGCGCGCTGTGGCGGCCCCAGTCAGCGTAGGGTTAGATTATGTAGCCATGGCCGCAGAGCAGGTTAATGACGCGGACGTGCGCGCGCTCCAGTCTGGACCAACAGGGTTAAGGCTGGAGAGCAGGGTGCTGCAAGTCGGTGAAGTCGGTCGAAGTGCGCATCGAACCTCGCTGCGACCGCCTTGTGACGGACCATTCAGAGTGCTGGAAACAGGGGACAAGCAGTTTTTGGTAGATTTGGGGGGTAGGAAAGAGAAAATTGGCATAGACAGACTTAAACCCGCTTTTGTGGTGGCAGAGGAGGAAGTGCTGTTGGCAAAGGCCCTGCGGCGAGGTAGACCACCACGGAGGGTTTCACACAGTAATGTTTCCCAAAGTAATGTTTCCCCAGAACACCCGCAGAGACTGACAAAGTGTTTCCACCCCCAGATGGCAAATCCCCAGCGAGACAGTGCCGCAGAGACGGTGAACCCCAGCTGCAGCAGATTCGGCAGGAGGCTGAAGCCTACCCAGCATGTGGACTGATGTGTATTGATGCTATCACGGCATGCATGTGGTTATTTTCTTGTTGTTCTGTTTTTCTAAAATGCTGGGGGGGCTTGTATGGTGAACACTCAATGGACCTGTTGGACCGGCTCTGTGACTCGCATTTTAGGTCAGAACAAAGGCAGGAAGCTTAGCCTTGTTATGCAAGGCTGGAGACTGTGGGGGGTTGATTAAAGGATGTGTGGGAAACAGTGGAAGTGATATCATGGAGGGAAATGCATTGTGACTGTCTTTATTATGCCAGGTGGTGAAATGCATTGTGACTGTCTTTATTATGCAAGGTGGTCTGTGGGACATGTGATCTATGAGGTGTGAAGTCCCTGATATTTAAGGATGAGAGTAACTGTTTCATGCTCTCTCTTTTTTTCTGCTTTGAAATGATGGAGATGTGAATAAAGTTGACTCTGAGAAAGAACACTGCCTCGTCATTTTCACATCCTCCACACTATATATGTATATATATATATATATATATATATATATACAGTATATATATATATATATACAGTGGGGCAAAAAAGTATTTAGTCAGCCACCAATTGTGCAAGTTCTCCCACTTAAAAGATGAGAGAGGTCTCCAATTTTCATCATAGGTATACCTCAACTATGAGACAAAATGAGGGGAAAAAAAATCCAGAAAATCACATTGAAAGATTTTTAATGAATTAATTGGTAAATTCCTCAGTAAAATAAGTATTTGGTCACCTACAAACAAGCAAGATTTCTGGCTCTCACAGACCTGTAACTTCTTCTTTAAGAGCCTCCTCTGTCCTCCACTCGTTACCTGTATTAATGGCACCTGTTTGAACTCGTTATCAGTATAAAAGACACCTGTCCACAACCTCAAACAGTCAGACTCCAAACTCCACTATGGCCAAGACCAAAGAGCTGTCAAAGGACACCAGAAACAAAACTGTAGACCTGCACCAGGCTGGGAAGACTGAATCTGCAATAGGTAAGCAGCTTGGTGTGAAGAAATCAACTGTGGGAGCAATTATTAGGAAATGGAAGACATACAAGACCGCTGATAATCGCCCTCGATCTGGGGCTCCATGCAAGATCTCACCCCGTGGGGTCAAAATTATCATGAGAACGGTGAGCAAAAATCCCAGAACCACATGGGGGGACCTAGTGAATGACCTGCAGAGAGCTGGGACCAAAGTAACAAAGGCTACATCAGAAACACACTACGCTGCCAGGGACTCAAATCCTGCAGTGCCAGACGTGTCCCCCTGCTTAATCCAGTACATGTCCAGGCCCGTCTGAAGTTTGCTAGAGAGCATTTGGATGATCCAGAAGAGGACTGGGAGAATGTCATATGGTCAGATGAAACCAAAATAGAACTTTTTGGTAAAAACTCAACTTGTTGTGTTTGGAGGAGAAAGAACACCATACCTACTGTGAAGCATGGGGGTGGAAACAGCATACTTTGGGGCTGTTTTTCTGCAAAGGGACCAGGACGACTGATTCTTGTAAAAGAAAGAATGAATGGGGCCATGTATCATGAGATTTTGAGTGAAAACCTCCTTCCACCAGCAAGGGCATTGAAGATGAAACGTGGCTGGGTCTTTCAGCATGACAATGATCCCAAACACACCACCCGGGCAACGAAGGAGTGGGTTCATAAGAAGCATTTCAAGGTCCTGGAGTGGCCTAGCCAGTCTCCAGATCTCAACCCCATAGAAAATCTTTGGAGGGAGTTGAAAGTCTGTGTTGCCCAGCGACAGACCCAAAACATCACTGCTCTAGAGGAGATCTGCATGAAGGAATGGGCCAAAATACCAGCAACAGTGTGTGAAAACCTTGTGAAAACTTACAGAAAACGTTTGACCTCTGTCATTGCCAACAAAGGGTATATAACAAAGTATTGAGATGAACTTTTGATATTGACAAAATACTTATTTTACCAAGGAATTTACCAATTATTCATTAAAAATCTTTCAATGTGATTTTCTGGATTTTTTTTTTCTTATTTTGTCTCTCATAGTTGAGGTATACCTATGATGAAAATTGGAGAACTCTCTCATCTTTTAAGTGGGAGAACTTGCACAATTGGTGGCTGACTAAATACTTTTTTACCCCACTATATATATATACTATATATATATATATATATATATATATATATATATATATATATATATATATATATATACTGTATATATATATTGTGGAGATGTGAGAATGACGAGGCAGAGTTCTCTCTCAAGTCAGCTTTATTCACATCACCATCATCTCAAAGCAGAAAAGAGAGCCACACAGGAAACTCTCATCCTTTAAAATCAGGACTCTTACAGTTCTCAGGTCACATGTATCACAGACCACGTTGCATCATCAAGACAGTAACAATGCATCCTCACTCCATGATATCACTTCCATTGTCTCCCCTGCATCCCTTCTTTAATCCTTTAATTATACCCCCCACAGTCTCAAGCCTTGCATACCAAAGCTAAGGTTCTTGCAGCTTCCTGTAATCACCAAGGAAGCCCTACCTTTGTTCTGATCTAAAATGTGAGTCACAAAACAGGTTCACATATGTGTGTCCACCACAATATTTTTTTTTTAAAGAAAGTTTTGTTTAACCCCTTGTATTAACACACTGTTTAAACTGACTGTAATTACATGTTAACAAATGATTGATAAAATCAGTCTATGACATTGACAGCCACTCACCCTTGACATCCCGCTGTCACCAGAGTGAATATCAACAATGGAGAGTAAACTAGTTTCAAAATGAAACCGCTTCTGTCTGTACTTTGTATCCACCCATGTAAAACTCCTGCAAACAATGTGCTAACAAGAGCTAGCAGCTCCTGAAATGCACACCGACCAGCTTCAGTTTAATGCTGAAAACAGCCATCATCAAGATGAAGTTTCTGGAGGAGACAGTGACATTTTCTCAGCTGTGTGTCCTGGTGAATGATGTTGTAAACCTAATCATGATGGCGTTTTGGAGGTTTCCACTGCAAGTACAAAGCAGCTGCAGAAGTTACGAAGGCAACCCCACCCCTTTGTAAGGTTTTACAACTCACTAGGTATGAATTCACATCTTTATGTTGACTTTATATGTAATCGCACCACAAGAAAATTTCACTTCACATTTAGTCTGAACACACCATTAAGATAAGATAAGATAAGATAAGATACTTTATTAGTCCCACAATGGGGAAATTCCAGGATTGCAACAGCACAGGGATAGCAACACTCAGAGCAACAATCAGAAGGCAAGAGAAAAAACAAGAGCAGCAAGTATACATATGTACATATAAATATAAATATATATATAGACACACAGTGCGGAGCATTGTAGCTGGATGGAATAAATATATGAGTATATAAACACAGTGCGGAGCATTGTAGCTAGATGGAATAAATATGTAGATATATAAACACAGTGCGGAGCATTGTAGCTAGATGGAATAAATATATAAATACAGTATATAAACACACACAGTGTGGAGCATTGTTGCTAGAAGGAGTAAATATGTACAGTGGGGTAAAAAAGTATTTAGTCAGCCACCAATTGTGCAAGTTCTCCCACTTAAAAGATGAGAGAGGTCTCCAATTTTCATCATAGGTATTCCTCAACTATGAGAGACAAAATAAGAAAAAAAAAATCCAGAAAATCACATTGAAGGATTTTTAATGAATTAATTGGTAAATTCCTCGGTAAAATAAGTATTTGGTCAATAACAAAAGTTCATCTCAATACTTTGTTATATACACTTTGCTGGCAATGACAGAGGTCAAAAGTTTTCTGTAAGTTTTCACAAGGTTTCCACACACTGTTGCTGGTATTTTGGCCCATTCCTCCATGCAGATCTCCTCTAGAGCAGTGATGTTTTGGGTCTATCGCTGGGCAACACAGACTTTCAACTCCCTCCAAAGATTTTCTATGGGGTTGAGATCTGGAGACTGGCTAGGCCACTGTAGGACCTTGAAATTCTTCTTACGAAGCCACTCCTTCGATGCCCAGGCGGTGTGTTTGGGATCATTGTCATGCTGAAAGACCCAGCCACGTTTCATCTTCAATGCCCTTGCTGGTGGAAGGAGGTTTTCACTCAAAATCTCACGATACATGGCCCCATTCATTCTTTCCTTTACACGGATCAGTCGTCCTGGTCCCTTTGCAGAAAAACAGCCCCAAAGTATGCTGTTTCCACCCCCATGCTTCACAGTAGGTATGGTGTTCTTTCTCCTCCAAACACGACAAGTTGAGTTTTTACCAAAAAGTTCTATTTGTCATGGCGGCCTCTGGGCCGTCATTAGTGTCATTGGCCCCAGCTGCGCACAGACCAACAGGTGGGAATCAACGGCTGTTAAAAGCCAGTGTCGCTGACAGCCCGGCACGGAGTCGTCTGTCTTCCTCAACGGAGAATGAACCTGCACTCCGCTCTCTGGTCTCGTCAAGAACATCTCTTGTCTCGTCTGGAACTTTGTCTGTCTCGTCAAGAACTTTGTCTGTCTCGTCAGGAACTTTGTCTGTCTCGTCTGGAACCTCGTTTGTCTCGTCAAGAGCTTCACTTGCTGCATCCAGGAACTCTTCCCAGCGTCAAGCAAGTAAGCGCACCATTTGCTACTCAACGGCAAACCTTTACCCCTGTGCACAGGTGGACCACCTTGGCGGCGGACCTGCGTCCCCAGCTGACGGGGTAACGCCATCACGTCTTCGTAGCGGCTCGCTACCACCACGCCTACCGGTACGTCTTGCTCCTCAATTGCCAGAACTATTATTGTATCAATTACAGGAATATTGGCCAACGTTATCGGTGGAATCACTGTCATCAGCATCAGCTGTGTCGTCATTGCCACTGTGTGTGGAGTCACTAACCTCGTCTTTGTCTGCATCATCATCTGTGTCATCGTCATCCTGGTCTGTGGAGTCACAGCCGGCGTCATCGTCAGGATCATCGTCATCCCGGTCTGTGGAGTCACAGCCGGTGTCATCGTCAGGGCTGTCATTGTCACAGCCGGCGTCATCGTCAGGGCTGTCATTGTCACAGCCGGTGTCATCGTCAGGACTGTCATTGTCACAGCCACGGGGAGTAACCCCAGCACGGTCACGGACGCCTTCACCTCCACGCTGCCCGGCCGCTGGAACTCAGCAGAGCGAAGCCAGTGCTGCTCTCAAGTAAGCCTTGTTATCTGCAGCTCTTTGCTAGTGTGGAGCATTAGTAATTTGTCTCTGCTTATCTGTTCCAGGATTGCCGGGTCTCCGTCCAGGTTGCTCAGCTCCAGTGACCAGAACGATATCCTCGCACTCACACTCGCATTACACTCACTCTCAATTAAATAAAGATTATTGTCACTATCTGCTCGTGTCAGTGTCTGTCTCCTGGGTCCTGAACCATGTCAGTACGACTCCGTCACGAAGACCCAGCGGACAGTTCACTGTCGCGCCAAATCAACACTCTTAGCGCCCGGGTGGAATTTATTTGCACACCAACAGACAGTAATCTTTAATCAGCTATCTGTAATAATTGGTCGGCTGGATCGTCTGGAGGGACACCAGACGTTTCCCCCCACCGCAGACAGTTCTGCCCCTGTGGGCTTAGCATCTGGACAAACTAACATCTCCTCGTCTTCTCGCCTCACCCCTATTCCCACCCCTGCCCGGTTCAGCGGAAAACTCGGGGAAGCTCGTGGATTCATATTACAGTGTGAGTCAGTTTTTCTTCGTGTTCCGGGGGACTTTACTCTTGATTCAAGCCGGATTGGCTACATTATAAATTTGTTAGCAGGAAGAGCTTTGGACTGGGCGTATTCCATTAGGGCGAAACCAAGCTATTCCCTGCTCACTTACCAGGAGTTTGTGAATGAATTTTTGTCTGTTTTTGATCATACGGATAGAGGTGAGGTGTTGACAGAACGATTGCTGAGCTTATAACAGGGAAAGAGATCAGCTGCTGATTACGCCATTGACTTCCGGGTCCTGGCTGCAGAGATTGGGTGGGGGGAGCCATCATTATGTGGTATCTTTCTTCGTAGTCTTAATGATGAGTTGAAGGATGAGTTAGCGACACGGGACAAACCGGATAATTTACGGGATTTGATTGCCCTAGTGGTTAGTCTTGATAGCAGATTAAGAGAGCGGGCGGCTGAACGGCGTTCTACTTCCCGTTCGGTTAAACCCCACCCTCGCCTCCCCAACTCTCCTCCTCTTGCTCTATCTGCGTCAGAGGAACTTCCGGTTCAGCAAGCTATAATCAGTGGCCGGTCTAAAGTGTTAGCAGCAGAGAAACAACGCCGCAGGGATCAGGGCCTTTGTTTCTACTGTGGGAAAGAGTCACATGGGGTTTTGGAATGTCCCAATAAGTTAAAAAGGGAGGGCCCGTGGATCAGAGTAGGGGGATTCACGGGCAATAACTCTAAAGAGCCCCTTACTTGTTGTCGATTACCTCTTAGGCTCATCCATTTACATACAGAACACTCCACTTTGGCGTTAGTAGATTCTGGAGCTGAGCAAAATTTTATTTCTAGAGACCTGGCAACCCGGATGGGTCTTAGCTGTCAGACTCTAGATCCCCCTGTCAAACTGATCACCTTGTCTAAAGCGTCTTTGACTACTATTGCTCATCAGACGGTTCCTGTGTCAGTTATTGTATCAGGAGATCACAGGGAGGAAATTCAGTTTTTTGTTCTGCCTGTTTCTTCTTCGCCCGTTATTTTGGGGTACCCCTGGCTGCGCCTACATAACCCCACCATTGATTGGCAAGCTGGGAGAATAACGGCATGGAGTACGTTCTGCCTTAGCGCCTGCCTTCATTCGGCGGCATGCGCCCCATCCGTCAAGGTGCCTCTGCCTGATTCATCGCCACCGGACTTGTCCAAGGTGCCAGAGGTCTATCACGATTTGGGGCTAGTATTTAGCAAGTCTCGGGCGTTGTCCTTACCCCCTCATCGCCCTTATGACTGCGCGATCAACCTGAAGGCTGGGGCCCCTCTACCTGCTAGCCGCCTGTACAGCCTGTCAGCCCCGGAGCGCGAGGCTATGGACACATATATTAAGGAGTCCTTGGCTTCTGGTATCATCCGCCCGTCGTCTTCGGCAGTAGGTGTTGGATTTTTTTTTGTTGAAAAGAAAGACGGTTCTCTACGCCCCTGTATCGATTTCCGGGGATTGAATGAAATATCTGTGAAAGACAAATATACCCTGCCTTTGATGAACACTGCTTTTGACTCCCTCCAGGGGGCGTCCTGGTTTACTAAATTGGACCTTAGGAATGCCTACCATCTAGTGCGCATAAGGGAAGGAGATGAGTGGAAGACGGCTTTTCGGACCCCCAGCGGACATTTTGAGTACCTGGTAATGCCGTTTGGGTTAACTAACGCTCCAGCCGTGTTCCAACATCTGATAAATGATGTACTACAGGATTTCCCGAACTCGTTTGTTTTTGTTTGTCTCGACAATGTTCTCATTTTCTCCCGCACACTAGAGGAGCATCGAGTGCATGTGCGCAGGGTACTGCAGCGCCTCCTGGAGAATCAACTGTTCGTGAAGGCTGGAAAATGTGAGTTCCACACTGATCAAACCTCCTTCCTTGGGTTTATTTTAGCTCGGAACCAGGTGTTCCCTGACCCGGTCAAGGTCAAGGCAGTTGTGGATTGGCCTGCACCCACCTCCAGAAAGCAGCTTCAGGGGTTCCTGGGGTTTGCTAATTTCTATAGGAGGTTCGTGCCTAATTTTGGCAATATTGCCCGTCCCCTGTCTGCTCTTACTTCCCCTAAGATCCCGTTTTGTTGGAGTAAGGAGGCAGCTGAAGCATTTGAAAGACTCAAGAGGGAGTTCGCCTCGGCCCGAGTCCTTACTCAGGTGGATCCAAAGCTGCAGTGCTTGGTGGAGGTCGATGCTTCTGATTCAGGAGTTGGAGCGGTACTCTCCCAACAGTCTCCCGAGGACGGTAAGATTCGCCCTTGAGCTTATTTCTCTCACCGTCTCACTTCTGCAGAGAGGAATTACTGCATCGGAGACAGGGAGTTACTGGCAGTAAAACTCGCCTTGGAGGAATGGAGACATTGGCTGGAGGGGGCTGCTCAGCCGTTCGTGGTTTGGACGGATCATCGTAACCTGGAGTACCTCAGGACGGCGAAGCGCCTGAATGCCCGCCAGGCTCGCTGGTCCCTCTTCTTCGGCCGTTGTAACTTCTCTATCAGGTATTGGCCGGGAAGTAAGAACGGTAAGCCGGATGCTCTCTCTCGGCAGTTTGACACTCCATCCTCTGAGGACCAGGAGACCCCTATCCTGCCGCCTTCCTGCATCGTGGGCGCCCTGTCCTGGGGAATCTGCAAGACGGTTCGCCAGGCTCAGAAGACAGAGCCGGACCCCGGGGGGTGGGGGGGGCCGCTTGTTTGTTCCACGCGCTATCTGGGGCAAGGTGATTGAGTGGGGTCACGCTTCCAAGTGAGCCTGTCATCCTGGAGTGGGTCGGACCGTGGATCTCCTTCAAAGGACCTTCTGGTGGCCAGGGTTACGGAAGGACGTTGTTAATCACATCCGGGCCTGCGCTCAGTGCGCCACCAGGAGGACTACCCAATGTAATATCCAGGTGGCCAACCGGCATAGGAGACCCGCCCCGGACTTTAAGGTGGGTCAGAAGGTGTGGTTGTCAACCCGGAATATTTGTGTACTGGCCGAGGAACGGAAGCTCACGAAGCGCTTCATTGGCCCTTACACTATTAATCGTATTATTAACCCTGTGTCTGTGCGCTTGTCTCTCCCCTCTTCGATGCGTATCTGCCCCGTTTTTCATGTCTCCCAGGTCAAACCATACGTCTTGGACCCCCTGTGTCCTGTTCCAGCGGTTCCCGCGCCCCCGAGGATGATCGATGGCCATCCGGCCTGGGGGGTGACTGCTGTCCTTGATGTCCGCAGGCGGGGTCATGGTCTTCAGTATTTGGTGGACTGGGAGGGCTTTGGACCGGAGGATCGCTCTTGGATTCGCCCAGCGTTGATCTTGGATAAACAGCTGATTCGCGATTTTCATCGGGCGAATCCAGGTAGGATTGGGCAGATGCCTGGAGGCACTGCTAGAGGGGGGAGTACTGTCATGGTGGCTTCTGGGCCGTCATTAGTGTCATTAGCCCCAGCTGCGCACAGACCAACAGGTGGGAATCAACGGCTGTTAAAAGCCAGTGTCGCTGACAGCCCGGCACGGAGTCGTCTGTCTTCCTCAACGGAGAATGAACCTGCACTCCGCTCTCTGGTCTCGTCAAGAACATCTCTTGTCTCGTCTGGAACTTTGTCTGTCTCGTCAAAAACTTTGTCTGTCTCGTCTGGAACTTTGTCTGTCTCGTCAGGAACTTTGTCTGTCTCGTCTGGAACCTCGTTTGTCTTGTCAAGAGCTTCACTTGCTGCATCCAGGAACTCTTCCCAGCGTCAAGCAAGTAAGCGCACCATTTGCTACTCAACGCCAAACCTTTACCCCTGTACACAGGTGGACCACCTTGGCGGCGGACCTGCGTCCCCAGCTGACGGGGTAACGCCATCACGTCTTCGTAGTGGCTCGCTACCACCACGCCTACTGGTACATCTTGCTCCTCAATTGCCAGAACTATTATTGTATCAATTACAGGAGTATTGGCCAACGTTATCGGTGGAATCACTGTCATCAGCATCAGCTGTGTCGTCATTGCCACTGTGTGTGGAGTCACTAACCTCGTCTTTGTCTGCATCATCATCTGTGTCATCGTCATCCTGGTCTGTGGAGTCACAGCCGGCGTCATCGTCAGGATCATCGTCATCCCGGTCTGTGGAGTCACAGCCGGTGTCATCGTCAGGGCTGTCATTGTCACAGCCGGCGTCATCGTCAGGGCTGTCATTGTCACAGCCGGTGTCATCGTCAGGACTGTCATTGTCACAGCCACGGGGAGTAACCCCAGCACGGTCACGGACGCCTTCACCTCCACGCTGCCCGGCCGCTGGAACTCAGCAGAGCAAAGCCAGTGCTGCTCTCAAGTAAGCCTTGTTATCTGCAGCTCTTTGCTAGTGTGGAGCATTAGTAATTTGTCTCTGCTTATCTGTTCCAGGATTGCCGGGTCTCCGTCCAGGTCGCTCAGCTCCAGTGACCAGAACGATATCCTCGCACTCACACTCGCATTACACTCACTCTCAATTAAATAAAGATTATTGTCACTATCTGCTCGTGTCAGTGTCTGTCTACTGGGTCCTGAACCATGTCACTATTTTGGTTTCATCTGACCATATGACATTCTCCCAGTCCTCTTTTGGATCATCCAAATGCTCTCTAGCAAACTTCAGACGGGCCTGGACATGTACTGGCTTAAGCAGGGGGACACGTCTGGCACTGCAGGATTTGAGTCCCTGGCGGCGTAGTGTGTTTCTGATGTAGCCTTTGTTACTTTGGTCCCAGCTCTCTGCAGGTCATTCACTAGGTCCCCCCGTGTGGTTCTGGGATTTTTGCTCACCGTTCTCATGATAATTTTGACCCCACGGGGTGAGATCTTGCATGGAGCCCCAGATCGAGGGTGATTATCAGTGGTCTTGTATCTCTTCCATTTTCTAATAATTGCTCCCACAGTTGATTTCTTCACACCAAGCTGCTTACCTATTGCAGATTCAGTCTTCCCAGCCTGGTGCAGGTCTACAATTTTGTTTCTGGTGTCCTTTGACAGCTCTTTGGTCTTGGCCATAGTGGAGTTTGGAGTCTGACTTTTTGAGGTTGTGGACAGAACTCAGAACTCAGAACTCAGAAAAGGATTTATTGCCAAGTACATTAACAGTAAACAACTGATAACATACGAGGGATTTGACTTGACACTGAAAACGACCTGCATTTCCGGTGACGCGGCAGCGTCGAGACGCGCCTGTCATCAGATGGGTACAGGAAGCATAGGGAAGAAAAGGATAACACAATAGGAAAGAGCAAAAAAACATTGATTGTCAGAATACTGGTCATATATGATCAATATTATGATTACAAGAAAAAAAAGCCCTCAATGCACAATTAGCAGACAAGAATGCACACAAAGACACAAAGGGAGCAGTGAGTGAATGATCTTCTCATCAGTTTATTGAGTCAGTGTGGGTGTAGTGTTGAATGGAGGTGTTTATATCAGTTAAGAACAACAAAGTCTCTTCGGCAGGAGATGTTTTGTCTAGCGGCTGGCACTTTGTCCTTGAGCCAGGCAGCTGGCTGTCCATAGAGTCAATGCAGCTCAAATGTTTTGGAAACAAAAAACTGCAGATAATCTGGAGGACTTGTGTGAGGGCAGGTCAGATTAGTCGAATAGTACTGATCCCAGAGAAAAAGACTTTATATTCTCTTACAGATTCAGTACTTTAATCCTTCAGTGCTGGACGTTGAATTCTTCATGGACGGCTCTCAGCGTGATCATGATGTAATCCATTTTCCTAGACAGTTCTCCATTAGCCGCTGTCAGAGTCCTCCCCATTTGTTCAATTTGATGGTTAAGCCTTGCCTGGCCAGCATTTTGATAGGCTACGTCCATCTTCATCAATTTACGGTACACCAGGACAATCCCAGATCCAATCAGAACGATCCCGATGACCATTGCTACGAAGATGTATAAATCTTCGACATCTTCGATAGAGAGATCAGACAGGCACAAGAGTTTCCAATTACTTGTGTCCCTCAAATAGCCCGCAGCCGCAGTTCCTGCGGGGCAAACTACCTCCCCCGGGGCACTTTTCCTCGTTGAAAAAATAGTGTCAATTGCGTTCAAAGCCCAGCTTATTAAATCCATAATTTCGTTCGATAATCAGCAGTAGAGACGCGCAGACAGACGATAGCAAGCTGGGATCCAGTCAGTTAGGGGAGGAAGGAGATAAAAAGTCAGAGCTGGAGAGAAGGAAAAAAGCGTCTGCTCTCTTTGGGAGGCGGAAGTGAAGACAGGTGTCTTTTATACTGATAACGAGTTCAAACAGGTGCCATTAATACAGGTAACAAGTGGAGGACAGAGGAGGCTCTTAAAGAAGAAGTTACAGGTCTGTGAGAGCCAGAAATCTTGCTTGTTTGTAGGTGACCAAATACTTATTTTACTGAGGAATTTACCAATTAATTCATTAAAAATCCTTCAATGTGATTTTCTGGATTTTTTTTTTCCATTTTGTCTCTCATAGTTGAGGTATACCTATGATGAAAACTGGAGACCTCTCTCATCTTTTAAGTGGGAGAACTTGCACAATTGGTGGCTGACTAAATACTTTTTTGCCCCACTGTAAATATATAAACACACACAGTGTGGAACATTGTAGCTAGATGGAATGAAACAGCACAACCGTCTACTTAGTTATCCTACATGGTATGATTATGTACCCATACATATTCATTAAAATTTATAGTTGAAAAATGTATAGTTTTAATCTCATGAATTTGCAAATTTAATATTGTGATTTTTTTTACAAGTTTAATTTAATTAATTTGTAGCTTTCTCATAGAATGTGATAAATTTGCAGCTTTATTCTCATATTTGCAAGTTTTATATAATAAAAAGTGTTAATTTTTATTATCAGTTTGCCAATTTGACAGAAGTAAGTTTAATATAGATTTGTAGAATAAATAATTTTCTTAACTTCACAGGTTTATCTAGTGAAGGATAAGCTAACAATGGGTGATTGAGAAAACTCTGACTGCTTGCTTATTTATTTACTTGTTTGTTTATCCTCTTACCTATCTGTCAAAGGTACAAACCTATTTTTTTTAAAAACTTATCTATTTGTTTACTTACTGATTTATCTATTTATTTACTTATGTATTGATTTATTAATTACCGTACACTAACATATTGCAGTTTTTTTTTCATATTTCATACCTTTAGACCTGTAATTAACAAAAAGCAATTTACTTTAACTATATTTGCTGTTGTCTGGATATTGATATTTTGATAATTCTACTAAAATAAATATGGAATAACCTGTCACGCTAAATTCTCACTGATCCACTGGCCTTGTTGTGGTTCATTTGCATCAGCCATAAAAATGATAAAAAAGGAGCAAATGGAAATGGCTTAAGAATCACATTGATGAGCTCTTTAGTTCCTCCATCTACTTTATGTCACTTTGTTTGCACTTTTAAGAACTGTGCAGTAACTGTTTAAGAACAAAGTAAAAGTTCTTTACAGTATCAGGGAGTGCACCCCCCCCCCCCCCCAAAAAAAAAGAAACAAAAAAAAAAAAACCGCACCCTTGTTTCAACAATGAAAGTTGCTGGGCTGAAAGTCAACACAAGATTATTGAAAAATGTCACAATGTTGGCAAGTATTTGCATGAAATAAGAGCACCGTTTACTGAGCTGTGGGTATTTGTTATGTGTCAAGGAGTGTCAAGGATCAAGGAGTGTCCCTGTAAAGGACAGCGTCATAATGGAAAATGTTAACCAAGAAAATATGTGCTTAGGCCAGATCAGGGGGCTGTAAACTTACAAATTGGTATAATAATGCCACATAAATAAGAAAAAGTTGTACATTTACAAGAAAAAAGCTGCAATTTTACATGAAAAAGTCTCAATTATTTAAAAAGTTACAAAATTTAGAAAAAACTTAAAAACATGCAAAAAGATCAAATTAAAATGTTGAGTAAAATGTTTGCAAGAATAAGTGGCAGAAAATACACTTTGCAAGGAAAAGAAGCAATTCTATGAGAGCTGTTGCACATTTATGAGAATAAAGTCTTGGTTATAAAATGTAACAAATAAGAAAAGGAAAAGGTAAAATCAAAATTTAGCAACAAAAGTCATACATTTCTGAAAGAAATTATTAATTAATGGGGGAACTACTGTATTTTTAACATTTACAGGCCAGTTTATACATATAATTTTATGTTCTGTGTTCTATGTAGATTTTTGAAATTTGAAGCTAGAATAATCAAAGTTAGAAATTTGTTCAAAGTGGGTCTTTCACAGTAGAGATGCAGACCCCTGGATGCTTTATAAACCCAGCCCTCCGCAGTATTTGCTCCATTTTTTAATGCCATGTCGTAGCTTGATGATGACGATCTCATGCTGAAGATAAAAATCCAACCTATATTTTATTAAAGGCTGCATTGTTCTCATTTCTGCACTGTACACAGTGTTAATAAGGAAGTTTTCCCTCTAAGTCTCTCACACAGTTCCCGGTGTTGTTGTGCCTGCTTTTGTTCAGCGTGGCTGTTTGAATCAGAACACAATGAAATGACAATGGCATCAATCATTCAAGAAATCAATCAAAATAGCTCCTGGAAAACTAGAATGTGACCTCAGTTGCAGTGTTTTCATCAAACCCTATTCATGTGACTCTTGAATTTGCACAAAAAATAATGGACGGAAACACGTAAGTCTTAATAGTTTAAAATTGACATTTCCTCTTTGCAGAGGTGGATGAACTGATGATTTTCTTTCAATGAATTTGGGTAAAGCTGATGAAAACAGTTTTTCATCATAATCATGACACCATATGCAGCATATTAAAAACAAAACTTCAGAAAATTCAGAAGAGAAACTACAGTGCTGTTCAGTATTCTTCCCACATTTATGATTTTGCCTGTGGTTTCAACACCAGCAGACCGCCATGATGGTTGTATCCACCACTTGTTTGGTGCTGGGGGTGGCCAGGGTAGGGGTACGGTTTCTGGCGAAGGTGGTGACATTTTTCCATCTGGATTTTGTTGTGGGCTCAGGCATAGCAGTGTTTTTGTTATTGTTTGTTTGTTTGTCTTTTTAATTTCAGTGGCAGATGCAGCTTGGCTGCTGGGTTTGTGAAGGTAGCCCCGCCTCTCTGCAGGGTGAGTTTTCCATCTATAGGAAGAAGAGGAGGGATTGCGTTTGTGCTGCCGCTTACTGACATGGACACTATCTCCAGCCTGTCAAATTCTGGCTTGTATCTTTTTTCAAAGATGTCCTGGAAGATGTCTTTAAATCTCCCATCACACAAGCTTTCAGAATGGTGTTTTTTGTGCTCATGTATAAGATCCACTTCTTGGCAATAACATACTGGAGGTAGCTGTGTGCAAAGCCTGTGATTGACTTGTCTGTATTATGTCCATAATGTAGGAAGGAAGAGTGAGTCTCACCTCGGTTAACAGGGGTTTATTATATACAACACACAAACTATATACACAGGCTTACGGCACTCTCCTGCTGGCCAGGTGGCTCCACAACAAAAGAGGCAGAGCCTCTTCCGCCCACTCTTTTATACCCTCGGCGGCGTCACCACCAGAAACCGGTAGTAGCCACCCCGGTCTATCCCATGACCAACCTGGCCGCCGTCTTTATAATACCAGCCTGTTTACATACATAACATCCTCCCCCCCCCAAAAAAGCCAAGCACACAAATAACCCGCCCAAATTTATCACCCGACACATGCACTAATCCAAAAATATGTACAGAAAATAAACAAACACCTATCCACTCACACAACTAAGGCTTAGGGGCTGGGTAGACCACCAACACCACCTACACAGCTGAGTGGATTATTCTGCCACTTGAAACAGGAGAATATACAAACAAAATAATAACAGGCTGTGTTTCTAACTGAAAGTAATCCCTTTAAACACATCAAAACACATACAATAAAGCACAAGACAATTCCTATAGATGGCCCCCCCCACCCCAACTCCCACCCCACAATGGGCACACAGAGTAAAAATGTATCAAAGGGGTAACACAAATAAAACAATCCAATTAAACCAAATTCCAATAAATACTTAAAATCCAATCAATACCAGTCACACAAGCCAGGCAAACTCTAGAAAAATACTAATGTACATTCACACAGAGAAGCCATCGGCCAGACTAATTAAACCCCAAAATTGGGCACATTAAACAATATTTCAATAAAATTTCTTTCAAAATAGCACATAACTTTGCATAGATGAGCCCCACTGGTCAGAACAACACAAAACATACAGAAAATTTACCAAACAAAGAGCTCAAATTTATCAAATTCCCTCACTTTTCACCCTCTTTTCTTTCCCTTTTTTTTTTTTTTTTTTAATTTTCCGGGGTACCAAATAGGAAAACCAACATAAAACAGGACTGAAGAAACAACACAAACATGCAAAATAAAACCCTCAGTCACCGGATGGATCCCTTTCAAGGCGCCTCCGTCTCTTCACATCAGGGTTCCTGCTGCACCGTCTCCTCTCAACCTCCGGCAGCCACAGATCCCTTGGGTGTCTCCAGACATGGATAGATCTGTGCCCAACTTCCTCCATCTGACCGGGCTCCACCTGGAACCGCCTCTGGTTGTCCCGCTGTTCGTGTGGACTGTGATCTCCGTGTACTCGAGCATCAGCCTTAGTCTTCGAAGGAGCTCACTTCCTTTTCATCAGATCACCGGTCCTGCGACTGGCCCTTGACTCCAGCTGCTCCGACACGCGGGCTCTCCTGGGTCTCCTCTTGGCAGGTCATTGCTAGGAGCGCTTTCCCATAACCACGCGCCGTGGTTATGGTAGTCCTGTTTTCTCCCGGAACTGGCAGCTCGTCCTGATGAGCCTCATCGGGCGTCCCGTCATGCCGTCCGGCACCCTCATCCAGGGCAGCCTGCGTGACAGCATCGGGTCCGTCCCGAGAGGTCTCCGCGTGGCGCGGTGTGTACACTCCCAAATTCACATTGACCATCCAGTCCGAATCCCACACCTCAGCACCCTCCAAGGCAGTAACAGGTCGGCCCCACAGTCCGCATCCAGGCCATTCTTCACCGGAGACGTTCATAATGGAGAACCCAAGGCTGTAAAATAGGTTGCAACCCATAACGTTAACACCGGATGCAGAAATGTTAATGCGAACACTGGGCGCCACACTGTCCTTATATCGGGCCTCCATCTCCACATAGCCCAATATAGCCAACCTGTTCCGCCCATAACCATAATTTTCCACTCGTTGCCTTCTTATCTGTCGGTAGAGAAACAGTCTGTCCATGGTTTCATGATTCAGGACAGAGATCACCACTCCCGTGTCCACTAAGAGCGGGACCTCGACTCCATTCAATGTGACGTTGCACCCAATTCTCCCTGTTGTCCCTGGGGAGACGGTATGCACAACGGTCGGAGTCTTCTGCGCAACACCTGGATCTCTCCCACGGCTCCTGCGTATGAAGTTTTTGCACACCCTGGCAAAATGGTTTAAAAGACCGCATTTGCCACAACGCTTTCCTTTGGCTGGACACACTCTGGACTTATAGCGGTGATCAATGGACCCACATCCATAACATTTTGGCGTACCAGGGGCAGACCTTATCCTGACCACGGAGGCAAAATCATCCTCTCCACACTTGCCATCACACGGGTCCAGACGCAGTGCCTCAGCGCAAGACGCATTCTTCTCCAGAGGGGCCACTTCAGTTAAGCCCCTCGTGATGGTCTCTGTTGCCTCCTTCTGATGGGCGAGCTCAACAGCCTCCACTAACGTCATATCTCCTGGCTGAGTCAACAACCTGGACCGGACCGCCATGCAACAGACGTGCTCCGCCAACTGGTCCCAAATCATCTTGTTCTCCAGGGTCCCAAATCAGCATTCCCTCGCCAGATCTCAGAGGTCCGCCATGAATCTTCACACAGGCTTTCCCGACCGCAGTCGGCGCTGTCGGAATTGAATGCGTTTCACAATGACGTTCTCCAGCGCCATTAGCTGCACCACATCGTCAAAGCTGTCCGCTCCACCTAAATTCTCAAGAATCCTCTGCCCTTCCATTCCTACATTATGTACTAACACAGCTTGTGCACGGAGCTTCTCCATATCCCCCAAACCAGTGCAACAAGATAGTTGGTAAAGGCAGCAAACCACCTAGGCCACAGCACAAGCGGCTCGTCCAGAGCCTTGAGGAACGGTCGAAAGCTAGCAATAGAACGCTCCATTACTGCTTTTACCTCGTTGCCATTTGTTATGTCCATAATGTAGGAAAGAAGAGTGAGTCTCACCTTGGTTAACAGGGGTTTATTATATACAACACACAAACTATGTACAGAGGCTTACGGCACTCTCCTGCTGGCCAGGTGGCTCCACGACGAAAGAGGCAGAGCCTCTTCCGCCCACTTTTTTATACCCTGGGCGGTGTCACCACCGGAAACCAGTAGTAGCCACCCCAGTCTATCCCATGACCAACCCGGCCGCCATCTTTGTAATACCAGCCTGTTTACATACATAACAGTCTGTGTTGTACAGCCCATTCCTTTATGCACCAATGTACAACAACGGCAAAGTTGTTTACAATTTTTTGGACCAAGAAGAAGTGAGAAGTGAAATTAGACAATTTCCTGTGGAACCCTGAAGTTGTCTGATAGGACTTCCAGGTTCCTGGGAACCGCAGTTGAAAAACACTGCTCTAGACCATGTCACCATATGTCATTATTTATGACCCCTTGAGATCACTTCATGTCAAAATGTACAAACTGTAGTAATCTGGACAGGGTTGCAGACCCTGTCCATGCCTTAAGTTCTTTGTTGGACTCATTATTATCAGTATTTTTATTATCATCATTGGTATTTTCACTCTCATCTCAGTTTCATCATCACTGTTATTATATGAATCTTTCTTTATGAATATCACCTTCTCAGCTACGTTTATATGTTGTATATTTTCCCCACTTCATCCATCATCCATCGGTTGGCTTTTATTTTGACAATGTTGTTTGTTCACTTCCTTACTAGCATAGCTCTTCCTTGTTTATTAATTATTGCTCACAGCTGTCCCTCATCAATTAATTATGTTCTTCCATATTTATTGATTCCGCTCCCTTATCTCTTTGTTGGGTTCTCGTCATATTGGTTGTGACAGCACGTTATTCCTCATCACTGCTTGGGTTTCTTCCCTCAGCGTTTTGTACTACAGCCGTTGTAACTTATTTTGTGTTCAGCTCTCATGCTGCATTGTTTTCTAGTAAATTACGGTTCATCATTGCCCGGCAAGCGGGTCCATCCTTAATCCCCGTAGGGGCAGACCCAACCAGTGAAGGACCCAGCGGGCAAAGGGAGGTTCAGATTCAGGTCACTTTATTTGTACCCGTAGGTAGATTTGTTTTGGGTCAGTGGGCGGTGGTCCCAATGTGGATGAGCAGTGGGCAGCCCAGTTCATCCAGGACTTTGTCTCTGCTGGTCGTGCCTCCCACACGCTGGAGGAGGCCCTGGAGTGCCTAGACGCTGTGGCTGGGATTGTGGAGGCGCACCCCGGCCTGTGAACTCTGTCATCCCTTTTTCCTCACCGCTCACCCATCTCACAGCTACACCACGGGTGGAGGAGGAATTCACCCAAGACCTGGAAGCTTGTGCCGACGGAGAAACGTCCCCTGGCTTCCACAAGTTCTACACACCTCTCCTCCGCTCCAACACCAGCTCGTCACCAGGCGGTCACTGTAGCCACCAGCAGCAGAATGACTGGGTTCCTTACCAGCGCAAGAGCAGGTGTTGAGGCAAGTACTCTTCCTTATTTTCTTAATATCTGTATTAAAGAGGTCTTGTCTTACTCCTTGTGGGGAGACCCAGTTGCAGCCTCCAGTTGCTTCTGAGCTCTCCCCGCCAAGCTCTTCTGCTGACTGTTTTGGTGTGGTCCCTGCTCCAACCTGTACCTCTTCCTCCCTGTCCGAGGTGGCTGTGTCGGAGAGGGATTCCTGGGCATGTGGACCGGATGTGCCCCTGCCGTCTCAACCTGAGATCAGCGTGTTCCAGCCATTTCATTTGGGAATCAGTGCACTCAAACCATCAGCACATGATGTCACCACGCTTCAGTCATCTGATCCAGAGGTCAGTCCTCCCCAGCAGTTTCATCCAGAGGTCAGCGCAGCCCAGCCATCTCATCCAGAGGTCTGCACACACAAATCATTGGTCACTGTGGTTAGCGCACCTCAGTCATCAGATTTAGAGCAAGACTCTAATGTTACTCTCCCCAGAGCTGAAGGCTCCCATGTTGTATCCTAGGTTTCAAGCCTCTATGTCATTTTCTCCTGAGTTTAAGGTTTCTGTGTTAATTCCTGTGTTTAAGGATTCTTTATTATCAGCTCCTCAGTTTAAGATTTTCTTGTCACTTTCACCTGAACTTAAAGCGCCCCTGCAGGTATCTGTGGACCCATATTGCTCTCCAGTCTGGTGGCCTAGGGACTCTGGGAGGCCACCAGATCCATTCTGCTCCTCAGTCTGGGTCCCAAGAACTTGGGTAGGCTTCCTGAAGGCCTTGCCCTCCGGTCCGGTGGTCCTGGGATTTTGGGAGATCACCCAACCCACCTTGTTTTGTTTTGGGGCCTTAGACTTTGGGTTGTCCCCACTAACTGGGTTTTTATGTTGGACTTTGTTTCAGCCCCCTGGCCTTTCCCCCCACCACCCACCCTGTGAGGGTTTTTGATTTTTCTTTTTTTCCCTCTTGTTGGTGTTACCCTAGGGTCGTCTGGATCCGACCCTTAAAGGGGGGTACTGTAGTGGTCTGGACAGCGCCTTATGTTTTTTGTTGGACTCATTATTGTCAGTATTATTAGTATCATCATCATTGGTATTTTCACTCTCACCTCAGTTTCATCATCACTGTTATTATATCACCTTCTCAGCTATGTTTGTATGTTGTATATTTTCCCCACTTCATCCATCATCCATCGGTTGGCTTTTATTTTGACAGTGTTGTTTGTTCACTTCCTTACTAGCATAGCTCTTCCTCTTTTATTAATTATTGCTCACGACTGTCCCTCTTCAGTTAATTATGCTCTTCCCTATTTATTGATGCCTCTTCCTTACCTCTTTGTTGGCTTCTCATCGTACTGGTTGTGCCAGCACGTTATTCCTCATCACTGTTTGGGTTTCCTCCCCCATCGTTTTGTGCTATGGCCGTTGTGGCTTATTTTGTGTTCTGCTCTCACGCTGCATTGTTTTCCATTAAATTATGGTTCAACGTTGCCGTGTGAGTGGGTCCGTCCTTAAGTCCCGTAGGGGCAGATATGACACAAACACGTCATAGGACCTGCTTTTAAAACTGACCATTTAGGGTGTTTTCTGTTGGAGATCAGTTTCAGTTAGAAGTACACTTGAAAAAATGCTATAAAAAGAAAACCTTGTAAAAGATACTTTATGAGGAGGACTGTGTGCTGGCGTTCTTATCAGAAATTATTAGCGATGTGCGAAAGATGATTACCAAAGTTAGACCTTTAATTTGTGGTAATGATTTTAAAACAATCTTTTTAATCTTTGTCTCTGTGCATTTGTCTCACTCTAACTAAAACATGAACTAAAATGAGAATCAAGGAAAGTTTGTAAGTTGAGCCCTTGTAGTGGAAGCAATTACTGTAGATGCTTTCCTCTTTTCTGAAGCTCAGTGGTTACGTAAGAGCCTTTATTTCCTTCATATTCCAAAAGAACTCATTTAGCCTGGATGACCGAATGGATTCCAAAGTTTACAACAGGATGAAGGAAAGAGAGGATAATGCAGAGTCTGATATCATTTCATCCTAAGTTCTGATTTTTTGGACAACAAAACTCATGTATCTTCCTCTCTATATTAAATTTAACTTCCTCCATTTTTTATGTCTGAATGCCGAAGCTCAGAACGCTAACTATTATTGTTGATGTCAGGATGACCTGGTTGTTGTGGAGTGAGTGATGAGGATGACAGAGGCAAAAATTTGCCTCTGTCATACAAATCTGCAGAAAAAAACAACAACAACAAAAAAACAGACGTTCAAACTGATTGCTGTTCCAAAGAAACAAAATTATAAAGCTGACTAGTTGATCCACTTCAGATGCAAGTCAGCAGCTCAACTATAAAATCTGGTGTCACATATTTCACATGTCTAATCTTTCAGTTATGCTCTAGGGCTCAGTTCTGTTTGGATTTCAGGAGGTCATTGTGTTCCATGCACTCTTAAACTATTCATACAATGATGATAAAACTGACTGAATATGAGTGGAATTTCTTCCTTGTGTTCTATGTGCTTAAGATAAATATTCCGTCATATCCACCTGCAAAGACTTCTGTTTCAGTGAGCCCTGACAGGGGAGTTTTCTTCATTCAATTCAGCTTAATTTATATAGCGCCACATCACAACAAAGGTCATCTTATAACGCTACAAAATGCAGAGAAAACCCCACAATTTCAGAAAGACCCAGCAATCAGACAATCCCCTGTGAGCAAGCACTTAGCAACGGTGGAGAGGAAAAAACTCCCATTTAACAGGAAGAAGCCACTAGCAGAACCAGGCTCATGGAGGGGCAGTCATCTGCTGCGACTGGCTGGGGGTGAGGGGGTATAGAGGACGAAAAGAACAGACATAAAAAACATGAAACAGTGAAAAACCAAGTACATTATTGGTGGTCATCCAGCAGTCTGAATCTATTAACAGCAGAACAGAAGCAGGGTTAAGAGACACAAAATCCCTCCCTAATCGTAGGCTACATTGAAAAGGAAGGATTTTACCCTGTTCTTAAAAACAGAGACTGAGTCTGACTCCCGGACCCAGAGTGGTAACTGGTTCCACAGAGAAAGAGCTTGATAGCAGAAGGCTCTGCCTCCCAGTGTACTTCTGGAGATTCTGGGCACCACAAGCAATCCAGCATTTTTGGAGTGTAGAGCTCTATTAGGATGATAGGGTAATATCAACTCTTTTATATATAAGGGGGGCTGATTATTAAGAGCTTTGAAAGTAAGAAGAAGGATTTTAAACTTAATTCTAAACTCTATGGGAAGCCAATGAAGGAAGGCCAGAACCAGAGAGATATGATCTCTCTTTCTAGAACCAGTTAAAACTCTTGCAGCAGCATTTTGGATCAAATGAAGACTTTTTAAGGATATTTTGGGACAACCTGATAATAACGAGTTACAATAATCTAGTCGATTGCTGACAAAGGCATGGATCAGTTTCTCAGCATCATTCAGAGACAAGATGCTCCTAATCTTGGCAATATTGCGCAGATGATAGAAGGCAGTCTTAGAAACAAATTTAATATGTGAATTAAAGGACAGATCTTGATCAAAAATTACTCCAAGGTTCCTCACAGAACTATTCAGAGTGAGAGTGGCTGCATCCAAATTAAGAGTATGATTTGGAAAGGAATTTCTAAGGTTTTTTGGGCCAACAAGAATGACTTCAGTCTTATCTGAGTTTAGTAGCAGAAAATTACAAGTCATCCAGGCTTTGATTTCCTTAAGACAAACATCTAATTTGGCTAATTGATTACAATCATTGGGCTTCATTGACAGGTATAGTTGTGTGTCGTCTGCGTAACAATGAAAATGTATACAGTGCTTTCTAATGATATTGCCTAACGGAAGCATATATAAACTGAAAAGAGTAGGGCCTAACACAGATCCCTGTGGAACTCCATGACTGAGGTTAGAGTTGGAAGAAAATTCATCATTGATGTGAACAAACTGAAGTCTATCGGACAAATAAGAGCAAAAACACTGCAGCGGAGTTCCATTTAGTCCAACATAGTGTTCTAGTCTATCAAGTAGAATGTCATGATCAATAGTGTCAAAGGCTGCACTAAGATCTAAAAGGATAAGAACAGAAACAAGTCCATTATCAGATGCGATAATGAGGTGATTAGTGACCTTCACTAAGGCTGTTTCAGTGCTGTGACGAACTCTGAACCCAGATTGAAACTCTTCAAATAAATCAATTCCCTGCAAGTGGTCAAACAATTGCGCAGCAACAACTCTTTCTAAGATTTTTGAAATGAAGGGCAGATTAGAGATTGGTCAATAGTTAGCCAAAACTCCTGGATTGAGCATTGGCTTTTTGAGTAAGGGTTTAATAACAGCAATTTCAAAAGCCAGTGGTACATAACCCAGAGTTAAAGAAGCATTAATTATGTGAAGAATACGGCTACCAATAATTGGGAAGGCAGTTTTAAATAACCTGGTAGGAATAGGGTCCAAAAGACAAGATGAAGGTTTAGATGAGGAGATTATTTTATCCAACTCTAAAAGGTCAGTTGGAGTAAACTTATCTAAACAGATATCAATTGAAGGAGTTGTAGTAGTTAATGTACTTGAGTTTACAGTAGAAAGAATCTGACTGATTTTATCTCTAATAGATAAAATTTTATGATTGAAAAAGTTCAAAAAGTCTTCTTTGTCAGCCCTGGCTACAGTGCTGAAAAGAAACCTGGGATTATTCTTGTTCTCTTCTATTAATGCAGAATAATAACTTGTTCTAGCTTTTCTAAGAGATTTTTTTTTATAAATTAAGAGATGATTTCTCCACGCTAAATATAATTCATCTAAAATAGTAGAACACCATTTCCTTTCCAACTGACGAGTCTTCAGTTTTAAGCTACGAGTTTCTGTGTTAAACCAAGGGGTTAGAAATCTCGGGTTAGACTTTTTCTTTTTTAAAGGGGCCACCAAATGTAGAGTCCAATGCAGAGAGGCTGTAACACTATCTACCATGCTATCAATTACAGAAGGAGCAGGCTCTCCATCTTTTATTTCCGTTGTGTTGGCCCATGGTATAGAGGAGACAATCTGCAAAAATTTGGTAACAACGTCATCTGAAAGACATCTACTGTAGTAATTTTTTTCTTTAGGAGTCAAATAATCAGAAATAGTGAAATCAAAGGTTAACAGACAATGGTCTGACAGTACAGGATTATGAGGAGACACTACCAGATTTTCTATATCTATACCATAAGTCAAAACGAGGTCAATGTATGGTGGAGATAATGGGTAGAATTTTCTACTTTCTGGGAAAACCCCAATGAGTCTAAAATTGAAATGAATGCCTTATTAAGACAGTCACTATCTACATCAACATGTATATTAAAGTCCCCTACAATAATTATTCTATCTGATTTCAGCACTAAATCAGCTAAAAATTCAGCAAATTTGGATAAAAACTCTGAGTAGGCCGAGGGAGGACTGTAAACTATGGCAAAGAAAATTGGATTCAAGCCAAGATAGCCAACATGCCCCACGCTGAGAACCAGGCCCTCAAAGGAATTAAAACATGATTTTTGCTTTATATTAACTAGTAATTTAGAATGGAAAATTGCCGGTACTCCATGACCAGAACTTCTGGGATTATGATAGTTTAGATAACCAGAGGGAGTTGATTCATTCAAACCAACATAATCATCTTACCCTAGCCAAGTCTCTGTGAGGGATAATAAATCGATCTGATGATCAATTAATAGATCACGGACTAAAAGAGACTTGGGAGTTAGAGACCTAATATTTAATAAACCACATTTAATTTTTAAATTATGAGGAGGAACAGAGGCCAAATCATTAAATTTAGAGACTTGAAGTTTGATCTGAATTTTGTCAACATTTTGTTTAATCACTTTGGGATGTTTATGCACCATATTTTTATTAACTTTTTTATTAACTATTCATGTCTGTGATGCTTGACTTGATCATATATTTAGTGTTGAAATGGATTAGTAGCTATCAAAAAATGGGAGAAAAGAGCTTGCAAATATATGCCTATAGCTACTGGAATGTATGGTGAGTAAAGTGCAATGTGTATTTGGGCCACTGGAGAATTGGATAAATTAATTTTTAAAAGATGCAGGGGAAGAAAAGTAGTGACAATTGTCGCTTTAGGAAAAGAACAAAAACAGGGCTTATTCCTAGCCCCCATGATGCCTTGCATGAATTACGAACATAACTTCTGGTACTATTTTGGAACCTGAAATTGTCATGGAAACGGGATGCTTCTCCTTGTTAAAAAACAATGATTTCAGTGTCAGAAATGTGGAAACATGATCTTTTGCACCCCAAAGAGTAAAATAATCATTCCACTTTCCATTACATCCAGTAGCTTCATTAGTTAGCTCCATGCACTGTGTATATATATTTACATATTTATGTGTACATATATATTCACTGCTCTTATTTTCTTATCTTCTAAATTATTGCTCTGAGTGTTGCTATCCCTGTGCTGTTGCAATCCTGGAATTTCCCCATTGTGGGACTAATAAAGGCTTATCTTATCTTATCTTACTATGGTAACATGATGAACACATAAAAGCTCTGGGACATATCAATATCTCCACGGCAATAAACTCTGTCACATTTTGTAAAACAATGTTGGACATAACACATAACAACACCATGCTTCATCAATACTCCATACTGGCTCAAAAGACTGTGAGCATGACTTTGCCCGCAAAGGGTTGAACATGTGCCTTCTTGAAAAATGTTGAGTTATAATGCTTCCACTGCTTCACTTGGCCTTTAATCTCTGGATCCTAGTGATGGACCCATGTTTCGTCCTGCATGATTACTCTGTTGAAGAAGTCCGACTGGTTTTCTTGGCGAATGGCCAAAAGAGCGTTGGCGCACCTGACTCATTCCTGCTTCTGGAAAGGTGTGCACAACCAGAGAATCCATCATGCAGACAACTTCTGCATGTGTAAGTGGTCATGGAGGATCTGGACATCTTGGGCTAGTTGACGAATGGTTATGCAGCAATCATCCAAGATGATGGCCTCCACTTGACGGATGGTGTCTTCATCAAAGGCACACCTGTCACCCAGGAATGGGTGCCGTTTCCACCAATGTCTCACCACACTTGAACCGTCAATGCTAGTACTTGACTATGCCATATGATGAGGCATCCTTCCCATAAGTCTCTTTCATCTCATCGAACATCTCCCGTGGTGTGTGGCCTCTCAAGTACAGGAACCTGATGACTGCTCTGCATTCAAATGTCTCCATTATCACACCTTACTCCACTTTAGCACCTGTTAAAGAGAAACTCTTAGGGGTTCAGAGCTGCAAATTACCATGTAACCTAAAGAGATATGGATTATTATACATGTACAATTTCAACATCCTACAAAAACCAGAAGAATCTTTAATGAGCTGCCTCTGTATATGCTGCAGAAGGCTGTGTTGTGATACTATGACATTAGCCCCTTTTGCACTGTATAGGGACCTTCTACAGTTTCTGTAACCTTTTCAGAAACTAGGTCATATTTTTGCACATTTGGACAACATAGGACCTAGGGACCACAGACATCAGTTCCTATAACCATTTCAGCTCCTACTCCGAAGCAGGGTCTTTTGATGGTTTCATAGGAACTCGTATGACACAGGTGTTTGGTGATTGGTAGAACTCATAAGCTACACCCACTGCCAGATTTCCACTTCTTGCGGCGACGCTATTTTTAAAAAGTAACTGTGGTACGCCAAGGTTGGTGGTATGCCAAGGTACTGGACAGGAGAGTCCGGCCGTTGGTTGAACCTCGGATTCAGGAGGAGCAATATGATTTTCATCCTGGCCGTGGCACATGGGACCAACTCTTTACCCTCTCAAGAGTCCTTGAGGGTTCATGGGATTTGCCCAACCAGTGTACATTTGTTTTGTGGACTTGGAGAAGACATTCGATCGCATCCCTCATAGTTTTTTGTGGGGGGTGCTTCAGGAGTATGGGGTATCGGGCTTGTTCTTACGAGTTATTTGGTCTCTGTATGACCGTTGTGAGAGTTTGGTTCGTATTGCCAACACTCGATCGGACTCAATCCCAGTGAGAGTTGGACTCTGCCAGGGCTGTCCTTTGTCACCGATCCTGTTCATAATTTTTATGGAAAGGATTTCTAGGCACAACCAGGGAACGGAGGGTGTCATGCTTGGTGACCACAGGATCTCATCTCTATTGTTTGCAGATGATGTTGTCCTGATGGCTTCATCCAGCAGTGACCTACAGTTTTTACTTGGACAGCTTGCCGCTGAGTGTGAAGCGGCTGGGATGAGAATCAGTACCTCCAAGTCTGAGTCCATGATCCTCAGCCGGAAAAAGGTGGATTGTCCTCTCCAGGTTGGGGACAGGTTCCTGCCCCAAGTGGAGGAGTTTAAGACAGATTGGAGCAGCATCTGCAGTGATGTGGACGTTGTACCAGTCTGTTGTGGTGAAGATGGAGCTGAGCTCTAAGGCAAAGCTGTCGATTTACCAGTCAATCTACGTTCCTACCCTCACCTATGGTCATGAGCTTTGGGTAATGACCGAAAGAATGAGATCAAGGATACAAGTGGCTGAAGTGAGCTTTCTTCGTAGGATCGCTGAACTCACCCTCAGAGATAGGGTGAGGCGCTCAGTCATCCGGGAGAAACTCAGAGTAGAGCCGCTGCTCCTCCACATTGAAAGGAGCCAGTTGAGGTGGTATAGGCATCTGATCAGGATGCCTCCTGGACGCCTCCCACTTGAGATGTTTCGGGCATGTCCCACTTGGAGGAGACCCTGGGGCAGACCCAGGACTCGGTGGAGAGACTATGTCTCCCAATGGGTCTGGGAACGCCTTGGTATCCTCTCTGAAGAGCCGGAGCAGGTGGCTGGAGAGAGGGAAGTCTGGGCTTCTCTGCTTGAACTGCTGCCTCCATGACCTGGACCTCTGGAAAAGTGGTAGAAGATGGATGGATGGATGGATGGATGGAACTGTGGTGCGCTGTTTTTGCTATAAATGCTTTTGGACAGAGAAGTTTTTATACGAACATGAACACGGACAGAAACACCGACAACAGTCCACAATTAAGATTCCTGCCATGCAGAACATGAAGGCTGTAGCCTCTCCATGTTAGCTTTGTTGTAGTGTTATTGTTGTTGCGTGTGGCTCTTAAGTTACACATCACTGTCGCAGATGCTTGTGTCACATGGGTCCCCACAGCCAGAGTGGGAAAAAATTTCAGCCTGGGAGTTTCATTCCCAAAACCAACCCACTTTTTTTTCCAAATGGAGGAAATTGGAGAAAAAGTTCTGTATCTATAGTTTCTATTTCTATAAAGTTCTATCTAATAGTTTTTATTGCGGACATGTGTTGACAAGAATATAAAACTTAAATAATAATTCACCTCAGTAAACCATCTGTCAAATAAATGAGAAACTGAAAGATAAATGACTAATTGGAAAATCAATTCAGTACAATGGAATACAATTTTTACAGAAACAAACCAGCTATTCATTAGACAACTTTAACCTAGTATGTATTTAATTACTTTGGTGTTTTTTAGGCTCTTGTATTTAACACCTTGGGTTTAGGAATGTGACACGTGCTGTACACAAAACTCATTCAACTATATTCATTAGCTGAATTTTGAGTTACCCGAAAATTTTACAATTGCAATTTTAATAGAAAAAAAAGTTTTATACTAATGTATATAGTAGGTGTAAATTTATGTGGGGGAAAATGTAATAAGGTTATCACAAAGAGTGGCAAGTTTATATGAAAAAAGTACTAAACTTATTTGAAAAGTCTAAATTCATGAGTCCACCACCACCATCCCCCTTATTAAAAATAATAAATCACCTGAGAATAAGCAAGATTTTTTTTCCCTTTGACAATATCTACTAGGGAAAGAGGGTTTTTTTCATCAAATTGTGTTCATAAAAATCTGCATGAAGCAATAGCTTGAGCCTTAAAATCAAGATAATAAGTAGAAAGAATAATAAACTAATGTTTATTATATAAATATGCAGCTTTTTCCATAAATTAGATTTCTTTCATGCAAAAACATTTTTTCCTTTAATTTTAGAACTTTTTTAATGCAATTTTACTTTTTTACCATTAAAAATTGCAAATTGCTTATAAATCTTCATATTAATATATACAGTACTGTAGGTTCATGTAGCCTATTTTCTATTTGGAAATTTTGAACTTTGGTTAAAAATTTTCTAAGTGAGGAATTCATTTGTTTTTCATTTACGTGAGGAAAACAGATGTTGAAGTCAGAGAAGTGTGAACTGTTTGATGGAAGCTAAACATTTTAGAAACTGTTGAGTCAGTTCACTAACCTGAGGTAGTGGGAACCTCACGGCCTCTCTGCTGTAGCAGCTGCTAAAGAACAGTCCTCTGCCTCCCCTCACCTGTGTCTTCTGACTCATTTTTTCTTTCTGGAAAAAAATATATTCCAATATACAGTCATGTGAAAAAATTTGGACACCCTATTAAACATTCAGTTCTTTATTAAAAAATGTTCACATATCTATGTCTAACCATGTTTTTGTTTTTAATTTGCATTTTTTAACATTTATTTTAGCCATTTTAAGTAGGAATGAATATGAACGTGTCCCAAAAAAAGATGGTGGGGGGGGGGGGTCCTAATTTATTCCTCACTATTTGTTTAGAATTACATTTTATAGAAAATTTGAACAAAGTCTTTAATTCATTTTAATTGTTTAGTTGTATTACGTGAATCTCCCAGTATTTTTTAACATTAATATTAAATATCCATATGTCAAAATATGTTAAAAAACACACAGGCTTATACAGGGTGTCCTAATTTTTTCACATGAATTTAAGATTGGCTATATTTTGATATAAGGCTATAGCCTCTTATATCCATTTCTGCTTTAACTTGTTAACCACTGAAATATGAACATGACTTCTGGAGGTTATGCCTTGTTGAACGCGGTCAGACAAGCCTGCCACAGATTATAATGTTAAGATAAGATAAGCCTTTATTAGTCCCACAACAGGGAAATTCCAGACAAGAATGGCCCAGCTGGGACTTGAACCCCGGCCTCCCAGTTGTAGGGCAGATGCTTTACCTCTATATTCGTATAGATATATTGAATATATATGAATATATTCATACCTCTATATTCATCTTAATTAATTTCCCTTCCAGCTAGAACACCGGCCCATCAGTGAAGCAGCCCACAGGAAATCCTCCCGACTCTCCTTATGGGCCACTCCGGGCCTAGCTGGTCCCTACCATGGTCCCTTAGTGTAGTACCTCACTGGGCTGAGACAGCTAACAACTAGATGGAGATAAAAAAAACAAACAAAAAATCTGAGACAAATCCGAGAATTTGTGACCATTTTTATTTGGAACCACACTGTTTCGAGAATGTTGCACAAACTCCCAGCAAGTTTTTGGCCAAAGTTCTCTGGGTGTTTGCATACATGTCATACAAGTGTTGCAGGACATTCTCGCAACACGCCTGAGACTAAATTTAGTTTTTTGGGTTTTTTTGCAGTCATGACAGTCCTGCAATGGCTACCCAACACTCAAGACCGGGTCGAGATGGATTTGAGACACCTGCAATGACTCTGAGACTATTTTGAGAGAAAGCCGTCACACAAATTTTTTGAACACGTTCAAAATTCCTGCCAGACGAGTGCCTGGGACTCAGGAGAGGAAAAATGAGAACCACCGAGAATGTTTGGAGACATTTTGGAAACTCCCTCGAGAATGCCATTCTCCAAATAGTCTCAAGTTGTCTCAGCTCAGTGCGATACTACCCTTGCTGCCTGTGCGAATGCAAAATGAAAAAGTTCCCCTGGGGGTTGGGTAGTTCCTGGAACGAAATTTGAGGTGTGTTCTTAGAACTCCTCTGTCCAAAAGCGGAAGGAATGAAGTGTATCCACATCTCATAAACTTGCTGATGGTTTTTGAACAATTTTCAAGCAGCTGTAACAAAAGTCAGACTTTAAAACTGAATAAATCATTGGGACACTGGTAAAGTCACCACGCACTTGCACAACAACTGATGTCATCCATAAATTTCTAACACTTATTTTATGCAATAGCGGCTCTCTCTTTACTACAGTGATACTTACAGCGTCCCTCCTAATATTTACTCTTGAAAAAAATGTTCTTTGTATTGCCTCCCCAGCAGTAAAATGAAATATCCCGGCATGTGTGCATCATCACCATGTCCCTATAAATCTGTGATATCAGTCCTGCCCATGTGCCATTGAGCAAGGCACTTTTTTTTTTCCCCCTCCAGCTGAACCTTTTACATGACACCGAGCTAAAAAAAAAAAAAAAAAGGGCGGTGGTGGGCGGGCCACGGTGGCCAGTAAAGATGACTGGCGGGAGCGGCGGCCAATCAGAGGAGGGCCGTAAGCTTCTCTGCTCGGTGGAGCGGGTGCACGGCTCAGAGCCACCTGTGGAGCCGGAGGAGACGCCATAGCTGCTGCGCCGCGCCGTTACACACGCAGTTCTCCGGCACACCTCCAGAGGAGAAGCACAGAGCCGGATCATGTTTGCCAGATATCTGCCTGTCCTGGTTGTCTTTGCAGCTGTCAGCAAAGGTAAGAAAAGTTCCCTCTCGTTGCACATGTATTCTTTAGTAGAAAAAAAAAATGACCAAAGTTTTCTGTGTTGTAGCAAAAGTCTTGTTCTCAAGAGCCACCAAATTCTGTCATATTAGTAAAGTCACATTAGCTCTCACTGAGTGTGAACCGATACATTTTCTTCAGAGCCCATACTGATGACAGATGGCTACAGGATAAATGAATAAACTAAAACCGTGGTGTCAAAACTGTAGAAAGCAACCAGTTTTGTTGCTGTCACTCAAATACTTTATATCAACAGGTGAATTATTAAAAAGATAACCACGTTACTGACTGACAGCTGACCACAGTCAGCAACATGGTTATCGTTTTCATCGCTTGTAAATTATTACCCTGTCAGGAATGAAAACGAGTCTGTGTATCAGAGCATTCTTTATTTGTTTAGCACTTTTCATCCAAGTGAGATTCAGTTCGAAATGCTTCACGGGGAAAAAAAAAGACATACTAATGATGAAATTTAAAGACATTAAAATACAATTACAAGAAAAACATCTAATCATGACCAAAGGTGAAATAATTATAGAAAAGAACAAGTTGAAGGGGAAAAGTATAAAACGTTGAAGGAAGGCAAAATCATAGCAGTTAATTCGAAACTATTAAAGAGCCATAAAAGGAACGAAATGAACACGATAATGTTTGAGTGAGTAGAAACGGTTTCATTGCAGGCGTTATATCACACCCCACTAGCATTCAGTATCAAATATATCTTATTTAAAATTTAAATTTAAAATCGGTTTAATGTTGTTTTTTAAATGCTCCTAAATGGGAAATTAGACAACCTACAATAAATGTAAAATTATATATATAGTTTTATCCCCTTTTTATACACTACTGTATTTTACTGAAAGATAACCAGCTGGTTTTATTTATTGAGATAAATTTTATCAGTCTAATTCTTCTATAAAACTTATGAGGCACAGGTATATCTGTCGATATTCACCTTGTTGGCTGATATCGACCTCGGACAAAATTAGATTCACCAACGGCAGTGGCTGATATCTATCTGGTGTGTCCCACCTGCATGGCATTGATTTTGCCCTCAAAGACAGCAGTGGCCTATAGTTACAAAGCCAGAAAACACTGAGCCATTGAAAAGCATTTCAGTTGTTTATAATTTATTTTTGTAATTCAGATTGCATTGTCTCCCTGACAATGAGGATGGAATATCGTCCATCCATACCTCCATCGGTCTGACCAGCTCTCCATACCTTCTGTCCATCCGTACATGGCAAAATTGCAAAATCCATAGCCCTAAGGGCAGCACGGTGGTACAGTGGTTAACACTGTTGCCTAGCAGCTAGAAGGTTCCAGGTTTGAATCCCCAGGCTGGCAGGGGTAGGAATCTTTCTGTGTGGAGTTTGTATGTTCTCGCTGTGCTGCGTGGGTTTACTCCAGGAGCTCTGGTTTCCTCCCGCAATCCAAAGCCATGCATGTTAGGCAGTGTTGGGCAAGTTACTAAAAACTAATTACAGTTACTAGTTACTTCTTTTCAAAAGTAATTGGGTTACTTTACCAATTACTGCATGATTAAAGTAACTAGTTACTTGGAAAAGTAACTTTCACGTTACTTTTAAATGCATACTTAAATCATCTTGCACACATGGCAAGATAATTTAATTAATGATTACATTACAGGCTTATTAATGTCAGGCTGAAAACAGACCATTTCAGACAGAGCTTTGAGAACATGTTCAGTCTGCTTTATCCTGCCTTGAGAGCTCTTATTGTGAGAAAAATCTGAAGAAAATCAATATGATATTGCCAGTAATTTCCTCATTTTGGAGTGAGAGTTGGCAACACTGCATAAAGCTGTCCATATACGTATACCTTTGTATACATGTGTACCTTTGTGATATGGATTTAATCCGATGTACAGTGATCCAAAGAAAATGTCCGTTATCCACAGTCCAAATTTCTGCTGTGACAGAGACATGATCCAGTCCCTCAAATTCCTTTTGGAGATCAAAATCCATTTTTGAATAATCTTTATCCAGGTAGCAACTAAATGTGTTTTAGCTTCAGTGGCTCATAGTCTCAGCTGTCTGATGGAAAGTCACTGTTTATATCACGTCTTCAGTCTGTAACGACGTATCTGGCAATCAGTCGGTTTAATTCTTGTTGGTCACAAACTGTCTAGATGCATACTTGTGCTTGAAATCCAGCCGTGGCTGTTGAGACTGTTCAGATAGCGCAGATCCACTAACACAGTGTTGTTAGCATAGCTAGCCGTTACTTGGCACTAGCATTGTCAGAGCTTGTTGCTGTTTCAAGCGCTTCTCAAGATTGCAGTAGGTCTCAACTGGCACTTAGCTTCCACCCCACTAATATGCATTTGTCCTTCACCGTGACAAAGGAAAAATACTCTATTTCCACAAAAACAAAGTAGGTTCTTCTTTTCCTCCGCTCAATAGTGAAGAGTCAGCTCTCTGCAACAGGTCACATCGACTGATGGCTGCATCAGCTATGGTAGGATCAGTTTGCATATTCATTTATTTGCACTTAAAATATTGATCCATATTAATAAAATGAGCAACGTGAGTAACACATTTGATCAAATTTCAGTAACTGTAGCGCATTACTGAATTTTTAAGCAGTAATTTCGTTACACACCACGTTACTGCAAAAGTAGTGGCATTACAGTAATGCGTTACTCCCAACAGTGATGTTGGGTTAACTGGTCATTCTAAATTGTCCCTAGGTATCTGTCTCTCCTAGGCCCTTAGAATAGCAGGTTAGTACTAGTGAAGTGCTTTAAGTGGTCTTGGGACTAAGAAAAAGAGCTCTATAAGTACAGGTCCTTATCCTCATGGTGAAAATGTCATCAAAATCCCATAGGAGTTTTTATGTAATCTGCTAACACATTGGGAAAAGATAGGGCCTTGGTGGAGGTATGCACTCTTGAATCACCTCCAAAATCTAGTGGGTTCATCTGTAGCCCAAGGACCACCTCTGGTGAAAACTGTCACAAATCAGGAACAAGTCTCCCGAAGGGTATTTTGAATTATTTACAGGTTCTAAAAGTGTGGAATCTAAGCTTTCCAGTGATGTCTAACACACGGAAATCTGAAAAGATTTGAAGAAGGTGTGGCCATTTAAATGTTAGCACCTCTCAAACTACTTCTCTGAGAAAATCAGGTTCAGTGTTTCCAAGGATTGTCACCTCCCAGGGGAGCCAGGTGGGGGCGGTAACAAAAGCTGGTCATTTGCATGACTTAGCATGAACCCAACCCCCTTACAGTGCTTATCAAAAGGAGCTCTGGACGTGAATAGCCTGAACGTGCTGCTGATTGGCTGAAATGAATAACAGACGTGTGAAGAGCCAAACAAACTGGATATGTAAATCAGCTGTGGTATCCACGCCCCCAAAACTAGGAAGCGGTCTTGCTGATATTTCCTTCTGAAACTACTCTATTTCAAATACAGAGTTTACAGTTTTAAAATCTCCCACACTGTTATTTGAAGCATGGAGTAGCTTCTTTATGACTTCAACTAGCATATTTTGCAAAAAACGAAAATCACAAATTTAAAAAAAAAAAAAAAAAGTATTTCTGTGTTGTTTTTTTTAGGACTCACGTCAGGCCGATTTGTTGCTGGCTTACTCGTGGTGGGTCACAATTTCATCAAAATCCCTCCAGTAGTTTTTATGTACTCCTGCTGCACACAAACAAGGGCCTTGGTGGAGGTATGCACTCTCGGATCACCTCCAAAATACATTGGGCTCATCCTCTGGTGAAAATTTAATCAAAATTTGTTGAGTAGTTTTTGCGTAATCCTGCTAACAGACAGACAGCCCCGATTACATTACCTCATTGGTGGAAGTAAAAACAGATATCGGTCATCAGAGAGCTGATTATTTTAAGCATCAGTGCCAGTATCAGCCCAACATTTCATAATCGGTGCATGTCTAGTGACAATATGGGGAATTTGTTCAATTTTGGCCTGATTTGTTGTTGACGTGATTTATGATATGATTTATGATGTATGATAAGTTTTATCACTATGCTTATCCTGAAATAAAAACCTGAATTAAAAACATTTAAAACAGAAGCAAAGAAGCAAGGTATTGTTTTCTAGAGCACGTACATTGAAAAGCAACAGGCCTGATTCAACTTTAAAAACCAACCTAAACCTAGGGCAGCGCGGTGGCAGAGTGGTTAGCACTGCGGCAGCACAGCAACTCACCCTTGGCCGGGGGATCCTGAGTTCGACCTCAGCCCCCGACCAACAGTGATCTGTGTGGAGTTTGCATGTTCTCCCCGTGTCTGCGTGGGTTTACCCCGGGATTTCTCCGGTTTCCTCCCACATGCCAAAAACATGCAAGTTAGGTTAATTGGCATCAAAGTGGAGATTCTAAATTGTCCCTAGGTATGACTGTGGGAGTGAATGGTTGTCTGTCTCTGTGTTGGCCCTGTGATGGACTGGCGATCTGTCCTGAGTGTACCCTGCCTCTCACCCAAAGATGCTGGGATAGGCTCCAGCCCCCCCCCCCCCCCGACCCATAATGGATTAAGCAGAAGAAGATGGATGGATGGATGGTTTATGGCAGGGGTACCCCACCTGGGGCTCCTGGAATGTTCAGGTTTCTGTGGGAAATGTTCCAATTTCACTTCTTAATAGGTCCAAAGATTTGCAAATGATTTTCTGTTGTTGTGCATGGGTGCAAGGGTGCCTACAGAGCACATGCACACCAATGACAAATTATTTGCAAATCTTTGGACCAATTAAGAAGTGAAATTAGAAAATTTCCCCACAGAAACCTGAATGCTCCAGGAGCCCCAGGTTGGGCACCCCTGTATTATGGTATACTGCATGCTTTGTGATTAAAATAGTAAACGGATTCTATCCAGGGCTCCCTCTTTTTTGTCTTTCCTTCATGTTTATGGGCTTTTCTCTTAAGTAGCCGCAGCCGTGACTCACTGCTGCTTCAGTGTGATTCAAAACCCTCTAAAGGCCTGGACACATGCCAGTGAATGTGGCAGCAGCGGTCACACAACCGGCGGCCCCCTGGAGCCCCACGCACTTCACCACACAGGGACACTTTACCTTGCGGGCCCTCGACAGCGTGCCGGGGTGACTGGGTGATTTCTCCACTGGACTCTTTGTCTTCTTCTGTAACTGCAGTCGAATCCATCCGTCACTGCTTCTAATAATATGAAGGACGCTGTGAAGTGCGTCCTTGTGTTTTTATGAAGTCCTGGGGGTCATGTGCTGAATGCCTGCAGGCTGCGTGTGTTTCATCCTGTCATCTGAATAGTTAGGCTAGGATGAGGGGAAGGTTGGGTACAATGAGGTGCTTGGGCCACTGGAATAATTTAATTTCCCATGCTTTTTTTTCTAAATTTGTATTTTTTTCACATAAATTTGCAAAATATTTCCAATAAAACAAAAACTTTTTAAAGATAATTTAGCATCATTTTTAAAGGTAAAAAATCTTTAGGCATTTTTTAAAATTAAAATTGCAATTGTTTTTGTATATTTGCAATTTTTTTTTCTTATTTTCTGACTTTTACATTTGCATTCTTGCATAGTTTTACTTTATTTGAAAATCTCTGTAGTTTTTTCTTTGCAAATTTGCAAAACTTGGGGATAATGTTAATCCTGCTCTGCAAGCTCCTTTTTTAATTATTTCACCCATGGCCCTGACACGCCATTGTAGCTGGGACAAGCTGTAAAGAGGTCCAGATGAAATGACCTCCTGAAGGTCCTGCTCCTCCTTCTCTTCATCCTTAGGAGTTGGAGCCACATTTCTTGAGAAAGTGGCAGGTCTGTTTAAGTTTGCTGGACAGCCAGGGTTACTTTGTCATAAAAAAACATGCTAATAGAAGCTTAACTAACAGTTGGAGGAACTTTAATAACCATTTTCTCTAAGCCAGCAGTGGTTTTAATTTGTGTTTCGCTGACTTCCTCTTCATCGTGTGTTCGTGAGCATTTTTTTTTTTTCACCTTTCTAACCTTACCGTTGTTTGATCCTCTTCCTCATTTCTCTCCCTCACACCTGTGTGGCTCTCAGTCCACTTTTTGCTGCCATTTTTTCTCCCTCCTTGCTGCATCCTGTTGGATTAGTCCTACTACTACTGCTAGCAGGGTACTAAATCTCACTTAGTAATTGGAAAGCATGTGCTGGCGGAGCTTTAATTGGATATTATATGTGCGCAGACCCTGTGAGTGAGCTGCTGCTCCAGGGAGCCATCTGTTACCTCCGGGTTTCAGTAAAGGAGCTCAGTTCACACCAGCACATACTTCTGGCCGCCTCAGACTGGAGAGCAGAGTGACCAAGAAAAAGGCTCCAGGCTGACATCAGACCTTGTTCCATGAATCTGTTGGAAAGTCAGCGGGTCTGCTCCATGTGTGAAAATTTTGTCAAATCTGGGTTGGCTCTAGTTGAATGCTGGTTTAGTTTCAACATGTCAGTCATATTTTGGTCCCTCTCAGGCATCTCCCCCCTGGGCCATTGCTTCCCAGTTGTGCATCCACTCTTCCCAGGTGGTTCCCTCCCAGGCATCTCCCCCAGGGCCATTTCTCCATCGGAATATTCCCCCCCCAGGCCATTCCTTCTCAGTTGTAAGACCATTATCCCCCAGGTTGTTCCCTCCCAGACACCCCCCCCCCCCCCCCCCCACCGGCTACCCTTCCCAATTGTAGGTCCATTACCCCAGAGGTTGTTCCCTCCCAGACACTCCCGTACCATTCCTCCGTAAGAATATTCCCCCTGGGCTATTCCTTCAATGTTGTCCGTCCAATGCCTCCCAGGCTGTCATTTCAATTCATCAATTAGAATATGAAGCAGGTTGCATAAATGTATACCTGCATGCATTTGAAGTCATCCTGCTCTGGTTCCAGGGAGGAATAAGGAAGCAGGAAAAGACCTGGGGGGGACAGCCCACAGGGAATTTCCCAGGGTGAGCTACAGTATGTACATGGATAGGTACACTCAAGACTGGGTTGTGCTTAAGTTGTTTTGTTTTTACATTGTTACGACAGTGCCACACAGATGTTGTTACAACTTTATTTTTTGTACTGCTAGTTTCTTTAGTTTAATTTTCAGCATAGCAATAGCTTAACTTGGTCTGAACTAGGGATGCAAGTTATCGATTAATTCACTAATCATTAGTTGAGTCACCTTATTGATCGATTAACGATTAATTGATAAGCTGCAATTTTCCAGAGAATCTGAATTTCCCTTGGTACAATACAGTCTTTCTGTCTCTAACATATAAAAAGTTAATTACTGTTTTTGATATATTGAATAAAACATGAACATCATATTCCTCAATGATTTATTGTACCATTTGCATTTTTTTTTTTTTTACTACAATGTCATTTTCTGTAGTTTAACAAATTTTGTACTGTATAAGTGTGCACTATGTGCTGGTACATCTCAGTAAATTACTTTAAAAACTATTACCGATATAAAATTTAGCATTTTTAGTTATATTTAAAAAAAAAAAACTTTTATGTTCTAATGAGATGCACTAGTAGACTGTTTTAAAAGGAAAATACAGCAGGGAAAATAAGTATTGAACACGTCAACATTTTTCTCATTAAACACATTTCTGATGGAGCCATTGACCTGAGATTTTCACCAGATATCAGTAACAACCCAAGTAATCTATACAAAGAAATCAAGGCAACTGTGTTCACAAAACAAGTTATATTTAATAAAGTGAAATGACACAGGGAATAAGTATTGAACACGCTTGGTGAAATTCATTTAATATTAGTAGAAAAGCCTTTGTTGGTGAGAACAGCTTCCAGACGTCTCATATATGGAGAAACTAGGCACAGGCATTGCTCAGGAGTGATTTTTAACCCATTCTTCCACACAAACCGTCTTCAAATCTTGAAGGTTCCGTGGGTGTTTTCTGAACTCTGATCTTCAGTACTTTCCATACATTTTCAATTGGATTCAGGTCAAGTGACTGACTCGGCCATTCTAGCAGCTTTGTTTTCCTTCTCTGGAGCCAGTTGAGTTTCTTTGGCTGTGTTTTTGGGATCATTGTCTTGCTGAAATGTCCACCCTCGTTTCATCTTCAGCATCTTGCCACATGGCAACAGGTTCTCATCAAGGATATCTCTGTACATTTGTCCATTCATCTTTCCTTCAATTATATGAAGTCTGCTTGTACCATGTGCTGAAAAACACCCCCACACCATGATGGGATGTGCAGTGCTGTTTTCCTCCAAACATGCTGTGTGTTGTGTCATCCAAAAAGTTAAATTTCGGTCTCGTCTGACCAGACTATATTCTCCCAGTATTTTACTGGCTTGCCCAAATGTTGTGTAGCAAACTTTAAATGAGCTTCAACATGCTTTTAGTTCAGCAATGGAGTCTTGTGAGGTGAGAGGGCATGGAGCTCATGTCTGTTGAGTGCATTACTTATTGTTTTCTTTGAAACAGCAGCATCTGTTAACTCCAAGTCTTTCTGGAGCTCTCCACGAGTGGTCTTTGGCTCTTGGATAACTCTTCTGATGGTTCTTTTGACTCCTCTGTCAGAAATCTTAAGAGGAGCTCCGGGTTGTGGCCGGTCTATGGTAAAATGATGTTCTTTCCACTTCCAAATGATGGCTCTCACAGTACTCACTGGAACATTTAGCAGTTTAGAAATGTGCCTTTAACCAATGCCATCATTATGTTTTGCAACAATAAGGTTACGAAGGTCTAAACTTTAGAGCTCTCTCTCGACTCTTGAGAGAGCTCTTTGCTTTTACCCATCATGAGTTCTTTATGGTATGACAATCTGATATTCATAAACCTTTTTTTAAAGGCTATCAGTCAGGACTTAACCAGCTGAAATTAATTTGCGCTGATGGGGGATGGGTTGGCTTTCTAAATTCTGATAGATTTCAACTGGTTTCTTGGCTTTCTATGCCTTTTTGCACCTCTTTTTCTTCATGTGTTCAATACTTATTCCCCGTGTCATTCCACTTTATTAAATATAACTTGTTTTGTGAACACAGTTGCCTTGATTTCTTTGTATGTATGGATTACTTGGTTTGTTACTGATATCTGGCGAAAATCTTAGGTCAATAGTTCCATCAGAAATATGTTTAATGAGAAAAATGTTGATATGTTCAATACTTATTTTCCCTGCTGTAAATTATGAGCTGCTTCATCTGTTGCATGTTAAATATTATCACAGTACCCCAGAAATTCAGGAAAATCCAGTATGATCTGGGCTGCCTTTGTTGTCTGTTACCTCAGTGGTAACTTGAGTCCGGTCTGCTTTCCCATTTAGCGGTGGGTTGAAGGCAGCAGGGATGGGTTTTGCGCTCGTGTAGTTTCTTCCTTGCACCGGTCTGTTTCTCAACACTGCTGATTTGAAGCAGGTGGGAGGATCTTCAAGCTCACGTGCCATTGGAACTTGTTGTGGCTCTCCGACATAATCCGGAAGGGTGAGGGTTTTTTTTCACTCTGCACAGCTCATGCGCTCTGGGGGATTGGCATCTTCTTCTGCGTTTTCTTTAGTTTTGGTTGAAAAGCGGCAATGGGTGGCCACGTGCGCTCCCCGCCTGGATGGCAGCGCCACTGCATTTCATAGAATAAGCTCCCATTGAAAAGGACTGCTGAATTATCAATTAATTTAATTTAATTCTTATTGACAATTAATTGAAAGTAGAGGCATCATTAACATCCCTAGTCTGAACATCTCACTTTTCACCTCTTCACTAATGTTCTACTGATGCTATATTCGTCAGTTTATTATTTAATCTACCCTCAGAAATGGGCACAAACTTTGGCTAAAGACCAGAAGCGTGACAATGTAGATACTAAAGGCAAAAAGCAGCTTTCTCTGCCTAAACTTTTAGAGTGACTAACTGGGCAAATCTGTAGAGACTCAGAGTTGATATGCTGCTCCTTTCCATCTAAAGGAGCCAGTTGAGGTGCCCACTATGTCCTTTGGACGCCTTCTCATTGAGATGTTTCTGCTATGTCCAACTATAGAGACTCAGGACATTTTGGTGAGATTATAGCTTGGGAATGCTTTAATATTACCTCCAACGGAGCTGGCAATGCTACAGATATGGCAAGAGTGAGTTAAGTGTGGACATCTATGTTAAGACTGCTCTTCTCACAGTGGGTAGAAAATTGATCGATGGAAAAATGTATCAGTAAAGCATGTTGCTGCTGTAATGGATCGGTATAGCAACGTCTTATCTAAGGATGGCAGGGAAACGCTCCATCTGGATGTAACATGTGTTGTGGTGCTTTTATTGCATTGTTGTGAACACTGCTGTTGTGTAAAGTGTACCGAAGTAAAATCAATGCTGTGTATTTTCTCTATGACGCTTGGTCAGGTTTATGAAGATATGAGGTAGAGTTTGATTTGTTGTTTGGATATTTTTTAATGTGTTGCATAACACACAGTATTTAGATAGAGCCAAAGTAATATAACTGATTCAAAGTAGTCTAGGCCAGTGTTTTTCAACCAAGGTTACTAGAAACATTCAGGGCTCTGTGGGAAATTGTCCAATTTCACTTCTTAATTGGTTAAAAAAATTGCAAATAATTTGCCGTTGTTGTGCATGGGTTCTGTAGTGGTTTTTCCATATCAGTAGATGGCAGTATGAACACAATATGGTTACAGTCTTCTTCTTCCTCTTCTTCGTCATGTGTTTTGTGGAGGTTAATGACCTTATTAAGACATGCTAGGTCATGGGGAGTAGATGAAAAACAGTGATGGATAAATATTTGTAGAGGAAAGTTTCAGAAATTGGGCCCTGGACAAAATTCTAACTCAGGTGGCTGACAAAAGAAAGCTAAGACAGTGAAGATAAGACAGTACAGCAAACGTTACCTTTCCTTTGGATTTACTTCTACTGGGGATCCCACTGCACCGAGCCTTTTTGCTTGATATGCAGGGAAAAGCCATCCAATAGGCCCATGGCCCCATGCAAGCTTAAATGTCTTCCCCAATCAAAACGCCCATCATTTCAAGATAAGAACAGACTATTTTGTTCATCTCATGTGCACAGAGAAACAGGTGACTTTAATGAGAAATACCTGGGCTTTTAAAACCTGACTGAGAGACTGAGAACTGTGGAGGAAGTTTGTCTTTCTTAGGTTCCTACCAGGATATCAGCTTTGTGTTCATCTAAACAGGCTCAGGTTTCTCACAGAGTGAGTATAAACTAATTACAAGACTAAACTGTCAATACATATGCTGTAATAGGCTACAGTGTGTCATTTTGTGACATTTTTGGTTGGTGGGGTACCGTGAGGTTCTTTTCAATGTGAAAAGGGTTCCTTGCCTCAAAAAAGGTTGAAAAACACAGCTGTACGCTATGAGGTGGTATGGGGATGATTATGGAAATGAAAAGCTGGGATAGTCCATCAACGTGAAATGATATTAATTAATAGTATGAGCAAAGTTTGTGCCATTCAGTCTTTGAATGCTGCATTGATAACTTTTTTTGATGGTTCAGTTTGTAATTGCAGCTCCTTGTTGCAGCATGAGGCCGCCGTTACTGTATACAACTCATCATTTCCATCAGAGGAGCTTTATTGTGACCACTATTATGATTATTATTATCCTTGGTGAGAACAATTGATAGCCCCAGGTGAAACAAATGGTATATACAGTGCTAGGTGAACAATGTGTTAGGGCAACAACAACAATGCACAAACAAAGCATATATAATATGTGTGTGTGCGCTCGAGTCCGTCTGAGCCTGTGTGTCAGAGTCTGGGCATGGCCTGGGGACCATGCCCACGCTTTAAGTTTATTTTTGCTATTCTGTGTTTCCCCTGCCTCAGTTCAGTTTTATTCTCTGTATTTATTATTATTCATTATCATAGTTATGTTATGTTCTTTATTCTGGTCTGGGGTTTGAGTTTAGTGTTGTATGATTCTGTTTATTATTATTATTATTATCATTATTTGTCATGGGCGTGTATTCTCTGGTCCTGTATTCATGTCTCATGTTTATCCTTTGTTTCTGCCCTTGATGTTTTCCCTACCTGTTGCCATGCCCTGTTGTCTAATTATCCCCGATGGTCCCCACCTGTCACGTGTTGTCTTGATTACTCCCCCGTCCATATATACCAGTGTCAGCCTGTGTCAGGTGTGGTGTCATTAATGTCTTCAGTCAGCCTTGCCCGTAAGTTTACCTTGTATTATCCAAGTCTAGCCATGTCTTGTCAGTCGGTTTAAGTTTTGTTTTCCAGCCCACGTGCTGTTATTTGTTTGTGCCTGTTTTGTTAAAGTATCATTGTTTTTGCACCATACGTCTGCCTGCACCTGAGTCCTCCACCTTCCAACCTTAACACTGTAGGGAGAATGGTGTGAGAATAGATAACTATTTTTTTTTTTTTTCAGGGATTTTGGACATTCATACAGCATAGTGGAGCAGTGGTTGGCACTATTGCCTCACATATGTCAGGTTCTTGGGTCAAATCCTCTCCTCCATAGTGGCTCTTCTATGTAGGGTTTGCATATTTTCCTGTGGCTACTCAGATTTTGTCCCACAGTCCGAAGACACTAGGGGCAGATTTACTAATGTGCTGTGCCATCGCAAAGCCCTGTTTTGGCGTAAAAAATCTACTGTTGAGATTTACTAAAGAGCACAGGGCAAAATTAGCGGTGGAAACGTGTGGACTATGTTAATTTTGCACCTGGCCTCATTGCATATGTATTTATGGGAGTTGTCGGGTCTATGTGCAAATTTGAGGGAGGGGAGTATTTAAATGACTGGCGCAAGGTGATTTACTAAGGTTTGTGGTTGTCAGTATCCTGCTAAATAAGCTTGTCTTAATTCACCTGCGCCTGATGACAGCGATCGCTGGTGCCAGGAGACACCAGCGAGAACCGAGGGCACATGGCCGAAGAGACAGAAGCTTCTCCCTGCACGTGACTTCATTTGGCATGACAGAGCAGATTAATATGAACAGAAACCATCTGGCAGAGATCAGTGTTGTACTGGACAACAGCCAGCAGAGAATTTTTTATGATTTAATTTGTTTATATATAGCCTAATAATAATAATGATGATGATGATAATAATAATTTCTTTAATTTATAATGCACTTTACATCTCGGGGCAAAATCTCTACACAAATAGGATTAAGAATAAAAGCAAACATTAAGTACCTACGATGACACACCAGGACATGCCTTTTGAGAATTGCTCTCAAATATTTTACCTGCTAAAATAAAGGTCAGATAAATAAAATAAAATAAATAAAATGATAAAGTTTTCCTAAACAATGAATTTGTATCCATAAAATAATACAGCCCTTCCTACTTAGAGTGGACAAAAGGAGCACACATCCGTCCCCCAACATTGCAACATCGTAGTAATTCAGTGACAGCAGTCTCTACTGTGGCTGTCTGAGGAATAAGTGAAATCTTGTGTGTTTAATTTTATTATGTTCCAGACTTCAGAAAAGATAAAACGCACATACAGGATTTATGGAAAGTCATGGACTGGGAGACCTATAGATCTTGGTAAAACAAAGTTATTGACATAATAAAACCCCAGAGTTTCCATCAGACCATCTTGATGGTTCTTGTGTTAATAAAATAAACATGATGGTCAATAATCAATTTATTCATGAGCAGTCCTTAATTTATACGTATTAAACAAAGGAGTCTGCCATGTGAATAGAAAATCAAAACTTTGATATATGATGAACAAATACTGTATAAACTATTTTACTGGGGTTTGCGCTTAAACAAAAGCTTAAAAAAACTATATTATGCTCCTCTGAACTGGCTGTGCCTGTGTTGATGACCCGCTTCCTCATCAGGTGTGCCTGTGTGCAATTTTGCGGTGCTCTTGGTGGTCATTATTGAAATGAAGTGACTGCGTCTGTTCATAATTTTGCGGGTTGTTAATAGATCACTGGCAAAAATTGGCCACTCCCTTAGGTGCTTTGTCTAATTTGCGCAGTCATTTGCGCTGCCTTAGTAAATCTGCCCCCTAGGTGCTTTCTGACCAAATAGTTTGAAGAAACTTTGGAGGGTAACTGACATAACCTTCAGGGTACTTTTTTTTTGTTTGCCATTTTCCACCTCCTAACACAAACTAAACAGAATGGTCAGCAAATTTAACAGGGCCTGTACTGGTGTCTTTTTAATTTTGATTTTGTTTCAGTGAGTACCGGCGCCGCACGAGTCGGCAGCCCTTTGCAGCAGCGGCTCAATTCTGAGTTTCTTTCTTGTTTTTATTTACCATCTGTCTTTTTGTCTTTGCCACAACTTTTAAATAACTGTGTACATATGTATATTCATTTACTGCTTTGGCTAACCAGTTCTTATCTTATTTTATTTACTATTGCTCTGAGTGCTGCTATCCCTTTGTGGGACTAATAAAGGCTTATCTTAAATGCAGAGTTCCTGTCAGAAAAGTTGTTAATCCTGGCAGCTGTGAGTGTCATAAGGAGAGAGAACTGTATTTAGCATGTAAAAACAATTCTCCCACTAAACTTTATTTCTGTGATATATGATGGAGGATCTACTGTGGTGCAGCTCTTCACCCACTGTCCGTGTGCTGTTTTACTTCCTTGTATTTTACCTCCGTTCAGGAAGTAATGTGATCAGGATGGTTTGTTTGTCTGTTTGTGTGCAGGGAAACTACTGGACAGATTTTCATGACATTTTTGCCAGAGTTGGCCTTTGGGCTATGGGTGAACCTTTTAAATTGTGATCGCAGAGTGCATACCTATCTTTCAGTGTTAAAGAAAGTGGAAAAACTGATCCGCAATCCGCATCCTGACCCGGATGACCTCCAAAATGTAATGGGTTCATCTGTAGCCCAAAGGCCACCTCTGGCAAAATTTTCATCAAAATCCATAATGAAATTTTCACCCGAGGTAGCCCTTGGACTACGGATGAAACAATAAAATTTTGGTGATGATCCATGAGCACATACCTCTGCCAAGGCTCTTTATCACAAAGCAGTGTGATCGTCTGTCAGGAGGATTATGACAGACAAAGGTACGGATGGAGGTACATTTGGAAGGAGGAACAGGGCAATAGTAGGACAGACAGAAACGGAGGTATGTGCTCTCTGATTTCCCTCTAGTTTTCTCTCTCTGTTACCGTGATACTCAACATAGCAGCTGAGAGGAAATGTGAGACAAAATTCTCTTTGACCAGTGGCATTACCTTGTGTTGCTGATCCATGCATTATTCCATCACATACTCGACTGGAGTGGGAGGCATAATGTATTGGGGAAAGGAAAGTTGTGATGGTGCCTTAATAATTTGGTTCTGCTGTAAATGTTTGGCTCCTCCGTGGACTGCCATCTTATCGTGGTGGGATTTGCATGCCCTAATGATCCCAGGAGCTATGATGTCAGGAAGGGGCAGGGGAGGGACTTGCCCCCGTTAGGCTATCCCAAGGAAAATTGGTCCTGAGTGAAGGGCCGGGCCAAGTGCAGTCCAGTAGATCCCTATGAAAAGGACCCAGTGTACCCAAAGGAGCTGTATAGGTCTGTTCTCTTGTGGGCTCACCACCTGCAGGGGGGAACCATGGCGATCATGGTGCTATGTGAACTGTCTGTTTGGACTGCTACCCCTGTGACCTGGACCCCCAGATAAGTGGTAGAAGATGGATGGATGGATGGATTGAATGACAATAAACTTTCTTCTAATGTTACACAAAGATTCCCGTTGCATCAGAGTGTGTCTGCTGTGGAGAAGATGCTCAAAGTTTTCCTCCCAAGGGAGTTTTGAACTCTAAAATTGTTTCTAGTACAGTCAAATCAAAATCAACCTTTATTGTCATGTTGCTGTACATACAACTGTAGTACAGGCAAGATGAAATTACGTTTCTCTAGGCATCCATATAAGTAAAAAGAACATAATTTAAGACACACTCACACACACCCTCACCCCCCACCCCAACACAGCCATTCACACATCCCTGAGACATACTTGAAACTAACTAGAACTATATACTGTACATATAATATACATAATGTCCATCAGGTGCAGTAGTATGTATGAAAGATTCCAGATCAACTGTTCAGCATCCTAACAGCTTGTGGAAGGAAGCTGTTAATCAGTCTGGTGGTTCTGCCTCTGATGCTCCGGAATCGTTTGCCAGATGGCAGCAGTTCAAAGTGTTTATGCAGAGGGTGAGAGTGATCCTCGACAATGTCCAGTGCCCTGCGCCTACAACGGTTCTGAAAAAGTTCTTGGACAGAGGGGAGTGAAACTCCAATTACCCTCTCAGCTCCCTTAACTATCCTCTGCAGGGCTTTTTTGTCTGACATACTGCAGCTGGAGTACCATGTTGCAATGCAGTACATCAGAACACTCTCCACCACACCTCTGTAGAAGGTCCTGAGGATGCAGATGGGGAGAGAGAGGCCTGTTTGAGTTTCCTCAAGAAGTGCAGTCTCTGCTGGGCCCGCCTCCTGATCCCCAAGGAATTCTTGCTCTAGGTCAGGTCCTGCGAGATCTGCACTCCGAGGAACTTGATGTTCTCCACTCTGTCCACCAAATGGTCGCTGATGCTGAGAGGGACGTGTTCAGGCCGTGATCACCGGAAGTCGATAATCATCTCCTTCGTTTTGTCCATGTTGAGCACCAGATTGTTCTCCCTGCACCAGCCCTCCAGGTCTTTAACTTCTTCCCTGTACATTGATTCCTCATCCCTCTGAATAAGTCTCACCACTGTGGTGTCATCCGCAAGCTTAATAATCTGGTTCCCCTCGTGTCTGGATACACAGTCATGTGTTAGAAGTGTAAACAACAGTGGACTGAGTACGCAGCCTTGAGGGGATCCAGTGCTCAGCGTGATAGAGTTGGAGATGTTGTTTCCAACACGAACAGACTGAGGTCTCTCGGTCAGGAAGTCCAGGATCCAGAGACATGTGGCGGTGTTCAGACTGAGAAGGAGTAATTTCTCCATCAGTCTCTGGGGAATAATGGTGTTGAATGCTGAACTGAAATCAGTGTACAGGACTCTGGCGTAGGTGTCTTTCTGATCCAGATGGGTGATGACAGAGTGCAGGGTGGTGACTATAGCATCCTCCGTGGAGCGATTTGAACGATACACAAACTGGAGCGGGTCATGTGGTGCAGGGAGGCAGGCTGTGATGTGTGATTTGACAAGCCATTCAAAACACTTCATCACAATTGGTGTCAGTGCAACAGGACGATAGTCATTCAGACAGGACACAACTGGTTTCTTTGCCACTGGTACTATAGTAGAGGTCTTAAAGCATTTGGGAACAATGGCCTGACTCAGGGAAATGTTATGTCAGTCAGGACATCCGCCAACTCGCTCGCACAGACTCAGAGCACACGTCCCGGGAAGTTGTCCGGACCTGCAGCTTTACGTGGGTTGACCCTAATTAGGGTCCTCCGTGTGTCCACTGCATTGATGATGATAGCTGGCCCAACAGATGGTGGAGATAGGTCAACCCTCCCTCTGGTTGTCGGGTTTGATGCTTCAAAACGTGCAAAGAACTTGTTGAGCCTGTCTGGAAGCGAAGCGTCATCATCGACCCCCCTGCCTAGACTTATAATCCGTCAGCGCCCGAACTCCCTGCCACATCCGTTTGGTGTTCCCTGTGTCACAGAGGTGTCCCTGGATTTTCTCTGCATAGGCGCGTTTCGCCGTCTTAATTCCCTTTGAGAGCTCAGACCTAGCTGAGCGGAGGGCGATCCTGTCCTTCACTCTGAAGGCTGCATCTCTGGCTGTGAGCAGCGAGCGCACCTCTGCAGTCATCCAGGGTTTATAGTTGCGCCGTGCAGTGAAAGCCTTCACTATAGTGACATCCTCTGTGCACTTCGCAATGTAGCTGGTGATCGTTTCAATGTACTCCTCCACATCTGTCCTGTCTCCCTGGGAGGCTGCTATTTTGAAAACCTCCCTCTGTATGCAGAAAACGGTCCGGAGTGCCGAGGCTGCACCCTCTGGCCAAGTCCTGATTTGTTTTTCTACTGGCCTGCTGCGCTTCGGTAAGGGTTTGTAGACAGGCACCAGCATTATGGATAGGTGGTCAGAGTGGCCAAGGTGGGGGCAAGATATTGCCTTGTATGCATCTGGGAAATTTGTGTACACCCAGTCCAACATATTCTCTCCTCTGGTCTTAAAGTCCACACATTGTTTGAACTTGGGGAGCACAGTCTTTAAACTGGTGTGATTAAAATCCCCTGCAACCACCACAAAACTGTCCGGGTGTGAAGTTTGAAATTCACCAAGTGTCATGCAGCTCTGAGTGCCTCGTTAGCATTAGCTTTAGCATTAGCGCTAGGAGCTATGTAAACAGCAGCTACAAACACGTTGGTGAATTCCCTCGGCAGGTAGAATGGCTGGCAATTCACGATAAGGAATTCCGCCACCGGAGAGCAGTGTTTAGTTGCTAACGTGGCGTTAACACACCAGTTCTTGTTAATATAGATACAAAGACCCTCCCCCCTCGGCTCTCACCGGAGCTAGTAGCCTCCCTGTCCACCCGGAACAATGTCATCCCTTCCAGTTGAATGGCTGCGTCAGGGATGTTGTCGTGGAGCCATGTCTCTGTGAACGCAGTCTCCGTCAATATGAAATAAGAGTACTCAGTGGATGTGGCTTAAAAATGCTTTGAGAGGTCTTCAAGATTAGAAAATCTTACTGTAAATGCATGTCTATTTTGTCTGCTTTCCCCTGTTTTATATGCATTGTATGGTTCTTCCAAACATACAGTTAAACAGTTTGAAAAACAAGCTATGAAGAGGCGTGTATTAGCCAAATGCTCCTTGTGAATTTGACATCAATCAACTCTATGCTAAACCAGCAAGCTGTAACTGTAACATGTTCATTGCTTATCCCAAAAATAGTTAATCAAGTCTATGATTTGTTTGGTGAGCAGTGTTTTCAGCTCTAAGTGTGCACATCCATGCATCTTGCATGTATCCACCGATCGAACACTGTTGGTTGGTCTTGTGGGAACGTTTCTTCTTTGCCACTTTGATGTTGTATCCCCTCAGGCCTGGTTTTTCACTCAGCACTGAGGGAAACCAACCTGTTAGCATCTGCCTGGGAATCTGAAGCACGCCTTTAAAATACGGGGAAGTCGTAAAGCAGCACGCAAGAAATGTTCACTCTCGTTAGCAGCAAAGGGACCAAAGTGATTCAGTTTGTTTCCAGCATCCTCATCTTTGATGAGCTTGTTTCAAATGTCATATTTCCTCATCACCTAAAGGTCAGCTCTCTGCATGACTTCTCTTTCTCCTTAATGAGATCCTGCCTTCTGGCCTCCGGCTCTTCCTGTCTGACCTCTCCTGCTCATCTCCTGTCTCTATATGCAGTCTGTGATCAGAGTCCAGAGCTTCCAGATATTGTTGGAAAATTAAACAAGTTATGTTGAAATGTCTTTAAAAACTATGGAATTTGATCAGCACAGTCCCAACATAAAATAACCCCAAAGTTGGAAGCTATGCCATAATTTAATGTTAAACTGGAGGACACTCAGAGAATGCATACCTCCGTCAAGGCTCTGTCCCTCCCTCCCTTTGTCCTCCCCTCCGTCCCTTTGTCCGTCCAAATTGCCATCCATCTGTACATTGCGAGATGGGGCCTTGGCGGAGGTATGCACTCACGGATCACCTCCAACATCTAATGAGTTCATCTTTGGGCCAAGGGCCACCTCTGGTGGAAAATTTCATCCAAATCCATACAGGAGTTTTGGAGTATTGTTGCTAACACTCTGAGAAGATAAGAGCCTTGGCTGAGGTATGCATTTTCAGATCATCACAAAAATCTAATCATGTGTTCAGTGTGTCATTACACACCTTTCCTGAAAATTTGAATGAAAGGCGCTATATAAATGCAATCCATTAGCCATCAATCAATCAATCATTCATTCATCTTCTTCCGCTTAATCCTTTTCGGGTCGTGGGGGGGCTGGAGTCTATCCCAGCATCTTTGGGCGGGAGGCAGGGTACACCCTGGACAGATCGCCAGTACCACGCAGGGCCAGCACAGAGAGACAGACAACCATTCACTCTCACAGTCATACCTAAGGACAATTTAGAATCCCCAGTTTTGATGCCAATTAACCTAACTTGCATGTTTTTGGCATGTGGGAGGAAACCGGAGAAATCCCGGAATAAACCCACGCAGACACAGGGAGAACATGCAAACTCCACACGGATCACTGTTGGTCGGGGGCTGGGATCGAACCCAGGATCCCCCGGCCAAGGGTGAGTTGCTGTGCTGCTGCAGTGCTAACCACTCTTCCGCCGCGCCGCCCTATCCATCAATCCATTACTCAAAACCCACCTGTTTAGACTTGGTTTTAATCTTTAATTTCAATCCTTAATTTTTTTTTTAATGTAAAGCATCTTTGAGTGATTTGGAAAGTGCTGTGCAAATAAAATGTTTTATTATTATTATTAACAGAAATGACAGCAAAAACAATATGACTACATACAGTATCTCACAAAAGTGAGTACACCCCTCACATTTTTGTAAATATTTTATTATATCTTTTCATAGGACAACACTGAAGATATGACACTTTGATACAATGTAAAGTAGTCAGTGTACAGCTTGTATAACAATTTAAATTTGTTGTCCCCTCAAAATAACTTACACAGACATTAATGTCTAAACCGCTGGCAACAAAAGTGAGTACACCCCTAAGTGGAAATGTCCAAATTGTGCCCAATTAGCCATTTTCCCTCCCCGGTGTCATGTGACTCGTTAGTATTACAAGGTCTCAGGTGTGAATGGGGAGCAGGTGTGTTAAATTTAGTGTTATCGCTCTCACACTTTCCTACTGGTCACTGGAAGTTCAACATGGCACCTCATGGCAAAGAACTCTCAGAGGATCTGAAAAAAAGAATTGTTGCTCTACATAAAGATGGCCTAGGCTATAAGCAGATTGCCAACACCCTGAAACTGAGCTGCAACACGGTGGCCAAGACCATACAGCGGTTTAACAGGACAGGTTCCACTCACAACAGGCCTCGCCATGGTCGATCAAAGAAGTTGTGTGCATGTGCTCAGCGCCATATCCAGAGGTTGTCTTTTGATAAAAGGCGTATGAGTGCTGCCAGCATTGCTGCAGAGGTTGAAGGGGTGGGGGGGTCATCCTGTCAGTGCTCAGACCATATGCCACACACTGCATCAAATTGATCTGCATGGCTGTCGTCCCAAAAGGAAGCCCCTTTTAAAGATGATGCACAAGAAAGCCTGCAAACAGTTTGCTGAAGACAAGCAGACTAAGGACATGGATTACTGGAACCATGGCCTGTGGTCTGATGAGACCAAGATAAACTTATTTGGTTCAGATGGTGTCAAGCGTGTGTGGTGGCAACCAGGTGAGGAGTACAAAGACAAGTGTGTCTTGCCTACAGTCAAGCATGGTGGTGGGAGTGTCATGGTTTGGGGCTTCATGAGTGCTGCCAGCAGTGGGGAGCTACAGTTCATTGAGGGAACCATGAATTGCAACATGTACTGTGACATACTGAAGCAGCCCTTCGGAAACTGGACCGCAGGGCAGTATTCCAACATAACGAGCCCAAACACACCTCCAAGATGACCACTGCCTTGCTAAAGAAACTGAGGGTAAAGGTGATGGACTGGCCAAGCATGTCTCCAGACCTAAACCCCATTGAGCATCTGTGGGGCATCCTCAAACAGAAGATGGAGGAGCGCAACGTCTCTGACACCATGATGTCGTCATGGAGGAGTGGAAGAGAATTCCAGTGGCAACCTGTGAAGCTCTAGTCAACTCCATGCCCAAGAGAGTTGAGGCAGTGCTGGAAAATAATGGTGGCCACACAAAATATTGACACTTTGGAAACAATATGGACATTTTCACTTCCAGAATCAGAATCAGAATCAGCTTTATTGGCCAAGTATGCACAACACATACAAGGAATTTGACTTTGGCTAAAAACTTGCTCTCGTTGTTCAGGTGGAGGATTTAAATAAGGATTCAATGACAACAGAGTATGTACAGTAAATTACAGTCTGTCCACGTTTCTATAAAAGGATGCAAATATATACAGGAATATATGCAGTTATTTACTCAGACTAACCACACTTTGCAGAAATATATGAAAAAATATACAGTCACACAGTATTTCAATGTGAACTCAGGTTCAGTGACTGCCTTGGCCCCCGGCCTTGGATGCGCTCTGCAGAGCGTGCCCAAATGCCAAGTCACGTTTCGTTACCTTGTATTTATACATGTATAAATTTATACATATAAATATACATTACACATGACAATAAAGTTGAATCTCATCTCATCTCTCATAATGTGAATGAAGTAAAAAGCAGTGTGAGAGTTATGTGCAATGTAATAATGGATGAAAAGTCATGAGTACAGCAACAGGTAGGACTAGGTGAATGTTAGGAGTTCATCAGAGTGATGGCTTGAGGAAAGAAACTGTTCCTGTGACGGGTGGTTTTGACCTTCAGTGATCTGTAACGACGACCAGAAGATAGAAGTTCAAACAGTTTGTGGCCGGGGTGTGATGGGTCAGCACAGATGTTTCCCGCCCGTTTCCTGGTTATGGACCGATATAAGTTCTCAATGGAGGGTAGGTTGGTACCAATGATCCTCTCCGCAGACTTAACGATCCGCTGCAGTCTGGTCTTGTCCTGTTTAGTGGCAGATCCAAACCAGACAGTGATGGAAAAGCAGAGAACAGATTGGATGATGGCGGTGTAGAAGACAACCAGCAGCTCCTGAGGCAAATCAAACTTCTTGAGCTGACGCAGAAAAAACAACCTCTGCTGGTTCCGGGAGATTGTGGTACCCAGAAACTTGAAGGATTCCACAGTGGACACTGTGCTGTTGAGGATGGTGAGTGGGGGGAATGAAGGGGGGTGTCGCCTGAAATCCACAGTCATCTCCACCGTTTTGGCTGGGTTAAGTTCAAGATGGTTCTGGCTGCACCAGAGGATCAGCTGCTCCACCTCCCGCCTGTATGCAGACTCATCATCATCCCGGATCAAACCGATGACTGTGGTGTCATCCGCAAACTTCAGGAGCTTCACCGAAGGGTCCTCTGAGGTGCAGTCGTTGGAGTAGAGGGAGAAGAGCAGTGGGGAAAGGACACATCCTTGGGGGGCGCCAGTACTAATTTTTCGGGAGCTGGATGTAAATCTCCCTAGCTTCACCTGTTGCCACCTGTCAGTCAGAAAGCTGGAGATCCACTGGCAGGTGGAGGGGGGGCACCTTGAGCTGGAGGAGTTTCTGATGAAGAATGCCTGGGATGATGGTGTTGAACGCTGAGCTGAAGTCGACAAACAGGATCCTGGCATACGTCCCTGGGGAGTCGAGGTGTTGCAGGATGTAGTGTAGTCCCATATTCACTGCATCATCCACTGACCTGTTTGACCGGTAGGCAAACTGCAGTGGGTCCATCAGGGGGCCTGTGATGACCTTCAGGTGGTTCAGCACCAATCTCTCCAAGGATTTCATGACCACAGAGGTCAGGGCAACAGGTCTGTAGTCGTTTAATCCTGTAACAGGTTCCGGTTCCGCCGGACCGGCGGCGCCACACGAGTGGGCTGCCTGTTGCAACAGCCTTTTTTTTATCTTCCTTCTTCTTTCTACACCTTTCACTCTGTATATATATCACGGATCGCCCCGGGGGTCTCCCGGGTCGGCGGACGGAGCCACGGTTTGCAGTGGGAGACGTTACAGCGGGGAGGAGCTAGTGCTAGCTAGCACTTGGCCGCCGCCCGGTGCTAATGGGAAACTCGACATACCGGGAGCTGTAGCGAAAACGACGCGGTGCCGGGCTGGAGTTTAGGCGGCGTGAAAGAAATATAAGACAGAATAATAAAGAGCGATGGCAAGAACCAACCAGACCGCCCGTAAAATCTACTGGAGGAAGAAGCCCCCCCCCCCCCCACCAGGGCTGCTCGGAGAGGCGCTCCGGCCACCGGCAGAGTGAAGAAGCCTCGCCGTCACAGGCCCGTGGCTCTGAGAGAGATCCGTCGCTGCCAGAGATCCACGGAGCTGCTCATCCGCAAGCTGCCCGTCCAGCGCCTGGTGAGGGAGATCGCTCAGGACTTCAAGACCGTCCTGCGTTTCCTGAGCTTCGCCGTCGTGGCTCTGCAGGAGGCCAGCGAGGCCCACCTGATGGTCTCTTCTTCGCTAAGGGGGTCACCATCATGCCCAAAGACTTCCAGCTGGCCCGCTGCATCCGCGGAGAGAGAACTTAGACTTTCTGCTGCACATTCACCAGCCATAATGCTCTGCACTGTGTGTCTATATATATACTGTAGCGAACTCAATATGAGCACCCTACTTGGCTTGCTAAGTGGGTTGACCCTATTGGCGACACAGGTAGGGTGCGGGACTCCGGAGCGGGAGGCGTGAGTTCAAATCTCCCAGTGGGATGTCGCCATGTCGAGCAGCACGTTACAATACATTTATAGTAATATGGACATATGTTTACTAGATGTTGTTTTTTCTTGCCTTCTGATTGTTGCTCTGAGTGTTGCTGTCCCTGTGCTGTTGCAATCCTGGAATTTCCCCGTTGTGGGACTAATAAAGGCTTATGTTATCTTATCTTATCTTATCTTATCTTAACAGAGGGTTTCTTGGGAACTGGAATGATGATGGAGCTTTTGAAGCAGGAAGGCACTTCACGCAGCTCCAGTGATCTGTTAAAGATCTGGGTGAAGATGGGGGCCAACTCGTTGGAGCAGACTCTCAGGCAGGACGGAGACACACCATCAGGTCCTGCAGCCTTCTTGATCTTTTGTCTCTGAAAGACCCTGCGCACCTCCTCTTCACAGATCGTTAGTGCTGGTGGGAGGTCAGAGTGGAGGAGGGATGGAGTTCCTGGGGCTGCAGATAATCCTTTTGTGTGGGTGGGAGGTGAGAACTGTAGGTTCTTTTCAAACCTGCAGTAAAAGCTGTTTAGGTCGTTAGCCAGCTGGAGGTTTTCCACAGGGTGGGGGGATGGTCTCCTGTAGTTGGTGATATTCCGTAGGCCTCTCCAGACAGAAGCAGAGTTGTTGGCTGAGAAGTTTTTTTGTAACTTCACACTGTAGCTCCTCTTAGCAAGCCTGATCTCCTTCGTCAGCATGTTTCTGGCCCGCTTGTACAGAGTCCAGTCACCAGTCCTGTAGGCCTCCTCCTTGGTCTGACGTAGCTGCTTCAGTTTAGGAATGAACCAGGGTTTATTGTTGTATGTGCAGAAGGTCTTGGTCTGCACACACTTAGGGGTGTACTCACTTTTGTTGCCAGCGGTTTAGACATTAATGGCTGTGTGAGTTATTTTGAGGGGACAGCAAATTTACACTGTTATACAAGCTGTACACTGATTACTTTACATTGTATCAAAGTGTCATATCTTCAGTGTTGTCCCATGAAAAGATATAATAAAATATTTACCAAAATGCAAGTGGTGTACTCACTTTTGTGAGATACTGTAGTAATAATAATAATGATAATAACAAGACTGTCATAATTGTATTAACCATACATTGGGGCTGGTCAATTCCACCTTAAATCAACATCATGGTTTATTGAATCTTTCAGGTCGGTTTTCATTTTTTTTCCTCCTCTTCTCCATTACAGTTTACTGACAAGGCTCATAATTATTAAGCAATATTACACAACAGTGCAGTATCATACCATTTTTTTTTTTTTTTTGCTGTTATGAACTATAAATTCACATTGTTTGATGCAGCAAAGTTCAGCCTCCACCTCCTCCACGTCACCTCCCATTCTTGTCTTCCTGTACCAGCGTCCTATGTCCCGCCCCTCCTTAATTCTGATTGGCTGCTTAGAAAGGTTATTGACGAGCACAGCTGTACAGTAGTTTGACAAGTTGAACTTTTTTCAGCCCTGAGCGCCACGTCAAAAAGCGGCCACTACTCAATGCGTTTCAGTGCCGAGGGCGCTCAGCGCTGTAAACGCTGGACTACATAGAGAATGAATAGAAAATAGTTGCCCACAGCAGGAAAAATGAGTTTGGTGGACACGCCCATAATACTTTTTCTGCAGTGTTTGGCTTCCAGGTTGCTGATACTGACGGCCCTATGGTGTAACCACGCACGTAACTGAGTGGACATGTCTTCAAGGGGCAGTGCATGAAAAGCGCCAGATTAATAAATAAAATATTTTTTAAAAATTCCTGCATCCACATCATGATCTGAATCACCACCAAAATCTAATCATCTGTTCCCCGTTCCATTACACACCTTTCCTGAAAATTTCATCAAAATCCGTTAATAACTTTTTGAGTAATGTTGCTAACAGACAAACCAACCAACGCCACTAAAAACATTACCTCTGTCCTCCCTTGGCGGAGGTAAAAATGTATGACTGGGACCACTGTGTAACACTTAATTACATTACAAGACTACATATTATATTTTCCCATTCTGCTAATTCACATATGGATATAAACTGAGCCCCTGCTGCTGGATGTGATAAAGAAATATTTCAGGAATGCACTGATAAAACAGCAATTTTCTTACTGCTTAAGTTCCTTGTCAGCGTCACTCAGCGTTATCAGTAACTGAGTCAAATTAATTCTCAGGGAGTGGCAGAGCAGAAAGGAAGTGGAGGGCGTTTGTTTTGGGGAACTGGATCTGACAGTGGGCTCACGAGCAGGTACTTCACAGGAGTGCCTTTGTGTCGCATGAATGGTAATCCCCTGAAGTGCAGTGCCAGACTGAAACACGAGTGCTAACGTCCCGACCCCCATCTCTCTGCTTCTGTTAGCGATTTGGAGCGAGGTGAAGCTTTGACAGCTGGAGTAGGGCGTCTCCTCGGTAACAGATTCACCCATGTTTCATGCGTAAAGGGACAGAGTTTTGGGTGATGGTTTGGTGACGGTAGCTGGACTTCCTTATCTACTGCCCCCCTCTGAGCGAGTGTCCAGAGGGTGACCTCAGGCCCCCTTGCCACCTTGCCTGTCCCGGTCATCTCTTTTGTATCTGCAGGGATTATCCGGCTGTGAGCTAAATCCTCAGAGACGAGGCTCGCTGTTAGACGTGTGCTCTTAATTACTGCAGTCTTTCAGGGGTGTAAGGATTGCAGACAGGGCCGGTTCTAGCTTTTTAGTGGCCCTATGCAAGATTGTTTATGGAATGGGTAAGAGTTCAAACCCTTCAAAATGGGGAAAAAATCTCTTCCCCCACAGCAAAAACGTTTTAATAAGTATGGCTGTGCGTCAATTAAAATTTTTTAACTAATTAATTGCACTTTTTTCTGTAATTAATTGTAATTAATCACTAAACTTTTGTAAAAGAATCAGTGAAAAGGAAGTATATTTTAGCAAATTTTAATTACATTTTTATTCATTGAACATACTTGTAACTCTTATATTCAGCAAAAATATGGCTAGAGCAGCATAAAACACTTGATAATCACTTATTTTCAATTTAAAACATTTTATGATAGCAATTTGTAACATTCTTTTTCAGTTTATTATAAAGGAGAGGATTTCTGTGATGGACTGATTTTTATGATTTTTTCTGTGTGTGTGTGTGTGTGTGTGTGTGTGTGTGTGTGTGTGTGTGTGTGTGTGTGTGTGTGTGTGTGCGCGCGCGCGCGCGCATATGTGTGCATGCTTTAAGTGGGGTATGTGTGCAGGATGAAGTCACCCTGTGTACTTGAGGATTAGTTTGGTATGGTATAAATTTAAATGCAGGAAAAGCAAGAACTACCCTTCTTTTAAGCTGAGCCAGCTGCTGAACCAAATCAATTACCATTACTGATATTACCTTTTTAGTTCATTTAATAAATTTATGTAGCATCTATATGAATGTTGCAAATTTATAAGATGCAAGTTGCAAATTGACAAGAAAATAAAATGCAAATTCATTCAGAAAAAAGTAGCAAATTGACAAAAACGGTTGCAAATTTACAGGGAAAATCTTAAATTTACAAGAAAGTCATTTCAAATTTGCAGGAAAAAAATTGCAATTTGTAAGGGGGGAAAAAAAAAAGTTTTGGTAGAAACCACCCCCCCCCCCCCCCGCAGCATATGTACAACCTGCCAACATTAGTAATTGGAGAGTTGTTTTTTGCACTTAAGGTGGATTCACACTACGTCTGGACCAACTTTTACTGACGTTTTGGCAAACGTCTGGCTCTGCTGGCAAAAGTTAATGATTGCTGGTGTTTGTTGGCAAACGCTGGCGAGTTGTGTTCTTTCAACATTTTCAGCCAGCTGAAAATTTTCCTATGTTTGGAAATACACGTTGATGAAAGTTGTGCTCTACCCATCCATCTTCTACCGCTTTTCCGGAGGTTTGGGTCGCAAAGGCAGCAGTTCAAGCAGCAAAGCCCAGACTTCCCTCTCCCCAGCCACCTGCTCCAGCTCTTCAGAGAGGATACCAAGGCGTTCCCAGACCAGCTGGGAGACATGGTCTCTCCAGCGAGTCCTGGGTCCCCTCATGGATCATCACCTTATTGTGGTGGGGGGTTTGCGTGCCCTAGTGATCTCAGGAGCTGTGTTGTCTGGGGCAATTTGCCTCTTTGTAGGGTCACCCAAGACAAACTGGTCTTGGGTGAAGGGCCAGACTAAGAACGATCCAACAGACTCATAATAAATACTAGAACAGGCATTCAGTGTACCCCGCCCAGTATGGGGTTACCGGGGCCCCACCCTGTAGCCAGACCTGGGGGAGGGGCTCGATGGCTAGCGACTGGTGGCCGGGTTTCCGCCCATGGGACCCGGCCGGGCTCAGCCCGAAGGAGTTACATGGGTCCGCCCTCCAGTGGGCTCACCACCTGCAGGAAGGATCATGGGAGTCCGGTGCTATGTGGATCAGTTGGCAGTTGAAGGCGGAGACCTTGGCGGTCTGATCCCAGGCTTCCTAAACTGAAAGTTGTGCTCACTTTGTAAAAGTTCCTCAGCGCTGAGCTGTTATGCAGAGTTTACCTAAGTCAGCCTAAGTTAAAGCTGGGATCACTCTATAGCATTTTGACCGACTTTTACAGACGTTTTGAAAAATCAGAGAAATACTTGGTGCAGCTCAGCTGTCATCAGCGTCAGGTAACGCTGATATAAAGATCAGTGTTTGTGGAGGCTTCCCGCCATCCTGGACCTGCTTCTGGAGTGAACACATCTCCCTTGAGCATCGTTTCAGTATTTATTTTCGTTTGATATTCCTATGTAGTTACTTCTGCATACCCTTTTCCCCTGTTCATTCATTCATTCTTTCATTCATTCATCTAAAAAAATAATAAAATAATGCTATAGACTTCAACACTAAGTCCACAATTAAAATGTGGATGGAGTTAAAAAAAAACAAACTTAATGAATCATCATATAAATAAAATGACGGGTGATTATATTTTGACTGTTACACCTCTCTCCATTAAAATAACATAAAATACTGTTAAATGTCATTTACTTTTTGACACCACATCAGCGCTGTTTGATTCCCACAATGGAAGTGAACCAATAAATCCTGCAGAATGATTATGCATGGAGCAGAACATTAAGAACAGTAAATTTCTCATTGAGGAGATTTTTTTTTTTTTTCTTTTTGGGAGATTATATGTAGCAGGCAGAGAGAAGACAGACTCCGACTGAAAATTTCACGAAAAACCTTTATTCCACGGACCAAGACAATGTTTTTTCGGACGGCACAAAAAAGAAGAAAAAAAAAACTACTCCTGTTTCCTAGGCAACCAGTAATCCGTACTGGCAAAAGACACGTTTGCTTAACAGCACAGCCTAGTGGTAGAAAAATAACACTGCAAAGACACGAAACCACCCACCAAACCGCACCCATCACCTGCAAACAAACCCACAAATGTCCGTTCTATATATCTCCCATACATTAAAAAAAATTAAAAAACATGTCATACACACCATGTTATCACCAAACAAATACTCTACATTGTCCTCTTACATATATATATTTTCTTTTTTTTTTTTTAACTCCCCCTTCTCTCTATTTCTCTTTCATTCCTGCATGTCTAAACTGAGTTTTGATCTAAAAACATCTGTTTTCACCAGCATTTCAGTCAATGTTTGCCCATGGAGCTTAACTTAGGCTGACTTAGGCGAACTCTGCATAACTTGGGTGACAGTGGCTCAGGAGGTAGAGCGGGTTGTCCAGTAACTGGATGGTTGGCAATTCGAATCCCACTCTCCCCAGATATCCTGCCGTTGTGTCCTTGGGCGAGACACTTTACCCACCTTGCCTCCAGTGTCCATAACACTGGGCATGAATGTGTATAATTGTTCGGTGGTTCCCGGAGAGGCCTTTGGTGTGGATTGGCAGCCATGTTTCTGTCAGCCTGCCCCTGGGCAGCTGTGGCTACAGTAGTAGCTTACCACTATTATTGTGTGTCTGGAGTGCATGAATAATGTATCCATTTGTAAAGCGTCTTTGAGTGTTTGATAAAGCGCTATATAAATCTGATGCATTATTATTTTTAACTTAGCCCAGCGCTCGGGAACTATTACAAATTGAGCACAACTTTCACCAGTGTTTATTCCCAAATGTCAGCAAATTTTCGACATGCGGAAAATTCTCAACGAATACAACTTTCGCCAGCGTTTGCCAACAAGCGCGATCATTAACTTTTATCAACTTTTGCCAGCAGAGCCAGACATTTGCCAAAAGTTGGTCCAAACATTGTAGTGTGAATCCACCCAAAAAAGCAGGTCCAAGATGGCAGGAAGCCTCCACAAACGCTGATCTTTATATGAGCATTGCCTGACGCTGATGTCAGCTGAACTGCGCTGAGTATTCGTTGGCTTAAGTTAACCTAAGTTGGCAACTGCTACACATACACTCGTCTAAGTTGGCAAAAGTTTGAGAATGCTGAATGCAACGCTGGCTAATGCTAGCAAAAGTTTGTAAAAGTTCGTAAAAGTTGGTGTGTGCTCATGAATGTAATTTTACCAGCGTTTGGACTGATTTCTCTGATTTTTCAAAACATCAGTAAAAGTCGGTTCAAACGTTATAGTGTGAACCCAGCTTTAAACATTTAACTTCTGTCTCGTAATTTTGCATACTTTTTGGGAATTTTTTTTAAACTTTCCCCCCATAGATTTTTCATTATTTTTATCGTGAAATTTAAATATTTGGTTGCAAATTTGCAACTTTTTTATTTATAGATTTGCACCATTTTTTTCATACAGTAACTGTACAAATTTTGTCATTAATTGGCAGCTGTTTTTTCATATATTTCTTTTAAAATCTGATTTTTCTCTTCAACTTCCGTTTTTCTTTACACTTGCAACATTGTACATTAATTTTTTTTTAACTTTTTCTTAAAAATGTACAACTTCTCTTTGATTTTTTTCTTTAAATTTTAAACTTTTCTCATTAATTGGCAGCTTTTTTTTTTCTCATGAATTTGTAACTTTTTTTCATTTCCCCCTTAAGTTCACAAGTTTTGTCATAACAGGGTGACTATCCTAACCCAGTTTTGGAGCATTCTAAGGAGATGTGGAAAAAAGCACATAAAATGTTAAAAATGTCTCCATATATTCAAGCATACGCATCAGTTTGGAACAATCCATTCATTTGTGTGGGGAAGGAATCCTTTTTGTGGAAAACTTGGCTGGACAAGGGCATCAGAAGAGTTGGTGATTTGTTTAGGGCAAACATGTTCAAATTTTTTCAAGAACTTAAGGATAATTTTGGCCTGGAGGAGAGAGAATCCTGGAAATATTTACAACTAAGGAGTTGCATGAAAAGTCTGAGGGTAATGGAAATTCAGGAAAACACATTATCATACTTTGTTACCCCGGAATGCTCAGTCAGCTTCTCTGTTTTACAAATCATGGCAAAATGTTTGTATGATGGATGTGAAAACCTTAAAAAAATATGGGAGAAAGATTTGAATGCTGAGATAGAAATGGATAAATGGAATAGCACTGTTATAAATGTTGGGTGGTCAAACAGAGATATAGTGGGCAAACTCATTCATTACAAAATTGTCCATCGGTATTATTATACACCTGTAAAACGTCATAGAATGACTCTGACACCTGACAATTAGTGTTGGAAATGTGGATCGGCACTGGCTACATTTCTTCATTTATTGTGGGACTGTTCTTTTGTGGCACCCTTTTGGAAATGAATAATGCAGTGTGTTGGGGAACGGCTTCATAGTCCTCTACCAGCATCTCCTCAGCTCTGCCTTTTAGGAGACCGGACTCTCTTACCTCCAGGCATAACAAACCAACAGTATGGTTTGGCACTAGTCGGGTTCATAACTGCCTCTCGGGTTATTCTGCTCCGCTGGAGGAGTCAGAATAAACCTGAGTTCAAAGAATGGTTAAGACTGATAACGGACACTGCTTCCTTTGAACTGCACTGGTGGCAAAGACTAGTACTGACCAGTGTTGGGAGTAACGCGTTACTTTGTAACGCGTTACTGTAGCGCCACTACTTTTGCAGTAACGTGCTGTGTAGCGAAATTACTGTTTAAAAATTCAGTAATGCAATAGTTACTGAAATTTGATCAGATGTGTTACTCCATCCATCCATCCATCCACCTTCTACCGCTTTTCTGGAGGTCCGGGTTGCGGAGGCAGCAGTTCAAGCAGAGAAGCCCAGACTTCCCTCTCCCCAGCCACCTGCTCCAGCTCTTCAGAGAGGATACCAAGGCGTTCCCAGACCAGCTGGGAGACATAGTCTCTCCAGCGAGTCCTGGGTCTGTCCCAGGGTCTCCTCCCAGTGGGACGTGCCCGAAACACCTCAAGAGGGAGGCATCCTGATCAGATGCCCATACCACCTCAACTGGCTCCTTTCAATGTGGAGGAGCAGCGGTTCTACTCTGAGCCTCTCCCGGATGACTGAGCTCCTCACCCTATCTCTGAGGGTGAGTCCACGATCCTACGAAGATCGCTGGATCCCCTCATGGATTGTCACCTTATCGTGGTGGGGAGTTTGCATGCCCTAGTGATCTCAGGAGCTATGTTGTCCGGGGCAATTTGCCTCTGGTAGGGTCACCCAAGACAAACTGGTTCTGGGTGAAGGGCCAGACTAAGAACGATCCAACAGACTCTCATGATAAATACCAGAACAAGGATTCAGTGTACCCCGCCCAGTATGGGGTTACTGGGGCCCCACCCTGGAGCCAGGCCTGGGGGAGGGGCTCAATGGCTAGCGTCTGGTGGCCGGGTTTCGGCCCATGGGAACCGGTTGGGCTCAGCCCGAAGGAGTTACATGGATCCGCCCTCCAGTGGGCTCACCACCTGCTAGAGGGACCATGGGGGTCCGGTGCTATGTGGATCAGGTGGCGTTCAAAGGCGGAGACCTTGGCGGTCTGATCCCAGGCTTCCTAAACTGGCTTTTGGGACTCGCGTTACTCATTTTATTAATATTGATAGATATTTTTAGCGCAAATAGATGATCATACAACTTGCAGTTGCTAGACACCCTCCTCATCAGCTGCGAACTGGGGATGAATACACAGTTTTGGTGGCTGTTGGCGGGACAACTGCCATCCCCAGCGCCACCACCGGCCTCAAGCCACTGGAGGTTGTTGTGCTAAAGGCAAGCAAATAAATAAGCAAATAAATATAAACTGACCCTACTGTAACTGATGCAGCCGTCAGTCTCCTCCGCGGATCCGTTTCCTGTTCTGCCGCGGTTCACGTCACAACCCGGTGAAGAAATGCCATGGCGGTGGCGACTTCTCATATCGAGCCCTGATCACCTGTTGTCCCAGAGGTAAGTAGCCCCTTACAGCTCCTACCTCTGTGGTTAAACATGAGTATTTTTTGAGCAAGAAGCTCACATTTAATGTCCGCATTAAATGCGTTTAAAGTTTTCTTATACACAGAGAAAAAGTGACTGTGATTTGTTGCAGTAAAGAACAGCTTCTTCTAAGCGGTGAACTTTCATTTATCTGTGCTTTCTATTTTATTTTATCTCATTCATTTACATGCTGTTGTGATACGCAACTATTTCACTGAAGTAAATCCCCTAAATATGCGTTTTTAATGGGCTGGTCCAGGGGTGTCAAACATATGGCTCGTGGGCCAAAAACGGCCCACCAGGGGGTCCAACATTTTCTCTGTGAATTCACAGCTTTCATCCATCTTCTTCCGCTTAATCCTTTTCGGGTCGCGGGGGTGCTGGAGCCTGTCATTGTCCAGTGTGTCGTGTTTTTGACTTGTACTAAAAAGAATTAATAAAAAAGTTGAATTACAAAAGGGTTTAGTCATAAATTAGTAGAATTTTACCATAAATGCATTTTTTTATTATGGGTTTCTGGCTTTCTCAAAAGTGATATATATATATGTATATATATATATTTTTTTTTTCAGCTTCTGAAAATTAACTTATCGTTTTTTTTTGTTTTTTTTTTCCAAACTAACCATAACTTTGTCATTGTCACTTGTTTCCTTAATTAACCTTAAAAACCTTAGTGACCCTCCAGCAAAAATCATTTTTTTTCTGTTGTTCACATGTCTGTAACATGGTTTTTGTGACTTACAAGACATATCAAGAGTGAAATCACTCAGATGTCTCATCTATTTTTTTGCTCTAAAGTTTTACTTAAGCCCCCCCCCCCCAAAAAAAATAAAAAATAAAAAATGCAAGTTTGGACCAAGTGTTTCTAGCTACATAAGTGTTCCTGCTTAGCTTGATTGGTTAATGTTATAACCAATCAGGCTATGCACTGGGCATGGCTACAGACCAGAGTTCACTGCCTCGGGGGAAGAGGGTGGAGCCGAGGAGCAGCAGGAGCTTGTACAAGTTGGGAAAGATGGCAGATTATACGTGTTCAGTTTTGGGCTTCACGCCAGTCTCTGGTTGTCCACTAGCAGCGTATCTCCCCGGCTCGCTCCGAAGCGCCGGCCCCCAGCGGGCAGACCGTCGAGCTTGTTTCCTTGGTGAGTTGCTCCAAGGCGAGCGGGTGCACCGTCTCTCCCACGTGGGAGTGAAGGAGGCGAGCTGGCGTCCGTTGGCAAAGTGAACTTACTGGGGGCCGACGGTACATCCGCTCACCTCAGAGTAGCTCAGCAGCGACGTGAGCTTGGTGGTCTGCTCGCTGGGGGCCAGCGCTTTGGAGCAAACCGGGGAGATCTGCGACAGGGGAACAACCAGTGAAGAGCCCTCCAGCCTCCATGCGGGGCCAGGCAGCGACTCTACGCTCCACTGTGAATGATCCTTCCGCAGGTTTACCTATGGAAACCTTGTTATGACTTTTACTTCCTCAAGTTGGATTGCCTTCTTGGAGCCTTGTACAATTCCTCGTCTTCTACCAGCTACTGGTGGGTGTGAGTATGGGTGGAGCTAATTAGAATATTCATAGAGCCATGCATAATTAGGTAGGTGGAAGGTGTAAAAGCTCTTTCCAAGCAATTCTAAAGCAATAAGTTTGTGTGTGTATTAAAAGCCACAATACACTATTTTGGGAAATATACATTGGTTTTTGAGGTGGTTTTTGAGCCACCTAGAGCCGCCAGAGTGCATCTTTAAATTATGTTATCTTATGTATTATATATTATCTTGTGTTCTGGGTTGTTTTACAGATACGGGGAAGTTGCAGACAGAAGGATGTCAGAGATATGAATAATATGCATGCTCATAAATGCAAGCAAATATGATGGTTCTCCTTTTGCAGTCATTTTCATAATCACTTTGTTTTGCGCTGCTTTATTTCCAGTGAAATGGAAATGCCAGCTGTAAAAGAAGTACTCAGAGTACAATGTACCAATAGTTTCCCTTTGAACTAATGAACCCTGATGGAACAATAACTGCCCACAGACCACATCACTAAGAAATTACGTGCTAGCAGCCCAATGACTGTTCTTTTTTCCCCTCTGTTAATTATATACAGTAATCGAAAGGGTTATTAAATAACAAAGGGACAGCATAATCAGGCCACTCCTTATTGTGTTGGCATCTGTCTGCAGCTTATTCACTGCAATCATCTGCTCATCTGCATGGTCAGTTCAACTCACACTCATTGGCAGAAATGCATGGAGAGGATAAGCTGCAGTTCCCTTCCTGGCCACAGGTGTCACTAAAAATAGTTATGTTTCAGATTGTCTATTGCCACTCGGTGAAGAAAGAATTTGATTTACTTTGCTTATGCTATCTTTAGGCATTTTTAGTAAAATTGGCTGGAATGCAAAAGTGTTAAAACTAAGCTAACAGAGGAGACTGTTCCAACAGAAAATTGACAATATGAGCATTTTTACCACCAGATGATGATTTTGACATTAATCAACCTCTCGTGGTTGTGGAAATAATGTGAAGAAGCATGACTGGGAGTCGGAGCTGTATTGTGTCTAAAGTAAAACTTTTCCTTCATCCTGCGCCCAGAGGTGGGTAGTAACGAGTTACATTTACTCAAGTACATGTACACAAGTAACTTGTTTTCACAAAATGTTACTTTTGTGGGTAGTTTTATTGTAGGATTTTTTTTTAACTTGAATAGTTATAAAATATGTTTGTTTTTCCTCTTTGAGTTACTTTTAATTTTACAGATTTAATTGAAGTCATTTCGAATGTTGAATTCTGGTCATAACAATGCTAACATACTGCACCTTGCAGTCTAATTGGTACCTCACATTGCACCCTGCACCTGATAGTCCTGCATTGTATAGTGAGTACGATGTATCGGTCTATACGGGTCATCATCTGCAATGTATATAAAATTTTCTAGGCAGGTTTACTTTCCTGGGTAATTCTTTAGTCTATTATGCTGTGTGCTTCTGTTGTTTTGGTCGTCTACTGTCATGCTGTTGTTACACTGTAATTTCCCAGTTTGGGATCAATAAAGTACATCTGTGTGTCTGTCTTCTCCTCTTAATTGGACTAACAGTTGATACATTACATTTATAACTATTATATGACATCTCTTCAGAATCAGAATCAGAATCAGAATCAGGTTTATTGCCATTGTTCATGTAGTACACAAACTAGGAATTTGTCTCGGTACAATGCTGCAACATTAAACATGATAAGATAAGAGAAATAAACTATACATGTAATAAAGTGTAGGATAAGATTAAGTGATACTGGTCAACAGTTAAAATATATATTAGCCAGCAGCAGATACTGTGGAGAACTATATAGTGCAGTCGGTAATGCAGGAAGAAAACAGTGATGATTGACATGAGTCTGGTTGAGCTGCTGTACATGGTGCACGAGAGTCACTTAGTGTTCAGCAGTCTAATGGCAGAGGGGAAGAAGCTGTTCATGTGACGGGAGGTTTTAGTCTGGATGGACCGAAGTCTTCTACCAGAGGGGAGGGGGGCAAACAGTACATGACCAGGGTGTGAGGGATCGGCTATGATCCGGCCAGCACGCCTCCGGGTCCTGGAGATGTACAGATCCTGGAGAGATGGGAGCTTGCAGCCGATCACCTTCTCAGCAGTGCGCACGACGCGCTGCAGCCTTAGTCTGTCCCTGGCAGTGGCTCCTGCGTACCACACGGTTATGGAGGTGGTGAGGATGGACTCGATGATGGCTGTGTAGAACTGCACTAACATCTTGGTGGGTAGCTTGAGCTTCCTCAGCTGCCGCAGGAAGAACATCCTCTGCTGGGCTTTTTTGATGAGTGAGCTGATGGTCAGCTCCCATTTGAGGTCCCTGGTGATGGTAGTGCCTAGGAAGCGGAAGGAATCAGCAGTGGTGATGGGAGAGCCTGAGAGGGTGAGGGGGGGCAGAGGAGTAGTGACTTTCCTGAAGTCTACAATCATCTCCACTGTCTTCAGAGCGTTCAGCTGCAGGTTGTTATTGCTGCACCAGGACGCCAGCTGGGCCACCTCTCTCCTGTAGGCGGACTCGTCGCCGTTGGAGATGAGCCCGATGAGGGTGGTGTCGTCCGCAAACTTGATCAACTTGACAGACTGGTGGCTGGAGGTGCAGGAGTTGGTGTAAAGGGAGAAGAGTAGGGGGGAAAGTACACAGCCCTGGGGTGATCCGGTGCTGATGCTAGTATAGTCTGAGACAGTCTTTCAATTGTATAAAAGGCCAGGCAACTTTATTTGTAGCGCACCTTTAAAGAAAAATGCAATCCAAGGTGCTTTACAGTAAAGAAAGGACAAACGGAAGCACACACACACACACACACACACACACACACAAAACAATATATTTATTTTCCTCAGATTAACCCTTTTTTTATTTAAGTTTTTGTAAAGGGTATATATGTATGTCATTACAGCATTGCATTGTTGACATTTTCATCACATATTCCCCCTTTTATTTGTTTTTTGACAACATTGGAAAAAAATTTACAACACCCTTTTTTTTTTAAGTGAAAGAAAAAGAGAAATTAAAAAAGAACAAAAAAAAAAACCCAAAACAAAACAAACAAAAAAAAACCCAAGAGCAGAAAAATAAGAGCATCTGAGTAGCATTGGAACAAAGAGAGGTGCCATTATTGAAATGGTATTTGTCAAAGATTAGATCTAATGGAAGATACATATGTGTTTCAGGGTTACCAAAAGTTCATGAACCCATCCATGTCCTGTCTCAGTGCAAATGTCAACTTTTCCATCGAATAAATGTCCTGAATCACGTTAATCCAATCTTCAGGTGTAGGACAGTCCTTCAACAGCCATTTTTTTGCTAGAGCTTTTTTACTTGCCAATATTAAAACAGTGAATAAGTATTTTTCTCCTCGTCTTTCCAGTGATTCCGGTAGTAAACCCAAATACAAAGTTACAAAAGAAAAGGGAACTGTTACTTTGCATATTTTCCCCAATATTGTCTGTACATTGGTCCAATATTGGTGGATAACTGGGCATGACCAAAACACATGAAAATGATTTGCAGTCTTTTCACCACACAAGCGCCAACAATTCAACCCTTTACGAGTAAATTTGTTTTGTGCAGGTGTTCTGAAAAATCTTACCAAATTTTTCCATCCAGATTCTCTCCACAGGAGGGATGAAGTACTTTTCCATTGTTGTTTATTTAGCTTTTCCCATATTTCCAGTTGTAAAGTGAAGTTCCCCTCTTTTTCCCATCTCTCTTTTATATATGATGTGTTGTCTCCTTTTAAATCTTGAAGACCATGGTATATTTTAGAAATGTATCTGATCCTTGGGATCCCTTTATATGCCATTAAGAAAACCTTCAGAACACCTGACTGGGCCCTTTCCAAATCCTCCTTTTTAAGTATTTTGTTTATGTGGTGTCTAAGCTGAAAGAACCTGTAAAGGTCTTGATTTACTAGACATTGTTTTTTCAAATCTTCAAAACTTCTTAAAGTTTGCCCTTTAAAAAAATCGTAATATTTTATCAGTCCGTTCTCTTTCCACTTTTTAAATCTAGTGTCTGTTTTATTAGGAGTAAAGTCCTGATCATAGGAAATCCATTGCAATAATCGATAGGGTTCTTTAGTTTGATTCTCTCTGACTATCTTAAACCAAATTTTTAGCGGGGTCTCTATCCACGGGTTAGAGTTATTCAAAAGTTTAGGTAAGGCATTGTTCCCTATTATCGCCTGTAGGGGAATGTCACTTGTTATTTGGCATTCCATCTCCTTCCATTGTGCAGTGTAGACTGGGTTACATGTCTCTACTAAAGTTTTAATTTGTGCGGCTTTAAAATAGTCCGATATTTGGCAGCACGAGCCCACCTTTGTCTTTGTTTAGCTATAGGGTTCTATATCTGATTCTAGGTCTCTTGCCCTGCCATATGAATGTTGAGATCCTTCTGTCCAGTTCTTGCCATGTTTTTTTTGGGAGGTTCTACCAGTATTGTTTGGAAAAGGTATAGAAGACGTGGAAGTATATTCCCTTTTGACTGCTTCAGTTCTTTGTGCAGTACCCAAGAATGGTATCATATTCCATCTTGCTAGATCAGATTTTATTTTTGCCATCAGTGGATCATAGTTTAGTGTTATAATTTTGTTGAGTTGTTTCGGGATATTGACCCCCAGATATTTCATAGATTCCATCTCCCAGTTAGTTTTGAGTTTGCTTAGTAAATATTGATTTGGGTCATAGTTGAATGTTAAAATTTGGGTTTTATGCATGTTTAATTCGTACCCCGATAACTCTCCATACTCTGAAAAAACTGAGATTAGTTCTGGAAAAGAGGTGTCCGGCTGCCCCAGGTATATTAAAATGTCATCAGCAAAGAGTGCTATTTTATGTTCCTTCTGACCAAGTGTAATACCTTGAATTTTTTGATTCTGTCTTATCCATTGGCTCAGAGGTTCTATGAAGATTGCAAAGAGCAGTGGAGACTAGGGGCAGCCCTGACGACATCCTCTTTCCAGTTCAAAAGATGATGATAATTTACCGTCAATCCTTATTTTAGCTGTTGGTTTTTTATATAATGCCTGGATAGTTCTAATGAAGTTGTTATGAAAATTGAAACTGGATAAGATTCTATATAGGAAAGACCAGTCAACCGACTCAAATGCTTTTTCAGCATCTAATCCCAATATGGCTGCATTTAAATTATATTTTTTTTATATGATGAATTATGTGTAAAGTGCGTCTAATGTTATCTTGTGTCTGTCTTTGTCTTATAAAACCTGTTTGGTCTAAATGAATTAAGTCTGTCAGTATATTTTCTAACCTTTTGGCAAGGATAGCGGTAAAATGTTTATAGTCCTGATTTAACACACTGATTGGTCTGTAGTTGGAGCAGTCTAGTTTATCCTTTTCAGGTTTAGGTATGACTGCAATGACCCCTTCTCTCCAGGAGGGGGGGATTTCCCTTTAGTGGAGGACAAAGTTAAATGTTTTCAGGAGGAGAGGAGATAGTGGCTGTTTAAAGGTTTTGTACCACTCTGCTGTATAGCCATCTGCTCCTGGGGATTTGTTGGCTTTAAGTTTCATAATTGCTTTTTCTAATTCTTTAGGTTGTATTTCTGACAGTAGTGTTTTATTTTGTGACTTAGTAAGTTGGTGAAGATTTAATGCATTTAGGAAGGCTTCGGATGCGTTTTTGTGTTTTTTGAGGGAGTACAAGTTCTTGTAGTAATTCTCGAAGCTTTTAAGAATTTCCTGAATTCTAAATTTTATTTCCTTTGATACTGGGTCTCTGATTTTGTAGACTGTTCTCTCTGTTTGTTGTTTCCTCAATTTATAGGCTAGTAATTTTGCCGATTTGCTACCTTTTTCATAGTATTTTTGTTTCAGAAATGTAAGTTTCTTCTGGATTTCTATTGTGTAGATCTCGTTTATTTGTTTTTTAATTTCCTTAATTTTTAGCGAGTCATTAGAATGAGTGTTGTCTTTGTGCTCTTTTTCTAGTTTCTTAAGTTCTGACTCTAATCTGATTAGTTTTTTCTTGTCTCAGTTTCTTTTGGATTGCCAGTTTTGCGATAATCTTTCTCCTTATTACAGCTTTGCATGCGTCCCACAGTATTAAAGGGGATACTTCTCCATTATCATTTTCTTCCAAATATCTGAGAATATCTGATTCCAATTCATCTTTCAGTGGTCCTTTCAGCACATTTGAATTTAACCTCCAAGAAAATGTATTATTTGTGTATTTTTGGATATTTAAGTCCATATAGATTGGACTGTGGTCAGAGAGATCCATCAGTCCTATATTACATGTTTTTAATCTTCCAATGTCTCTATTAAACATAAAAAAATAGTCAATCCTTGAGTATGATGAATGTGGTGCTGAGTAAAATGTATAATCTTTTACACTGGGGTTGAATTCCCTCCACACGTCGCAGATTCACACCCTGGTCACGTACTGTTTGCCCCCCTCCCCTCTGGTAGAAGACTTCGGTCCATCCAGACTAAAACCTCCCGTCACATGAACAGCTTCTTCCCCTCTGCCATTAGACTGCTGAACACTAAGTGACTTATTGACTCTCGTGCACCATGTACAGCAGCTCAACCAGACTCATGTCAATCATCACTGTTTTCTTCCTGCATTACCGACTGCACTATATAGTTCTCCACAGTATCTGCTGCTGGCTAATATATATTTTAACTGTTGACCAGTATCACTTAATCTTATCCTACACTTTATTACATGTATAGTTTATTTCTCTTATCTTATCATGTTTAATGTTGCAGCATTGTACCGAGACAAATTCCTAGTTTGTGTACTACATGAACAATGGCAATAAACCTGATTCTGATTCTGATTCTGAGATTCCCATTTCTTTTAATAGCATCCGGGTTTTTCTACTTTGAGTGTTATTTTGATGTGGAGAATTACCTGATGCATCCCAGTATGGATTCAATCTTGGATTGAAGTCTCCACCACATATCACTAAACCTTGGGCTTTAGTTATCATTAGGTCAAATGCATTTTTATAAAATTTCCAGTTAGCCCCTGGAGGTGCATATACATTCAGCAGGGTGATATCTTCTCCCTCTAGCCGACCAAGTACCATGCTAAATCTCCCTTCTTTATCTTTGTGTTCTGAATTTTTTTCAAATATAATTTTGGTTGAGATCAATGTCGCTACCCCCCCTCCTCCTCCCTGACTTATATGAAGATGAAGAGATCAGTTTAAACCCTTGTCTATTAAGTTTAGTGTGCTCCAAGTCTGTTAGGTGGGTTTCCTGTAAAAATATTATTCCTGCTTTGTCTTTTTTCATTTTGCCTAGAATCTTGGATCTTTTAACTGGATTCAGGATCCTTTTTACATTATATGAGATTATTTTGGTTACACCCTGTTTCTCCATTGTGTTGTCTTATTTAGTATAACAGTGTAGTGGCCCTCTTTTATGCTACTCAGAAACTGAAAGAACATTAAGAACATAAAAAAAACATTAAGAACATAGTTTGGGACCTTGGGGAAGTCAGGTTATTTAGCACCTCAGACAGAGACAGGGAATAAGCATGGGAGAACAATGCCCAGGAAGGACGGAGGGGGTTGAATGCAGTGTAGTGTAAATATCATGCTGTGTGAGGTGAAGTGCCATGAAACTTGTGAAGTGTGACTTGGGATATAGAGAGGAGAGCTTGCTGTAACCAGTCAGTCCATTCTGTGCTTGTGAGATGTGAGTGTGTAATAAATCGTCTGTCATGAATCTCATTTACACACTCCACACTGGTGACCCAAGACGTATTATGGAACACGAGGCAAGAACCCCGGAGCCGGCCCAGTCGGGAAGCCCCAGTGACGCAGCAGCCATTCCACAGACAGCCCGGACTGGAACCCCCAACAACGCATGTGCGGTTTCAGTCAAGCTACCGGATTTCTGGCAGCACAACCCACGCTCTTGGTTCCACCACACCGAGGCCCAGTTTGCCCTCCGGGGAGTAACGGCAGACGACACCAAGTTCTACCATGTGGTAGCAGCACTGGACTCCCACACAGCCCAGCAGGTAGCGAGCCTGCTCGATCAGCCACCAGCCCGCAACAAATACGAGGCGCTCAAGGCTGCGCTCACCCGGCGTTACACGCTCTCGGAATGTGAGAGAGCGGAGACGCTCCTGGCGTGGACCGAGTTAGGAGATGGGTCGGCCGTCAACCTGATGGAGAAGTTGCTGGCGTTAATGGGCACGGACGACGGGCACTTTCTGTTTGCCCACCTTTTTCTCCGGAACCTTCCAACAGAGGCGAGAGCGGTTCTGGTCAATTCGCCGTTGCTGGCCGCGCGTGACTACCGTGCGCTAGCCCAGGAAGCAGACAGGATCATCCTCACCACCAGGGCGATCACAGTCAACGCGGCGGCAGCGGAGCCCAGCGAGACGACCAGAGGAGGCGAGGAGCCACCAACGGTAGCAGCAGCGGGGGCCAAGGAGCGCCAGAGAGACATGCTCTGTTTCTACCACCGCCGCTTTGGAGAGAACGCACCGTGCCAATTCAAGCGCTTGGGAAAACGCCAAGGCCGGCAGTCGGCAGCAGCTGCGACCCTCGGTGAAGAGAACAAGCTGCTCTACATGACGGACACGCGCTCGGGGAAGCGTTTCCTCGTGGACACCGGAGCCCAGAGGAGCATCATCCTGCCAACCTACGCTGACCGGCTGGCAGGACCTAGCGGCCCCAGGATGTTGGCAGCAAACAGCTCGGAAATTAAGACCTTTGATGAGAGGACACTGATCTTATCTCTACATGGCCGTACATACGAGTGGAGTTTTGTCGTAGCAACACTGAATTACCATATCCTGGGGTCCGATTTTCTGTGTGCACATGGTTTACTGGTTGATGTTGCTAACAGGCGCCTGGTTAATGCACTGTCCTTTGACTCTCTCCCCTGTGTAGCTCGAGCGACCCAGCCAACAGCACAAGCCAACGTCACAGCTCCAGGCGGTAAGTTCCACGCACTGCTCACTCAGTTCCCAGCACTCACGATCCCGACGTTTTCGGCGGCCATTGCTAAACATGGGGTGGAGCACTTTATCACCACCACCGGGTCGCCCATTTTTGCAAGACCTCGGCGCTTGGACGCAGCTAAACTGGCCATAGCGCGTGAGGAGTTCACCAACCTGGAAAGGTTGGGCATCTTCAGGCGTTCGAACAACCCATGGGCATCTCCTCTACACATGGTCCCTAAGGCTGAGGGATTGTGGCGACCGTGCGGTGATTTCAGACACCTTTCACTATATATATACAGTGTGTGTATATATATATATATATATATATATATATATATATATATATATATATATATCACGGACACACAGATCGCCCCAAGGGTCTCCTGAGTTGGCGGACGGAGCCGCTGTTTGCAGCGGGAGACGGAGCTAGCTGGCTAGCTAGCTCCAACCGCCACCCGGTGCTAACGGAGAAGCTCGACATGCCGAGGAACTGTGGCGAAAACGACGCGGGTGCCGGGCTGGAGTTTAGGCGGCATGCAAGAAATATAAGACAGAATAATAGAGCGATGGCAAGAACCAAGCAGACCGCCCATAAATCTACTGGAGGAAAAAGCCCCCCAGGAAGCAGCTAGCCACCAAGGCTGCTCGGAAAAGCGCTCTGGCCACCGGCGGAGTGAAGAAGCCTCACCGTTACAGGCCCGGTACTGTGGCTCTGAGAGAGATCCGTCGCTACCAGAAATCCACGGAGCTGCTCATCCGTAGGCTGCCCTTCCAGCGCCTGGTGAGGGAGATCGCTCAGGACTTCAAGACCGACCTGCGCTTCCAGAGCTCCGCCGTCATGGCTCTGCAGGAGGCCAGCGAGGCCTACCTGGTGGGTCTCTTCATGGACACCAATCTGTGCGCCATCCACGCCAAGAGGGTCACCATCATGGCCAAAGACATCCAGCTGGCCCGCCCCATCCACGGAGAGAGAGAGAGCTTAGACTTTCTGCTGCACATTCACCAACCACAATGCTCCGCACTGTGTGTCTATATATATATAATATGTACATATGTATACTAGCTGTTCTTGTTTTTTTCTTGCCTTCTGATTGTTGCTCTGAGTGTTGCTATCCCTGTGCTGTTGCAATCCTGGAATTTCCCCATTGTGGGACTAATAAAGGCTTATCTTATCTTATTTCTGCAGATTGAATAACGCCACAGCGCACGACCATTACCCGATTCCCCACATACAGGATTTTTCCGTTCACCTCGCCGGAGCACGCATTCCAGCGCATGATGGATGCAGTGCTGCGTGATCTCCTGTTTGTGTTCGTCCCTGGACGATATCCTGGTAGCCAGTACGTCTGAAGACGAACACGAAACCCACCTTAGGACGGTTTTCCGGAGGTTGGAGGAGCACGGGTTGATAATTAACCCAGCGAAATGCCAGTTCGGCGTGACGGAGATTGATTTTTTTGGGGGCACCGCGTCTCTCCGGAAGGAGCGATCCCGTTGCCCGACAAAGTGCGCGCCGTGGCAGATTTTCCCCGTCCTCAGACGGTCAGGGCACTGCAGGAATTTTTGGGGATGGTGAACTTTTATAACCGTTTCCTTCCCCGCGCGGCGCGGCTCATGCAACCATTGTACGCCGCGCTCAAGACACAGAAACCCGCGGATGGAGTCGAATGGACCCCAGAGCGAGAGCGGGCATTCTCGGAGGTTAAAGCAGCCCTGGCAAACGCCGCACTGCTGGCGCATCTGGACCCAACGGCCCGGATAGCGCTCACCACCGACGCTTCAGACATGGCCATAGGAGTTGTCGTGGAGCAGCGCGTCGCCGGGGCTTGGCAGCTGCTCGCCTTTTTCAGCAGAACTATGCGCGACAGCGAACGTAAATACAGCGCGTTCGACAGAGTTGCTGGCCCTCCACCTGGCCATATGCCACTTCCAGTTCTGGCTGGAAGGGCGCAGCTTCACCGCGTTCGTTGACCACAAGCCACTAACGTTCGCAATGGCCAAGGTTTCAGAACCGTGGTCGGGCCGGCAGCAGAGACAGCTGGTCGCGATCTCAGAGTTTACTACCGATATTCAGCATGTGTCTGGTAAACTGAATGTAGTGGCGGACTGCCTCTCGCGCGCCGTGGTGGCCCCGGTCTACGTGGGGATAGATTACGCAGCCATGGCCGCAGAGCAGATTAGCGATGCAGACATGCACGCGCTCCAGTCTGGACCAACAGGGTTAAGGCTTGAGAGCAGGGTGCTGCAAGATGGCGGCCCCCCCCAATCTGCAATGTCTCCACGGGATGCCCGCGTCCGGTGGTCCCGGTCGCGTGGCGCTGCCGCATGTTTGAGTCGGTTCACACTCTGGCGCACCCAGGAGTGCACGCGACAGTCAAAATGGTGGGAGAGAAGTTTGTGTGGCCCAGCCTACGCAAACAAGTAAAAGAGTGGGCTGCAGCCTGCGTGGCGTGCCAACGAGCCAAGGTACACAGGCACACGAAGGCTCCTTTGGAGCCGTTTCCGGTACCGGCTAAAAGGTTCAACCATGTGCACGTGGACCTCGTGGGCCCCCTCCCGCCATCACAGGGGTGCACGCACCTCCTGACAGTGGTGGACCACACCACGCGCTGGCCAGAAGCTGTCCCGCTGGCGGCAACCACGTCCGCGGACATAGCACGCGCTTTTTTAACAGCATGGGTGGCGCGTTTTGGAGACAGGTTGCCGTGGGTTTTATTGGGGTTGCGCTCCGCGCCAAAAGAGGATTTGGAAGCTTCCCCGGCAGAGCTCGTTTTTGCGCAGCCCCTACGGCTGCCCGGGGAATTTCTACCAGATAATCCCGCGCCGGGCAGCTGCCCGTCTCAACTTTTGCAGCGTAGCGCAAACACAGGCACGCTGCCGGGCCCTGCCCACCACAGTTTTCCACGTGCCTTCGTGCCTAAAACTTTGAAGAACGCGCAGTTCGTGTTCGTCAGACACGACGCCCACCGCCCCCCATTGCGCCCACCCTATGATGGACCGTTCAGAGTGTTGGATACAGGGGATAAGCATTTTGTGCTAGACTTGGCGGGGGTGGTAGACGGGAGAAAATTGGCATAGACAGACTCAAACCCGCCTTTGTAGTGGCGGATGAGCAAGTGCTGTTGGCTGGGGCCCCTCGGCGTGGAAGACCCCACGGAGAACTCCCCAGGGAAACGATTCACCAGAGCAGCCATACGGGCAGAACGAAGTCCCCCCCCCCCCCCCCCCACGGCTCACCCGCGGTCAGACACACTCCCAGCAGCCCCCCACCGCACAGCAGTGCCACGGAGGCGGTAAACCCCAGTTACAGCAGATATGGGAGGAGACTGAAGCCAAAAGCGAGTGTGGACTAATGTCTGTCTTAGATGCTGGGGTGGGGGGTGGGCATTTGGGACCTTGGGGAAGTCAGGTTATTTAGCACCTCAGACAGAGACAGGGAATAAGCATGGGAGAACAATGCCAAGAAAGGACAGAGGGGGTTGAATGCAGTGTAGTGTAAATATCATGCTGTGTGAGGTGAAGTGCCATGAAACTTGTGAAGTGTGACTTGGGATATAGAGAGCCAACCAACCAACCTGCACTTATATAGCGCTTTTCTAGTCACAAAGACCACTCAAAGTGCTTTCACTAGTATTAACCCTCTATTCTAAGGGCCTATAGGAAACAGTTATCGAGGGACAATTTAGAACAACCAATTAACCTAACATGCATGTCTTTGGATTGTGGGAGGAAACCGGAGCCCCCGGAGTAAACCCACACAGCACAGGGAGAACATGCAAACTCCACACAGAAAGGTTCCAATCCCTGCCAGCCTGGGGATTCGAACCAGGAACCTTCTAGCTGTAAGGCAACAGTGCTAACCACTGCACCACCGTGCTGCCCAGAGAGGAGAGCTTGCTGTAACGAGTCAGTCCATTCTGTGCTTGTGAGATGTGAGTGTGTAATAAATTGTCTGTCATGAATCTGCCTCTTCATTTACACACTCCACAATAGTATATAAAACTTTAAAACAAAAAACTGTCAAAAGATCTTCCTGAGCTGAGGTCTTTTTAGCGAACTTAGAAGAGCCTTGATGGTGCGTTGGCTCTGAGGGAAATTCCTCAAACTCTGTTACGTGTTGAGGGCCCTCTCTTATCCCTGTAAGTTGTCCCATGTTTTTAACGTGAATTTCAGATCCCAATCCGAACTTGTAATGATTTTTTTTTTTATGCCTATACCCTATGAAATTGTGCGCAACCTCCCACCACCGTCACAGCAAACAATCACGTTAATACAGTATTTTAGTGTGGAGAGTTCATGTGGTTCATTGTCACATTTCTATTTTAACAAGTTTTGTTTTTTTTGTTTTTTTTAAAGACTTATTTGTTTCTAATATTATGACTGTTCCATGAAATGTTTTACCACTTCATACTTGCTGATTCTGCATCTCCTTTAATGTTTGTTACCTTGTAGGAGGAGGTTTGGATGCGCAGATTGATTAAAAATATTGTTATTCCCTCCTGAAAGCGTCCAGTTTTTCCTTATATCCCTGGCGCTGGGTTTCCCGCTGCTGGCCCGTGGATTTTGAGGGTCTCTGTGTGCACCACGTTTGAGCCTTGATTCTTTCGATTGAGTCTGCTGCGGGTTTATACACCGTTACCGGGAGCCCTCTTCTCGCCATATCCCTGGTTGCTTCTTCCGCCGAGTTGTAGAGACACGTCTCTTCCACGTAAAAAAATCCGCAGCTTCGCCGGAAATGGAGTTTGAAATTGCAGTTTCTTCTCTCTTAGTACCTTTTTAGCGTCATTGTATTCCCGACGCTTTTTAAGGACCTCCGGGGTGTAGTCGTGCTCCACAAAAACTTTTCTTGGTGCATAAATCCTTTTTTCTGCCAAGCCAGTCTCAAAACCTCTTCTTTTGTTCTGAGGTTGGAAAACTTCACCACCACCGATCGTGGGGGCGCTTCCGGCGACGGCCTTGGGGCTAATGAACAGTGCGCCCTTTCTATCTTCAAGTCGGTGGATTGGGGAATTTCCAACTTCTCTCTCTCTCTCAGTATGGTTTCCACACATGCAGCCATTGTGGTGAAACCGTCCTCGACTCCTTCTTTCAGACCATGAATTCTTATGTTGTCCCTTCTTGGTCGGTTAGCTTAGCCTCCAGTCTTGTCTGTCGTTTGAGTAAGTCCAGCATGGTTTCTTCCAGCCCTTTTATTCTTTCCTCTGCTTCCATGATTCGGGCCTCAGCCTGGTCCACTCTGTTGTTTGTCCTTTTTATTTCGTCTTTAATTTCACGAAATTCGGCCCAAAACTCTCAGCGAAATTCTCTTAATTCTTGAAATATCGTTTTTAAGCTAACCATGTTGCTAGCCTCATTCTGCTCCTCTGTTTCCGAGTGGTTGTTGTCCTCCAGGTCAGATTCTCCGGCCGACGCGCGTCTTGGCCTGGCAAATGTCAATCTCTTCTATTTTCCTTTAGGCATAATGACTTTGTCTTTTGATTTTCACTCTTCCAAAAATCCGTTAAATCTGATTTTCAAGGTATTTTCACGGATGGGGTCTGGGAGCTTCAGCGTTAAGCTGCTATCACCATGGTGTCCAGACCGGAAGTCCCAGATTAACCCTTTTAAAGAAAAAACTTATGAGAGTCAAGTTACAATGTTACAAGAAAAAAAAAGGTTAAAATTTACGTTTAATATTTCACCGAATATGTGCTTCAAACTATATCAGTGGCTTCTTATACATGAGAATTGTATTGCTGTATTTGATACCTTAATCTCCCCATGGAGGTGTTGTTTGAAAAGGAGACGGTCCTAAAAAAAAAAAAAAAGACCTGCCCACATTCAGGCAGGTCTGTTACTCACTGACCCACGACCTCCTTACTGTGCTGCCACATTGCTAACCACTGTGCCACCGAGCTGCCCCAAGTAACGCGGGTTAAGGCCCCTTCAACCAAAAAATGTTCAGAATTCAGCTGCCAGGACTTTTAGAAAGTACCAAGAGATGTGACCACATTACACAGGTTTTACGAGTTAGAATTTTATGGTTATAACTTTAGGGCTCTTTGTGGCTTCTTTATCTGCAGTGTATTAGATCATTATATAGATTATACCAACAATAAAAATGAGCTATGTTTGCCGGGGACGGTTCTAGGATCAGAGCTTTAGGGGTGCTGAGCACCCAATGAACTACACACACACACACACACACACACACACACACACACACACACACACACACACACACACACACACACACACACACACACACACACACACACACACACACACTCACACACATTATTTTGCTAGTGTTATCATCTTTCATACATCTCCTACCTGGCTTCTAGTTCGTGAACATGGTACGTGATGAAACATAAAAGCAGTGACAGCTTGAACTTAACGTTTTGCTGATACCAAAACAACAGCTTCTTTCTCTCGAATTCGATGCGGTGGCACAGTGGTTAGCACTGCACCAGCACAGCAACTCACCCTTGGTCATGGGATCCCTGGTTCGATCCCAGCCCCTGACCAACAGTGATCTGTGTGGAGTTTGCATGTTCGCCCCGTATCTGCGTGGGTTTACTCCGGGATTTCTCTGGTTTCCTCCCACAGGCCAAAAACATGCAGGTTAGGTTAATTGGAAACTCTAAAGTGGCCCTAGGTGTGAATGTGTGTGTGAATGGTTAAGGGATAGCGCTGTATCGTGGCTGCTTCATCCATCCAGGTGGATGCCCTCAAATTTCCCCTCTGGGGATCAATAAAGTATACAAAATAGTGCACAGTGGTTGATTGACAGTCCCGGTGGTTTGAAAGAAAGAAAAGTACTTTATCTATTTTCCATAAATATATAAGATAAGATAAGATAAGCCTTTATTAGTCCCACAATGGGGAAATTCCAGGATTGCAACAGCATAGGGATAGCAACACTCAGAGCAACAGTCAGAAGGCAAGAAAAAACAACATCTAGTAAACATATGTCCATATTACTATAAATGTATATATATAGACACACAGTGCAGAGCATTATGGCTGGTGAATGTGCAGCAGAAAGTCTAAGCTCTCTCTCCGCGGATGCAGCGGGCCAGCTGGAAGTCTTTGGGCATGATGGTGACCCCCTTAGCGAAGAAGAGACCCACCAGGTGGGCCTCGCTGGTCTCCTGCAGAGCCATGACGGCGAAGCTCAGGAAACGCAGGTCGGTCTTGAAGTCCTGAGCGATCTCCCTCACCAGGCGCTGGATGGGCAGCTTACGGATGAGCAGCTCCGTGGATTTCTGGTAGCGACGGATCTCTCTCAGAGCCACGGGCCTGTGACGGCGAGGCTTCTTCACTCTGCCGGTGGCCAGAGCGCCTCTCCGAGCAGCCCTGGTGGCTAGCTGTCTCCTGGGGGGCTTCTTCCTCCAGTAGATTTTACGGGCGGTCTGCTTGGTTCTTGCCATCGCTCTTTATTATTCTGTCTTATATTTCTTTCACGCCGCCTAAACTCCAGCCCGGCACCCGCGTCGTTCTCGCTACAGCTCCCGGTATGTCGAGTTTCCCATTAGCACCGGGCGGCGGCCAAGTGCTAGCTAGCACTAGCTCCTCCCCGCTGTAACGTCTCCCGCTGCAAACCGTGGCTCCGTCCGCCGACCCGGGAGACCCCCGGGGCGATCCGTGCGTCCGTGATATATATACAGAGTGAAAGGTGTAGAAAGAAGAAGGAAGATAAAAAAAAAAAAAAAAAAAAAAAAAAAAAAAAAAAAAAAAAAGGCTGTTGCAACAGGCAGCCGACTCGTGTGGCGCCGCCGGTCCGGCGGAACCGGAACCGGAGAATTTGGATATTTGGAATTTGGAGAAAATATTGTAATAATTTTAAAATCTCAAAATTTTCCAAAGGGGAAAAACTGAGGAAAAAGCTACACAATTACAAGGAAAAAACCCATCATAAACATGTATACAATAAAAGCTTCAAATTTACTAGAATAACACTGGTCAACACCAAATTTATTGTCTAAAATCACATTGGTTTTGCTCAATCAGGTCAACTTTTTGAACTATGGCCACATGTTTTTTACGTTTTTGTTTGCATGTACGGGTATTTTCGCTTTATATGATGCAAAATTCTTTTTCATTTCTTGAAATTCTCTGAATTTTGAACAATGATGACATAGCATTCAATTTACATGTACTTACCTTTATCAATATCTACTATTGAATTTACAGTACAACTGTACAACTGCTTACAACTTAGCATAAAAACCTGACCTGATCGAGAGAAACGGATGTCATTTTCGGATTCAACGGTGCAAAATTGTCTTAAATCAGTTGAAAAAACACAGACAACTTACAAAAAAATATTTTATGTTGTGTAATGTAACAAATTTATAGGGACAAATGTCCATTTATTTAAAGTATGTACTAAATTCATGAGGGGGAAAAAAAAAGCAAAATTACAAGAAAAACAAACTTGAATTTAAAAGATAAAAGTTACAAATTCATGGCAAAAGTTGCAAATTTATGAGGAAAAAAATCCACATATGTACAATTACAGTCATTGGAAATGTACACAGGAAGTTATTTAAAAGATTTAATAAATTCATTAAGAAAAAGAAAATAAATTGTTGAGACAAAGGTCAAATCACAAGAGAAATGTATTTCGTTTGCAAAAATTAAAAAAAAAATTAAGGAAAAAAATCAGTGGAAAGTTGACAAAATTATTGAGGCAAAAATGCAAAGATGGAAGAAAAAACGATGCCAGTTTATGATACAAAAGTCACAAATTCAAGAAAAAAATGTCAATCCATCCATCTCCTTCTGCTTAATCCTTTTTTTGGGGGGGTGGGGGTTGGGGGGGGGGCTGGAGCCTATCCCAGCATCTCTGGGCGAGAGGCAGGGTACACCATGGACAGATTGCCAGTCCATCACAGGGCAAAATGTCAATCCATGAGCAAAAATTTTTCCACGAAGTTTTAAATTTCATGAAGTTAATTAAAAAAATCTATAATTAAAAAATAAAAATAATCATAAGAAAAAGTAGGTCATTTATGAGAACTCTCCAAATTCACATAAAAAATTTCCACATTTTCAATAAATTTTTTTTTTCTAATTTAGTTGGTAGAGTAGCCTGAAACTGTACACAAATAAATGTACTGTAGGTTATCTTTGTGTATTATCACTCAAATATACATAGGAGTAGTTACCCCCAAATAGTTAAGAAGTTACTGTGTGATTAGTCTGGACAGTTTGAGGTTTTTCTCCTAAATGTATGACGGTTGTATACTAAATTTACTAATTTTTCTTTGTAAATTTGAAAGATTTTTTTTCCACCTTAAATCAACCTTTTCTCATAATTTGTGTTTAGTGCTAATTTAGGGCTTTTTCTTGTACATTTGAGACTTTACTCTCATAAATTTGTGAGGTTTTTCCTCATAATGTAAAAATCAAATGAGCAAAGATGTAGTATTTTCTGTAATATAATAATAATAATAATAATAATAATAATAATAATGGTTTGCATTTATATAGCGCCTTTCAAGAAACCCAAAGTGCTTTACAAAAAAAAAATAAATCCATTATTCATTCACTCAACAGACATTGAATGTAGCAGTAAGCCCTGGGGCAGACTGACAAAAACATGGCTGCCAATCCACGTCAATGGCCTCTCTGACCACTACCGAACATTTATGCACATTCATACCCAGTGGCATGGACACTGTAGGCAAGGTGGGTAAAGTGTCTCTGCCCAGGCACACAACAGCAGGATGTCTGGGGAGAGTGGGACTCGAACCGCCAATGCTCTGATTATTGGATAACCCGTTCTACCTCCTGAGCCACTGCCGCCCACATTTCCCTCCTCCGTTCCATTTTTGCTGAGCACCAAGCTGGATGGCAGGAAGTTCCACTTTATATGGTCTTTGGCATGATCCAGCTGGGATTGGAACCCCGACCTCCCAGTTGTGGGGCAGATGCTCTACCCCCTAGGTGGCCTAGACCACCACTTATAGGCTATTTATAGCTTATTAATAGCCTATTTTCCAACCCCCACCCCAGGTGAAAACCTCATGTACTTTGAAACCTAAATGTTTGCAGGTATGCATCATACGCTTACAGAATAAATTCAGATGGACCCCAAAACTATTCATAACGTTGCAGAATATTCCAGCTGAGGCTGGTGTCATACATTACTATGAGTTTGTTACCTGTAGAGCTACAGCAGTCTCCTGTTCCCTCACTTTTCACTGTTGGGATAGGGAGGGAGGGACTTCTGTGTGTGTGTGCGCCATGGCTGCAGTGCATGCAGGTACAGGGGAGAAAATATGTGTGGGAGGGGTGCTGGGTGCTTTTAGGTACCCCTAAAAAAAAAAAAAGGCCTAACGCCGCCCATGATGTTTGCTATCAGAGCATCAAACCTATGAAAGAAATTTGCTCGAGTCAATGGCCTGTTATTAAAATTATCTGTTTTGTATATTTTATACATCTGCTTTTATTTTTCTTATTAGTGCGTTTTTCTTATTAGTGTGTAAATTTGCACCTTTTTAATCGTAAAATAGACAACTTTTTAATTGATTTTCATAAGTATTTTATTATAAATATATTAATACAATTACATTTTTTGTTGTATATTTGTAACTTTTTGCTCTTAAATTTGAAAGTTTTTGCTCATAAATGTGCTTTTTTCTTGCAAATTAGCAGCTTTTGCTTTATAAATTTGCAACTTTTTTCTCATAATTTTCCAGACTTTTTTCACATCAATTTGTGACTTTTTTTTAGTGTGAATTTGCAACCCTTTTCTTTTAAATTTGTGCTTTTTGTCTTGAACATGTTCAACTTTTTGTCTTTTAAATTTGCAGTGTTCATGGATTCTGGCTAAATTTTTTATTCCATATGATGGTTTAATATTTTAGTTGAGAGGGGAATGATTTTGTTACCATTTACAGGATTTGAACTTCTCTCCATTAAGATAAATTAAAAATAGGGGTCACCAGACAGCATTTTGCATAGGACCCCCAAAAAGCTAGAAACAGGCCTATTAGTGTCACTTCACTTGCAGAAAGAGATGAGTTTTTAATAGTTATTCAGTTTTCCAGCTATATATTCAAATTCCAATTTAAAAACATTTAGACAGTAGAAGGAATAAATGAGATCATATTCGATCAACCTAGAATTTCACCATCAGTTCGCCCCCCATTTTAAAGGGTTATTAAAGTACACCACTGAGTGTAATTACTCCTCTCTAATGCCATGACAGTCATGAACAGCTTATGCTCAAACTGTGAAAAAATGCTTTGATGTCATAGTAATCAAATCTGGCTTAATTAGTTCTTGCCACATCAAAGCAACACAAAATAGCTTTCATATTAAAAGAAAAAAAGGAAAGAGAGAAAGAGGCTCTTTCTGTACTATAGTTAAACAGGTACTAATTATTTTTGTCACATTTAATGTTTAAGTAGTAATGGTAAAACTCACCAAGCTAAGCTCACTTTTGGATAATGTGTATGTGTGTGTATGGATGTTTATTAGACTTCCATGGTGATTTTTTTTTTTTTTGTCATTATACAGTATGTCTGTGAAATTCTTTTGTTACTATGTTCTTCTTGCTTGACAGCATAAAAAAGACAGTGCTATGGCTGTTTTCTGTTATGTCTGGAAATAATGGTCTGCAGACAGGTCCATGTGTTGAGGTTAGCTTTATTGAACAATTAGCTAGAACAGCTAGGAGGGAGCACGTGGTGAGGTGAGCTGGGTAGGTGGTACTAAAGGTGGAGAGCAGGAGACGGGCTAGCCCTGGACAATCAGCTATTATACCTTGCGGCGTGATGTTATGCATGCATGTGCGAGCGCAGCGTGGTGCGTCATGCCATTTCCCATATATCATTTATTTGTCATAAACTCCCTTGTCAGGGCAGAATAAAGGCTCCAAACACCGGCCGTGAGGTTGAAAGTTTCTATAATGAAAATGCACAAAAGAACAAACAAGACTAACCCAAAAACTGGCAGAAATAGGAGACACAGGTGAAGCCAAAAATAGTGAAGGTTAAGGCGAGGGGAGTTGCTGGCTAAGCCTGGGAATACTAGCAGAGGGGCGCACGCTAGGACAATTACAAGAGAAAATACAAAAGACACGTGTAGATGAGAGTCGATAGTAGGGTGCTCTGCCTGACAATGGTGCACAGCCCCTTACATAAGGCTACAAACAAACTAAAATAAGTAGCAACGAGTGTGGGCAATCTGAGCGGGCAGGAGAAATAAAGATACAACTCAGACCAGCTGGGAATAATGAGGGAGTCATCGGAGCTGACAGCTGACAAAAAATGAAGACAGGCAAACTCAAAAATACAATAAACAAACTGTAACGAGCATTAACGGGAAAATAAACCATCCTGGGAAACAATATAGGATGCGTGACAACTCAAAAAAACAACATAGTATGGGGTACCCCCCCCCCCCCACAGCAGCCACGGACAAACACAGCGCTTGACTAGAGCAATTAACAGGACAGTGAGATGTGTGTGTTGAGATCAATAGGCAGCCTTCCTGTGCTTAGTTCAGGCACCAGCATCCTGTGGATATGTATGACGCAAATGCAAACATTCATGCTTCCTGCTCGCATTGTGGTACAAATGTCACATGTCTGAATGCATTTCCTTTGATGATAAAATGCCTTTGATGTATTGTCCGTTGCTGGGTATTTAAGTGGCTGAATTCATATGTTCACCCTCTGTTCTTCTTCTGACTGCTTCTGACTACAGCTCATGAGAGCCTGAGAGCGATCCCCAGCATGCTTATACAGCAGCTGGGGTGAGCTCCGTGATGGCGATGATTTGATCAATAAACTTCATTAAAACTCCAGTCGCCGTGCCTTATTTTAACATCGCCACACTGGTAACCCCGCAGACGCACACGCTTTGTGCGACGCAACCATCTAGTCTGGACAACCACGCTGGCGACCCGACGCTGAAAAGAACACGCTGCCAGCAAACGCAGCACCCGGCAGTGATTCTCCGACGACAAGCGAACGCGGCAGCCCGACTGATCTGCCCTTCCTTTCTGCTTTAGGGAGACTTTGACGCTCTTCGGAGACCACCCACGACCGGGAAAGCTGAGGAAATTTCATGGTGAGGTCTGCACGCCTAGATCGGCACATCCACGCTGGACCGGCCGCTCTCACGGCTCCTGACACACGATTCTGTGTCTCCACACGAGAGCGCACACACCTTGCCCTCTCTCCACGACGGTGGCCCATGGCCGACGGAGAACGCGTGGACCTGAACGCACCATGACCCGGCACGAGCGACGACCAACAGCCCGAACAGGGGAGACAATCGGCGCCGACTGCGCAGATCTCCATCAAGCCCCCTGACCCTGATTCGCCTCGCGACAGCGGACCGGCCATGCACAGAAGCCTCGCATCAGAACAGCGCAGCTGGAAGGCACGTGGCCGCAGCGCGTGCCGCGCACCAGAGACAAGCTGGCTCTACAGACTTATACATCATCCTCCGCCGCTGTACACGGCTCTCCAGGACTGCTCACACACCTGAAGCACACACGCAGCCCGCACACAGGATTTGGTGTAAGTCTCAGCCACGGCGCACGACGGGAATCCAGCCGTCAGCTGTCCCCGAGGGCTTTAGGGCCGCGAACGCACCTAAAGCCTAAACGCCAAGTCCCTCACATAGCTTCAGCTCCTGTTTTTCTTCATTGCCGGACTGAATCGCGAGAGGAATCAGAGACTAACTTTTCTTCCCACAGCCATGGACATCCCCCGCCACTTGCTACCTCCACCCTCCTCCCTTCCCCGGCACAGACTTTCCCCGCAGCTCGCCACCAAAGCGGGACTACCGAGGTCTCAGCTCCCCGCTAAGCCCTCTGGGGGGGGAGTGTATGGGGTACCCCCCCACAGCAGCCACGGACAAACACAGCGCTCGACTAGAGCAATTAACAGGACAGTGAGATGTGTGTGTTGAGATCAATAGGCAGCCTTCCTGTGCTTAGTTCAGGCACCAGCATCCTGTGGATATGTATGACGCAAATGCAAACATTCATGCTTCCTGCTCGCATTGTGGTACAAATGTCACATGTCTGAATGCATTTCCTTTGATGATAAAATGCCTTTGATGTATTGTCCGTTGCTGGGTATTTAAGTGGCTGAATTCATATGTTCACCCTCTGTTCTTCTTCTGACTGCTTCTGACTACAGCTCATGAGAGCCTGAGAGCGATCCCCAGCATGCTTATACAGCAGCTGGGGTGAGCTCCGTGATGGCGATGATTTGATCAATAAACTTCATTAAAACTCCAGTCGCCGTGCCTTATTTTAACATCGCCACAATAGTACAAATATGAAAAAATGGCAGACAACCTGAGCCTGGCTGAATCCCCCCACGCTCAGAATGGGACATTATTCCCCCTTGAAAATGCTTAGGACTACAGTATCTCACAAAAGTGAGTACACCCCCTCACATTTTTGTAAATATTTTATTATATCTTTTCATGGGACAACACTGAAGATATGAAACGTTGATACAATGTAAAGTAGTCAGTGTACAGCTTGAAAAACAGTGTAAATTTGCTGTCCCCTCAAAATAACTCAACAAACAGCCATTAGTGTCTAAACCACTGGCAACAAAAGAGAGTACACCCCTAAGTGAAAATGTCCAAATTGTGCCCAATTAGCCATTTTCCCTCCCCGGTGTCATGTGACTCATTAGTGTTACAAGTTCTCAGGTGTGAATGGGGAGCAGGCATGTTAAATTTGGTGTTATCACTCTCACACTCTCATACAGGTCACTGGAAGTTCAACATGGCACCTCATGGCAAAGAACTCTCTGAGGATCTGAAAAAAGGAATTGTTGCTCTACATAAAGATGGCCTAGGCTATAAGAAGATTGCCAACACCCTGAAACTGAGCTGCAGCATGATGGCCAAGACCATACAGCGGTTTAACAGGATGGGTTCCACTCAGAACAAGCCTCGCCATGGTCGACCAAAGAAGTTGAGTGCACGTGCTCAGCGTCATATCCAGAGGTTGTCTTTTGAACAAAGATGTATGAGTGCTGCCAGCATTGCTGCAGAGATTGAAGGGGTTGGGGGGTCAGCCTGTCAGTGCTCAGACCATACGCTGCACACTGCATCAAACTGGTCTGCATGGCTGTCACCCCAAAAGGAAGTCCCTTTTAAAGATGATACACAAGAAAGGCCAAAAACAGTTTGCTGAAGACAAGCAGACTAAAGACATGGATTACTGGAACCATGGCCTGTGGTCTGATGAGACCAAGATAAACTTATTTGGTTCAGATGGTGTCAAGCGTGTGTGGTGGCAACCAGGTGAGGAGTACAAAGACAAGTGTGTCTTGCCTACAGTCAAGCATGGTGGTGGGAGTGTCATGGTTTGGGGCTGCATGAGTGCTGCTGGCACTGAGGAGCTACAGTTCATTGAGGGAACCATGAATGCCAACATGTACTGTGACATTCTGAAGCAGAGCATGATCCCCTCCCTTTGGAAACTGGGCCGCAGGGGCAGTATTCCAACATGGTAACAACCCCAAACACACCTCCAAGACGACCACTGCCTTGCTAAAGAAGCTGAGGGTAAAGGTGATGGACTGGCCAAGCATGTCTCCAGACCTAAACCCTATTGAGCATCTGTGGGGCATCCTCAAACGGAAGGTGGAGGAGCACAAGGTCTCTAACATCCACCAGCTCCGTGATGTCGTCATGGAGGAGTGGAAGAGGATTCCAGTGGCAACCTGTGAAGCTCTAGTGAACTCCATGCCCAAGAGAGTTAAGACAGTGCTGGAAAATAATGGTGGCCACACAAAATATTGACACTTTGAGCACAATTTGGACATTTTTACTTAGGGGTGTACTCACTTTTGTTGACAGCAGTTTAGACATTAATGGCTGTGTGTTGAGTTATTTTGAGGGGACAGCAAATTTACACTGTTATACAAGCTGTACACTGATTACTTTACATTGTATCAAAGTGTCATATCTTCAATGTTGTCCCATGAAAAGATAAAATAAAATATTTACAAAAATGTGAGGGGGTGTACTCACTTTTGTGAGATATTGTATGTCTGTGTTAGCCTTAGCAAGGGCAGCAAGTAAATATTAAGGTGAACTAGCATAGTGGGCAGTGGTGGCCTAAAGGTTGGGGATGTGGACTGGTGAGTGGAGGGCTGCAGAGTGGGACAGATAACATAGCAGTGTTTGCCCCACCCTCCTTTACCCTACTGTGGTGCCCTTGAGCAAGGCCCTTAACCCCAACTGCTCCAGTGGAGCTGCTCAGAGGCCACAGCTCAGTCTGTGGTTGTACTGGGCAGCTTCCTGGTGTGAATGTGTAACTTTGTGAATGTACAGGGCGTCCTTGAAAAAAGGTTTCCTCTCATTGATACTTAACCGTCGGCCTCCGTCGGTCTATGATGACCATGGAAGAGAATCCTAAACGTCTACTCTGCTGGAACAGCACCGCCTGTGGCTGAACAGGCCGATGCGCGAATGGCAGTCCCTGTCACACAGGTCGCACTTGTGGGTGGTCTCCGTGCTGCTGGGTCTGTGGCGGTTCTTCCTGCGGGTCCTTTTTTCATCTGCTGCAGCAGTCAGTCTCTCTTCACCCGCCTTGAGCTGTCTGGTCAGGGTGCCTCTCCATTTGGAGCGGTCCATTGCAAGGTCCTCCCAGCGCTCTGTGTTGATCTCCAGGGCCTTCATGTCTCTCTTGCAGACGTCTCTAAAGCGCAGCTGTGGGCGGCCAACGTCTCTCCTGCCAGTTGCCAGTTCTCCGTAGAGGACGTCTTTGGGGATTCTGCCATCCTCCATATGGTGAACGTGGCCTAGCCAGCGGAGCCTGCGCTGCCTAAGTAGAGTGAACATGGAGGGAAGGCCAGCGCGGGACAGAACTTCTGTGTTGGGCACTTTGTCCGGCCAGGATATGTCCAGGATGTGGCGAATGCAGCGCAAGTGGAAGGAGTAAAGCCGCTTTTCCTGCCGGGCGTATGTTGTCCACGTCTCACTCCCATAGAGCAGTGTGCTGATGACGCAGGCGTTGTACACTGCCATCTTCGTCTTGACAGAGAGATTGGGATTCTCCCACACTCGTGTGTTGAGGCGAGCGAGTGTGAAGGCTGATTTTCCAATCCTCTTGTCAATCTCTGTATCAAGGGAGAGGTTGTTGCTGATCGTGGACCCCAGGTACGTGAACTGATTCACGACCTCCAGCTCGTAGTCGTCGATGGTGATGGTTGGTGGTGCTTCCGTGCCTTGCGCCAGGACGTTAGTCTTCTTCAGGCTGATGGTAAGCCCGAAGTCCTTGCATGCCTGGGAGAAGCGGTCCATCAGGGTCTGAAGCTCCTGCTGTGTGTGGGTTGCAACTGCAGCGTCGTCTGCGAAAAGCATGTCTCTGATTAGAGCCTTGCGTACTTTGGTTCTGGCTTTCAGGCGGGTGAGGTTGAAAAGCCTGCCATCAGATCTTGTGTGCAGGTAGATCCCCTCTGTTGCTGTGCTGAAGGCATGCCTCAGGAGCATAGCAAAGAAAATCCCAAAGAGGGTTGGCGCAAGTACACAGCCCTGTTTCACTCCGCTGAGTATGTTGAATGGCTTTGAGACGTTGCTATCGTGCTGCACTATCCCCTGCATGTTGGTGTGAAACGATTCGATGAGGCTTTGCAACTTTGGTGGGCATCCTATCTTTGGCAGGATCTTGAAAAGGATGTTCCCTGTTATGGCAGCAGTTTGAATGTCTTGGCTGAGCTGAGTCCAGTACTCGTTGGCACAGCGCCGAGCAGTCTGCTGAACTTTGCTTCTCGCAGCCCTGAGAATCTGGAGATTCTTCTCGTTTGGGTACTTCTTGTACTCAGCAAGTGCTGAGCGCTTGGCTTCAATGACGGGGGTCATCTCGGTCAACTTGGCATCAAACCAGTCCTGTGACTTCGAGGTCTTCCTCCCAAAGGTAGCCAAGGCTGTGCAGTGAATGGTGTTAAGCAGCTCTTCCCACTTCTGCTTTGCAGATTCTCCTTCTTGTGGTACACCAAGTTCCTTCTCAAAGGTGGAGGCAAACTGCTCAACAAGTTCTGGTTGAGCCATATTGCTTGTGTCAATACGTGCCTTTCCAGGCTGTCTAGCACAATGGAATTTCTTCAGCTGCAGCTTGACCTTGCAACACACCAATGAATGGTCTGTGTTGCAATCTGCACTCTGGAACGAACGGGTGATTAGCACGTTCTTCAGTGAGGTGCGCCTGGTCAGGATCAAGTCTAGCTGGTGCCAGTGCTTTGGGCGTGGATGTTGCCAGGAAACCTTGTGTTGGGGCTTGGTCTTGAAGAACGAGTTTGTGATGCACAGATCGTGATATGTGCAGAACTCGAGCTGCTGCTGTCCGTTGTCGTTCATTCTGCCCACGCCAAATGGTCCAAGACAGGAGGGCCAGGAGTCGTGGTCAGCACCCACTCTGGTATTGAAGTCTCCAAGGAGAATGAGTTGTTCAGAGTTGGGGATGATCCTGACAGTTGTTGCGAGATTCTCTTAGAACTCGTCTTTTGCCTCTGGTGTGGCTGTCAGTGTTGGGGCATACACACTGACGAGGGTGACTGGGCCTTGAGTGGTGTTCAGGCGGAGGGTGAGGAGTCATGCAGAGCCAGTGCTGCCCGGTTCCACCATCTTCAGCAAGGTGTTCTTCACTGCGAAGCCCACTCCGTGTTCCCTGTGTTTGTCACTGCCCTTTCCCTGCCAGTAGAACGTGTAGTCCTTCTCTCTGTGTGCCTGCGTCAGCCAACCGTGTTTCCTGGAGAGTGGCGATATCCACTCCCAGTCTCTTCAGCTCATTATTGATGATGGCAGTCTTCCTGGTGTTGTTGATGTCCTTGAGGTTAGCAGCGAGTCCTGTCATCATAGTGCAGACGTTCCAAGTTCCCAGTTTTAGAGTTGGTCTCTTTTGTTTTATTGTCTTGCCTGGTGCGAAGGTTCTCAGCCTGCTGTTCGGGCTTCTCCTCATCCCCATGCACCCAATGAGGAAAGCAAGCTGTGGCGGGACAACACTTTATTGGCTGGGGGCTGCCCAGCTTGAGGCGGGCGGTAGCTGTCCAGTGAGATCCGATGATCCCTCCCACCGTTGGGAACAACCCCTGGCACCGTGCTCTACGCCAATTGAGCGGTGGTTTATAACCGGTAACTGTCATTCCCCGTGTTTTGTCTACGCCAATGGCGAAGCTGGAGTGTCCTCTCCAGTGATCCGGTGTTCTACCTTCCAGCGTTGGGCGTTGGTAGAATTCAAGCCTGGGCAGGAAGATATGGAGGACAAAATGTTGCCCATGCAGCATGTCCCCCCTCTCCACGTCACTGATGAATCCAAAGGAACAGCAGGGCTGCTACAGTTTGGTACCAGCGCCGTTGCAGGAGCTGCCAGAACGATGTTGAGCACAACATAGAACTGCCTTAGGGGCTCCGACTCCGGATTTTTCCTCAGGGTTGACTCCCAAAGCCTTTCCCGTGACCGGGTATGCCGCAAGGCAGCGGAGGTTTGAAATCAGGGTTTTCCTTCCCCTAGATGGGCTACCTTCCCAGGTTGACGAGCCACCATCTACCCGAAGCATCTGGTTTTAAGGCGCCAGAGATCCGCCCTTGCCCCTTCTCCTATTAGTAAAAGCAGTTCCGCCGGGCTTAGAGACTAAACCACACGGGCAGGCTAGGAGTTGGACTTAGTTGTCAGAGGCTTTTCGAGATGCACGCCATAAGGAGCATTTTATGAGCACTGGGAGCTTAACCCCAGTGCTGCTCCTGGCTATGACAACCTTGGAACCCATTGATACTACTGTGTATAAATAAAGGTTAAATAAAAAAATTAAATACCAGCTAACATACAGTTGGACATACGTACACACACATGTGTTAGCTTAAGACCAGTGATATAAGAAACACACACATATGGTTTGGCCGATAATGCTGTTGGTACATTGCCTAATGTAAACAACATGCATATACTTGATTGGACTTGTTGTAAGAACCGCCGAGGCTCATTTCTGAACATGACATCAGAAAAAATATTATATTTTACATACAACCTGGGTAACCGGGTAGACTGCCAGTATAACCCGCATGGTCATGTGAGTTATTCTGCCACATTGAACAGACCATGCACTGACTGAACATGAAAATAAAGAAGTTAGTCACTGATAGTTTGGAGCTCAACAACACCTCTGTTGAGCCTGGGGTGGACGCAGCGCTGGCTTACGTGAATCTGGGGGCCACCTTGGTGGAATTGTGGCTGGCGCAACAGCAAAGTCCCAGTTCAGATCCCTCGCTGGCTGGGTCGGCCCGGTTTGCTGTTTCTTGGTCTGGGGGACGTGGTAGTGTTGCCTTTCTCAGATGGCTGGCATGCCATCAAGACCCATCAGCCATCTGGAAGGTGGCTGGTCCAAGTTGAGCTGTGATCTGCATCGGTGGTGATGGTGATGACTGGAATATCTGCAGCTGACGCGGGTGGTTGGATCGGCAGATCCAGACCCAGTCAAGCACCATGAGCGATGGTGGTTTCTGCTTCAAGGTGTGCTGCTGCTCACTCATCATATGGTTGGTGAACGGCGTCATTGTTGGGGCACCGTTTAACAGAGGACATGGTTGGGTTGTTGACGGTCATGGAGGTGAAGTGGACTTGTTGGTGACCGGATGAACACCATGATCTTCGGGTCTTGCGCTGTCACACACTGGAACTCCTGCAGTGAAGCAGTGGCTCTGAGAGGCTTATGCCATGCAGCGATCAGTCCCCAGTCTTCTGTGCTCCGGACAATATGCGGTGCTAAATAAGGAGCGGCTACGTTTATTTCTGGGTGAAGCAGGCTCGAGCCATCAGCAGTCAGTCCCATGTGATCTGTGATGGAAAAGCACAGCTCATGGAAGAGATCACATCTCAGGATGTTGTCACCGAGGCGTGTCACTTGAAACGTGAATGCTGGGAGGACTCTTGACCCATACTGAACCGGTAGAGTGATGGTTCCTACCATGCTGATCCTAACGTGTCCATACCCGAACAGTTCCACCGCGTCTGGCTCAATTGGATGTAGTGGGAAGAAAGTCTTCAGAATCAGAATCAGATTTATTGCCATTGTTCATGTAGTACACAAACTAGGAATTTGTCTCGGTGCCATGCTGCAACATTAAAAAACATGATGAGCTAAAGAGATAAACTAAAAAACTAAAGGACTAAAAACGTGCAATAAGTGTAGAAAAATAAGTAATAATAATAATAATAATAGTAATAATGAGTAGTACTAGTCAAGGCAGTTTTAAAAAAATTAGCAAGTAGCAGATAATATGGGGTACCACAGTGCAGTTGATAATGCAACAGAAAAAACGGTGATGAATGACTTGAGTCTGGTTGAGCTGCTGTACATAGTGCACGAGAGTCAATAAGTCACTTAATGTTCAGCAGTCTGATGGCAGAGGGGAAAAAGCTGTTCATGTGCCGGGAGGTTTTAGTCCGAATGGACCGAAGTCTTCTACCTGAGGGGAGGGGGGCAAACAGTACGTGACCAGGGTGTGAAGGATCGGCTATGATCCGGCCAGCACGCCTCCGGGTCCTGGAGATGTACAGGTCCTGGAGAGATGGGAGCTTGCAGCCGATCACCTTCTCAGCAGTGCGCACGACGCACTGCAGCCTTAGTCTGTCCCTGGCAGTGGCTCCTGCATACCACACAGTTATGGAGGAGGTGAGGATGGACTCGATGATGGCCGTGTAGAACTGCACTAGCATCTTGGTGGGTAGCTTGCGCTTCCTCAGCTGCCGCAGAAAGAACATCCTCTGCTGGGCCTTTTTGATGAGGGAGCTGATGGTTGGCTCCCATTTGAGGTCCCGGGTGATGGTGGTGCCCAAGAAGCGGAAGGAATCTGCAATGGTGATGGGAGAGCCTGTGATGGTGAGGGGGGGCAGGGGGGTTGTGACTTTTCTGACGTCCACAATCATCTCCGCTGTCTTCAGAGCGTTCAGCTGCAGGTTGTTATGGCTGCACCAGGACACCAGCTGGGCCACCTCTTTCCTGTAGACGGACTCGTCGCCGTTGGAGATGAGCCCGATGAGGGTGGTGTCGTCCGCAAACTTAATCAGCTTAACAGACTGGTGGGAGGAGGTGCAGGAGTTGGTATAAAGGGAGAAGAGTAGGGGGGAAAGTACACAGCCCTGGGGTGATCCAATGCTGATGCTAACAGAGTCCGAGACAGACTTCCCCAGCCGCACATGCTGCCTCCGGTCCGTCAGGAAGTCGGTGATCCACCTGCAGAGGGAGTCAGGCACGTTGAGCAGGGACAGCTTGTCCTGGAGCAGATCGGGGCGGATGGTGTTGAATGCGGAGCTGAAGTCCACAAACAGAATCCTGGCGTAGGTTCCCGGGGAGTCCAGGTGCTGCAGGATGGAGTGGAGGGCCAGGTTGACTGCGTCGTCCACAGACCTGTTAGCACGGTAGGCAAACTGCAGCGGGTCTAGGAGGGGTGTGGTGATGGACTTGAGGTGAGACAGGACCAGGCGCTCAAAGGACTTCATGACTACAGAGGTGAGCGCTACAGGTCTGTAGTCATTAAGTCCAGTAATCCGTGGCTTCTTGGGGACAGGGATGATGGTGGAGGATTTGAGGCAGGTCGGCACGTGACATTGCTTAAGGGAGGTGTTAAAAATGTCTGTGAAGACAGGAGCCAGCTCTTTCGCACAGTGTCTCAGGGTGGAGGGAGACACACCGTCCGGCCCGGGGGCCTTGCGCGGGTTCAGTCTGGAGAACTGTCTGTGCACGTCCTGCTCACTGATGACAAGGGCGGGGGGGAGGAGGAGGAGGAGGAGGGGGGGGGACCGCTTTTGATGAATTAGGGGCTGAGGAGGCAGTGGAGCTGGGTGGAGTGGGTGAGTTGGACACAGCTGACGAGGTGTCAAAACGGGCGTAATGTTGGGACAGTTTTTGACAAAGGGCTTTGTCATCCTGACCTTTAGAAGCCTGAGGCCGATAGTTGGTGATTTGCCTCAGTCCTCTCCACACAGAAGCCGAGTCATTAGCAGTGAACTGCTGCTGGAGTCTCTCAGAATACACAGATTTAGCTCTCCTCAGCTCTCTGTTAAACCGATATTTGACCTCTCTGTAGCAGTCCCTGTCTCCACTTTTCAACGCTGCTTCCTTCTCCTTCCTGATCTGTCTGAGCTTGGCCGTGAACCAGGGCTTATCATTAGAGTATCTCACCCTGGTGCGCGATGGAAGAATGTGCTCCTCACAGAAGTTGATATGAGTTCACAGTGTCTGTGTACTCATTAAGATCATGTGTGGCTCCTTTAAACATGCCCCAGTCAGTTATTTCCATGCATGTGTTCAGTTTCTCTCCAGCTTCACTGGTCAATTTCTTCGTGGTGGTCACAACAGGTTTAGTGAGTTTCAGTCTCTGTCTGTATGTGGGGATGAGGTGGACCATCACGTGATCAGATAGTCCCAGCGCAGCGCGGGGAACAGCGCAATATGCGTCTTTCACTGTGGTGTAACAGTGATCCAGCGTGTTATTTCCTCTTGTTGGACATTTAATAAACTGTTTGTAGCGGGGGAGCTCGTGACTCAGATTGCTCTGGTTAAAATCGCCCACCACAATAACCAGGGAGTCTGGAAAGTTCCGCTCCGTGAGTTGGATGTGATCCGCGAGCACGCGCTGAGCTTCGCGCGTGTCCGCGTCGGGAGGGACGTACACAGCGACGAGGATGAATGAGGCCAACTCCCTCGGGGAATAAAATGGCTTGCAGTTAATAAAAAGAAATTCCAGGGCGGGAGAACAGTGTTTGGAAATCACCGTTACATCAGAGCACCGTTCACCATGGCCTTGTCCAGCAGGAACCTCGTGGCAGCAGTGTCCAGCAGTAGTGGTAGACTGACAGCATCCAGTTCTGCTGTGCACCACTTGTACAGTGTGTTACTGGAGTCCACTGCATGTATGGTGGTTGGACTGGGCCGACTGAGCGAGTTAGACGACTTGTCGGGGCTGAGTGGCACACTTTGGTGAAGTGGTTCAGCTTACCGCAGTGTTGGCACTTGTATCCTTTGGCAGGGCAGGCAGTTGCACGTGTCTGGTGTGAGGGAGAGCCACAGTTATCACATGGCTAGCGTGCTTTATTGTCCTGTCATCCCGCGATGTTAACTTCAGGATCCTCCAGGGAAGACACGGGGTCGTTGGGCTCAGCAGCCGGGGTAACAACTTGTGCTAGCGGTGTGAAGTGTGGGGAGCGCAGGCTGCAGGCTCTTAGCTGGGGGGTTAGCCTCTAGTTGGGACGCTAGCTCCACCTCCCTGGAAAGCGGCAGGATGTCCGGTGCCATAATCAGCTTCTCCCACACCTTCAGGTTGGTGGTGTGCTCTACTAACTGGTCCCACACCATCTCGTCTAAAGGTGCGTTCACACCAAACTCAAACAGGCAAATTTTTTGCGTGGCACGATGACATTATTACTCAATGTAAACACGAGAACAGACATGAATAATGAGATGCAGACAGGTGAAGTTGTCTTTAAAACTTCTGCAGCTGTGTTCAACCTGCTTTGGAAATTCCCAAAATAACGTCATGCTTAGGTTTACATTATCCGATTGGCTCACCTGAAAATGTCATCTCAAGCCTCCAAAGCTTTGCAGATGATGGGTGTTTACGTTGCTAGCTTCCTAGGACATCAGTGGCCGGAAACCGTGGGTAAATAACTCCAAAATCCCGATTCAGCTGAAGGGTTCCTGGTCCTCCTGTCTCCCGGTGAGTGAGTTTCATTTTCTAACTAGTTTACTCTGCAATGGTGACAGCAAAATCCGAAAGCTAGCTAGCTAGCAGACACAAATGCAAGACAACTAGCTACCTAGCGGACACGAATGCACGACAACGCAAATTTGCGCGTACTTGCGTCTTCCCATTCACTTTGGATGGATTTGCGCCGCCTGTTCATGTTTGGTGTGAAGACACCTTTACAGTTGTGCAAACCTACACGTGCTTGCCAAACAGCAGAGGTCAGCAACATACTGCTGGACCGATTCACCTACATGCTGTTGGTGCTGGCAAAATCTTATACTCCTGACTAGCACGCTTTCAGGGGTGGCGAAGTGTCCGGCTAACAAAGTGACACGCTCATCATAGCTATCTGCAGGTCCAAGCGTCTTAAAGACACGCTGTTCCTCGCTGCCGAGGCAGTGAATTATCATTGCACGTAGCCTTAAACTTGTTAATTTTAGCTAGGCCCATGGCAGACATGAACGTCTCAAACAGCTCATGCCAATGTGACCAAGGAATAGGCGGTTCACCGGACAAAGTGAGGAAAGGTGGTAGAGGTGTTGGCAGCGTTTTTATCTCAATATTTTCCAAGTTTCTCCTTGTCGCCAGTTGTTATGTCTGGAAATAATGGTCTGCAGACAGGTCCATGTGTTAGCTTTATTGAACATTTAGCTAGAACAGCTAGGAGGGAGCACACAGTGAGATGAACTGCATAGGTGGTACCAAAGGTGGAGAGCAAGAGACCGGCTAACCCTGGGTAGCTGGCTATTATACCTTGTGGCGTGGTGACGTCACGCATGCATACGTGCGAGCGCAGCATGGTGCGTCGTGCCATTTCCAATATATCACATTTTCCACGCTCATACTTGCTCTTTATAGATACTTAGAAAAAAAATTCTGTTCTCTCAGTTTTTGGTTGAATAGATGATACCGCAACATTATTGCACCCACACACCTGGCGCACTGCAGGGAAGAGGCAGGCAGTCACAAGTAGAAATGGCGTGTGTCTTTTAAATCCCGATATAAATGATAGTTTTATATGACATGGTAGACCTTTTTTATCGCATCACCCAATATATACTGCTCAAAAAATAAAGGGAACACTTTGAAAACACATCAGATTTTAATGGGAAAAAATAAGCTGGATATCGAAATTGTGGCAGGCTAGTCCAGCTTACACAGATTAAAGGAACACTTTTTCAAAATCTGATTGGTTAAAGCAACAGTATCATTACCATTTATTTTAAACTACAGACACCTACACTCTTCATTCCTGAAGACCTCAAGGCAGATTTCTTTGAACCCAGCAACACATGATGGCTGAAGTATGATTGGACAAGAATTCTAACACTCACATGCACTACTGGAAGCAGTGCAACAAAGAGAAAAGCTACAAAATGAAGAGAATAGACTATTGGGAATAAGTTAATGCATCCTCATGGAACAAATATAAGAATGCAGGGTGTAAATCAGGGATTCTGATAGTGTTTAGGCTAGCAGAGAAGCACTTGCTGGCCCTGACGGCCAGCCGCTGTGAAATTGTGACTCTGTGGTAGAGATATAGGCTATGAAAAATGCAAGTAAATAGAACATTACTTGCTGGTACTAGAAAATGAGGATCACAAGCTGAGTTTTACATGTTGTTAAAAGTATAGCTTTCTCCTATAAAATTAAATTATAGCTACCATCTCTTGCTAGCATAATGCTAACTGGAGATAACCAGAAAAGAGGGGGTGGGAAATAGGCCAGGCTAGCCAACGCCACATCACTTTATAAAGCTAAATTTTTCTGTTTTACCTCTTATAGGACTCATCTTTAGCTTCTACTAGAAAACCTTTAGCAGAATGCTGATCTTTATCTTTAGTTGGCAGAATGAACATGGCTTTAGTGGAATGCTAACCAGAATGCTAACTTCTGATAGGTTACCACATCAAAATTGAAAGGCTCAGGTTAAAATGTTTTCTAAAACTGAGTCAAGCTTTTAGCTGCTACTGTATTTCTTTCAGACTTCTCTTTATGTAGTGATGTGGTGGCAGTAAATTAGCAAAAAAAAAGAACTGAAAATAAAGGCACTGATATCACAACCGCCACGGTAAATGTTGAAAAGAAGGAAAGGCCTGTACTTCTTGTTTCCCATCTCATTAAATCAGTGGTAGCTCATTTTCCAGGCACCAAAACAAATAGAGCCTTTAATTAAACTTCTGTTTTCATTCAGCTTGCAGGTGTACACGCTCCCAGGCTCTGGGCTCCTGTTATGGGCCTACTCACACATACCTGATGTGTGTTTGACTGAAACAGGAAAAAATCCAAAAAGCTGCTAATTTTTCTCTCCCCAGATAACATTGTGTTCTGTGACATTTCATAGCTGAAGGAATGTGGGGGTAATACGCATCCTGTAATATTTAGCCTTCAACTCGAGCTGCTCGCAGGAGCTCTGGCGTCTGAGGAAGACGCCGGAGCTCACTACAGACAAGTGCAATGGGCTAATCAAAGCAAGGTGTGGCTGGGATTGGTTTAAAAGGGTTTCCATTAATCTCAGCCTCTGGCTATCCATTGAGATTAGTCAGACATATTTAAGTCTTAATCTTGAAAAAGCCAACGTGTTTCATGACCGTGATCTGGCACTACATTGCCTCATAGCTGTGCCGCTCCTTAGCTTTATGACCAGTGAAAACATCAGCTGTAACTGATTTTTTTTTAAGACATTTTTTAACTTCATTTGTCATATTTGAAACTGAATTCTCCACTCCCCTCACAGGTAGCCTTTCAAGGTGGGTACAGCGTGTGAGAGTGTTATCGCTGGATGTGCGGTGCCTGTGGTTTTTCCAGCTCTAAATGAGTCTTGGTTACTAGGAGATAAAGATATTAAGTCACGCACACAGAAAATAATCAAATCAAGTTCAGCATCTGATGTTGGTCTTGATTATTTTCACCAGCGGAGGCAACTGTTGGCATAAGGCATGCACCAGGCTGACTCATGGTTGCATGTCCCTCTTTCTCTACGCAGAATATTTTTCATTCAGTGCAAGCAGATGAGGAGCTGAAGTAAACAGGCTAAGCCATTAGCAGAGACCTCCAACTGTTTGTAGTGCTTCTCAAGCTGCCCTCTGGCTTCCTCTTTCCCCCCCATAAACACGAAGCTGGCTAAATGGGAACAGGTGTCACGCAGAACAAATAGCAGGTGGTTAAGTATGGTTTTTAAACGGCAGTCACTTATCTTACCCCTTCTAGAGTGAGTCACAGCTTTTTGTCACCTTTTCTAAATGCTCAGATGATTGTCAAAGATACAAGTCTGCTCTCCCTGATTATATAGCTTAAACTCTACACTGACCAAGATAATGCCATAAATACTGTATGTCCTCTGAGTTGCTATAGGTACATTAAAGGCTGCAATTGTTTTCAAAGTAATATGTTTTATCCATTTTAAGTGACTAGAAATAGAGTGGGGAAAATAAGTATTGAACGCATCAACATTTTTCTCATTAAACATATTTCTGATGGAGCCATTGACCTGAGATTTTCACCAGATATCAGGAACAACCCAAGTAATCCATACATACAAAGAAATAAAGGTAACTGTGTTCACAAAACAAGTTATAGTTAGTAAAGTGGAATGGCACAGGGAATAAGTATTGAACACATTTGGTGAAATTCATTTAATATTTAGTAGAAAAGCCTTTGTTGGTAATAATAGCTTCCAGATGCCTCCTGTATGGAGAAACTAGATGCAGGCATTGCTCAAGAGTGATTTTAGCCCATTCTTCCACACAAACTGTCTTCAAATCTTGAAGGTTCCATGGGCGTCTTCGATGAATTCTGATCTTCAGTTTGTTCCATAGATTTTTAATTGGATTCAGGTCAGGTGACTGACTGGCCCCTTCTGGCAGTTTTACTTTCCTTCTCTGGAGCCAGTTGAGAGTTTCCTTGGCTGTGTGTTTAGGGTCATTGTCTTGGCAGATGGCAACAGGTTCTTATCAGGGATGTCTCTGTACATTTTCCCATTCATCTTTCCTTCAATTACATGCTTGTACCATCTGCTGAGAAACAGATGCTCCCACCTCCAAACTTCACTGTTTGTATGGTGTTTTGGGGCTGATGTGCAGCGCCATTTCTCCTCCAAACATGCTGTGTGTTGTGGCATCCAAAAAGTTCAATTTTGGTCTCATCTGACCAGACTGTATTCTCAAAGTATTTTACTGGCTTGCCCAAATGTTGTGCAGCAAACTATAAATGACTTTCAACATGCTTTTTCTTCAGCAATGGATTCTTGAGAGGTGAGCGGGCATAGAGCCCATGTCAGTTGGGTGTATTACTTATTGTTTTCTTTGAAACAACAGTACCTGCTAACTCCAGGTCTTTCTGGAGCTCTCCACAGGTGGTCTTTGGCTCTTGGACAACTCTTCTGATAATTCTTTTAAATGCTGTCTCAGAAATCTTGGGAGGAGCTCCTGGTCATGGCTGGTAAAATGATGTTCTTTCCACTTCCGAATGATGGCTCTAGCAGTGCTCACTGGAACATTCAGCAGTTTAGAAATGTGCCTTTAACCAATGGTATCATTATGTTTTGCAATAATAAGGTTGCAAAGGTCTAGAGAGAGCTCTTTGCTTCTACCCACCATGAGTTCTTTGTGGTGTGACAATCTGATATTCACAGACATTTTTAAAGGCTATCAGTCAGGACTTAACCAGCTGAAATTAATTTGCACTGATGGGGGATGGGATGGCTTCCTAAAGTCTGATGGATTTTGGCTGGTTTCTTGGCTTTTTGTGCCTTTTTGTACCTCTTTTTCTTCATGTGTTCAATACTTATTCCCTGTGTCATTCCACTTTAACTATAACTTGTTTTGTGAACACGCTTGCCTTGATTTCTTTGTATGTATGATTTACTTGGGTTGTTACTGATACCTGGTGAAAATCTCAGGTCAGTGGCTCCATCAGAAATGTGTTTAATGAGAAAAATGTTGACGTGTTCAATACTTATTTTCCCCACTGTATAATATGGCTGTTAAAAAAAAAAAAAAAAAAACCTCTTTACACTTCTATAAGCTGAACCCAGTAGCAGTGGTATATAACCATTTCAAAGCAGTGATTTTTACTTACTTTGCTTTTTACATTTCATTAGATACCTATAATCCACATGAAAATAGCTGCTGTTAAATCCTGTAGGTTGATCTTATTCAGCAGTAGCACTCAGTTGCCTTCTTGTGCTTATTTGTCTTGTACGGCAACATGTTTTTGTTAAACTAATTATTACAGGGTAAGATAATCACATTAGCCCCTTTGCAGACAGGCAGATTGTCATGATCTGAGCACGGGGGATTCCGCCGTGCTCAGTCTCATGGTCTTTTTCCTTATTGTATATTTGTATTTTGAGTTCTTAGGTTCCTGTCATTTTGTCCTTGGTTGGTGTTCTTATATCTTGTATTGTTTCTTCATCCTACTCATTCTCCTGTTTATATTTATCATAGTCTTGTTATTTAGTTGGCATTTGTTGGTATTTATCCTTTAATCTTTATTTGTTGTCATTTTAGTTCTCTCTGTCTGTCTGTCTGTCTGTCTGTGGCACTTCTGGGTTTTGCTCTGTAGTGGGCAGTGCCCCTGTCAAGTTGTCAGTCCCGTCTTCTACCCTTTCATTACTCTTAGCTGACCCCAGTTTGTAATCATTGTAACCTCCTGCCCGCTCATGTGATTCACACCTGGTACCATTTGTTCTGATTGTATTCCTGCCTTATTTAAGAGGGGTTTCTTCATTCACCCCTTGTCAGAGTCTCATCATCTTCACCATTGCTACTACCTACTCCATTGGAACCCGTTCGGTTCTAATATCATCCTGTACTCTTGCCGTTGTTATCTCTGCATAAGTTTATGTTCGTGCACTGTTGGGATTTGTGTTTTCTTAATAAATACCACAAACTGCAGTCCAGTGCTTGGGCATCTCTCTCTCTGCCTCGAAGGGGCAATTCATGGCACAGACAGAGGCCACTGTACTGTATGATTTACTTGCCAATTGGTTTACCACTTAAACTTTTGAATGGTACTTGAGGATGCCAAAAAATTTACAATATGAAAACTTCCTATTTTTTTTTCTTTTTTGTGGCTAGCACGGCAGAAATGGACTCTTATGTTCGTCAAGTCTACAAGAAGCTAGTGAGCTGATTATTTTTGTGCTTTTGTTTTGTCTTCAGGATTAACCACATCAGAGCTCACGCTTAATGTCAGCACCAATGCGGGAATGCTCAGTGAAACTTCTACAACTCCTGCAACAACTCGTATGACAGCTGCAGGAAGCTCTAATCCAAGCGCTACCAGCACAGTCAGCAATTTGACCACCGCTTCAGATACTTTAACGGCTACACAACGCAACACCATGACACCAGCCTCCACCCAAGCAGAGACAACTCTCTCCAATCTGACCATCGAGTCAAGCACAACTGCAGAAACGGAGAACATCACCAGTAGAAGCACGGCTGAGTCCCCATCAGCTCCAACCAACAGCACAGGCCTGTCCACTTTAAGGCCAGAGACAACAAGTCACACCGATGACATAACTGCAATGACAGTTACATCCACCACGCCTGCTTCTTCTTACACATTTCCATACACCGGTACATTGGCCACAAGTACGCCAACCACACACACCACCAATGAAAGCTCTATGCCAGTGACAAACAGCACTGCTGACACAAATCCAACAACAATGGCACAAGCTGTACTAAATACAGACAGAACTGAAGTCACACTCACTACCAACAGCACAATTGGACCAGTCACACATTCAGCCAGTGATGTGACTACACTGAACACCCACATTACTGACAGTGCAACCGTACCAAAAACACACACTTCAGATAGACTGACCTCACCGATAACAGACTCCACTGGTGTCACAACTGCAACAGTCACATACAGCCCAAATGGCACAATGGCATCAACAGCTCACCCTACCAGTGGAGTATCTGCACCGAATACAAACAATACAACATCACACCCTGACTCTACAGACTCTACCCACAGTGCAGCTACATCAAACACAAACATCACCAGCAGCACCACTGCAGTGACCACAAACACCACTGATAACACATGTCCAGCAGTTACACAGACTACTAACGATACCACTGCACCAAATACAGACACAACTGAAAGTACACACACTACCAACAGCACAGCTACAATGAACACACACATGACTGCACATACAACACACACTTCAAGCAGTATGACTACACCGATAACAAACCCTACCAGTGGTGTAACTGCACCAAACACAAACCTCACCAGTGGCACGACGACGCCAAACACACAAAATACCAGTGGTGCTGCCCCAATGACCACAAACACTACCAGTGACATCACTACAGTGACCGCTAACACCACTGATAACACAAGTCCAGCAATCACACAGACTGCTAAAGATACCACTGCACCAAATACAGACAGAACTGAAAGCACACACACTACCAACAACGTAAATACGATGAACACACATATTGCCAGCAGTGCAACTGTGCAGGTAACAAACACTTCAAATGGCCCGACTACACCAATAGCACATCATACTAGTGGTACAACTGAACCATACACAAATGGTACCGGTGGTATTACTGTGCCAAACACACAAATTTCCAGTGGCGCCACCCCAGTGACCACAAACAACACTGATAACACAAGCCCAGCAATCACACAGACTACTAAATGGACCACTGTACCAAAAACGGACAGAACTGAAAGTACACACACTACCAACAACACTACAGTGAACACATACGTTACTAACAGTGCGACCGTACTGATAACAAACACTTCAAATGGCCTGACAACACCAATAACACACCATACCAGTGGTGTGACTGCACCAAACACAAATGGTACCAGTGGTACAACTACACACCTCACATTCCCTACTAGTGGTGTGACTCTCCCTGTTACAAACACCTCAAATGGCTCGACTACATCAAATACACATATTACCAGTGGCGCGACTACACTAAACACACACATTACCAGTGGCGCGACTACACCGGTCACACACACCACAAACAATGGCACAAGTACAAGCTCACCCATCACCAATGAACCAACTACGAGCACACCAGCCACAAATGACACAACAGCCTCACAAAGCGGCAGCACCACCACAACCATCACTGCAGTAACCCCAGAAAGCTCCACCACCTCTACCACAGCTATGCTAATCAGCTTTACTAACTCCTCACCTGAGACTCCTACATCTAATGCTACACCTCTGTCCTCCACTGTTGATGCAACCACAACACTCACGGCTGGACCCCCGCTTTCTTCACCTGCCTCCACCTCTGCCTCCAGTGCTCTCCCCCCAAGCACCTCCCCCGGCAGTAGCACCACACCCCCCACTGGAATTACCACCACCCTTAATTCCTCAACAGCAAGCTCGGGAGGTAATACTAACAGCATGATAATTGGTCATCAATGATATGCAGTGGCTTGATGGCGGGCATGAATGGAACATGCACCAGAAAGTTTTGTTTGTGACGTACCAAGTTTGATTTTGGCCCAGATTCAGGATTACTGAAGTCAGGCCAAAATGTGAGCACATTACATACAGTAACTACAGAACCGTATTCAGAGCATTGTGTAGTGTTGTAGTCAAGGCCAGACCGAGACCGCTAGTCAACAGTCTATTGTCTAAGGCAGGGGTTCTCAAAGTTTTGATGGGTGAGGGCCAATTTGGGAATCCAAAGTTGAACCGAGGGCCACCAAAGGGACGGAGGCAAAAAAAAAAAAAAAAAGACTGAAAATTCAATTCCATTTGTAATCCTTTTAATTATCAGATTTAATTAGTTTGGGTAAAGTCATATTAACAGTAAGAAATTGGGACTGATGAAAATACAATTTTAGTGTCAACATACCTTTTAACTGCAGTGTGATTTGTGGTGCTGTTTTCGGTTGGCCACGAGTCCTCTGAAGTCTGGCTCCATCTCCGTCGTCGCGATGCGAAGGACTGCATGTAGGTGGGCATCTGTCATCCTGGATCTCAGCTTAGATTTGTTGATGGCCATGGTGGAGAAGGTCTTTTCACAGATGTAGGTGCTTCCGAATAAAGACGCCATTCTGACAGCATGTTGACGAAGAGCAGGGAACGTGGATGGGGAAAGTCCTTTGTAGAACTCGATCAGACTCTTGTCACGATATGCAGCTCTGGCCTCGGAGCTTTCCTGTAGGTCGATAAGATAAGATAAGATAAGATAAGATAAGCCTTTATTAGTCCCACAACGGGGAAATTCCAGGATTGCAACAGCACAGGGATAGCAACACTCAGAGCAACAATCAGAAGGCAAGAAAAAACAAGCAAGCAAGAGCAGCTAATATACATATGTACATATTACTATAAAATATATATATACACACACACACACACAGACACATAGTGCAGAGCATTGTAGCTGGATGGAATAAATATATGAATATATGAACACACAGTGCAGAGCATTGTAGCTAGATGGAATAAATATGTAAATATATAAACACCCACAGTATGGAGCATTGCAGCTAGGTGGAATAAATATGCAAGTATATAAACACACACAGTGCGGAGCAATGTAGCTAGATGGAATAATATGTAGATATATAAAAACACAGTGCGGAGCATTGTAGCTAGATGGAATAAATATATAGATATATAAATATAAACACACCCAGTGCAGAGCATTGTAGCTAGATGGAATAAATATGTAAATATATAAACACACACAGTGCAGAGCATTGTTGCTAGGTGGGATGAAACAGCATAACCGTCTATTTAGTTATCCTACATGGTATGATTATGTGCCCATACATATTCTCACCCTCCATAGCGACCGGTATGTTCCTAGTTGTATGCCGGAGAGGACCATTGTGTAAGTCTATTGCATCTTTTGCATTCAAAAAAACAAAAAAAAAACAAAAAACAAACAAAAAAAAAACTATTAGTTTGTTACGTCTTTTTGCTATCTCTGCGAGCAGCCCTGCTTAGGTTGTACAGTCTGACAGCCGTTGGTAGGAAGCACCTACGAAACCTCTCGGTTGTGCACCTGGGATGATGTAGTCTGCTGCTAAATGAGCTCCTCAGTGCATCCAGTATGTCCTGCATAGGGTGGAACTCGGACTCCAGCAGAGATGACAGTTTAGCCACCGTCCTTCTCTCTCCTATCTCCTCCATTGGATCAAGGCGTTGCCCCAGGACAGAGCTAGCTTTCTTAATCAGTTTGTTCAGTCTCTTCCTATCGGCTGCAGTAATGCCACTGCCCCAGCAGACCACTCCAAAAGTGATGGCTGATGCCACCACCGTGTCATAGAATGACTTCAGCAGCGCCCCTTGTACACCAAAAGACCTGAGTCTCCTCAGCAGGAACAGCCTGCGCTGTCCCTTCTTGTAGAGTGCGTCAGTATTGTGTGACCAGTCTAGTTTATTGTTCAGATGAATACCCAGGTACTTGTAGGATGTCACCATCTCGATGTCTGTTCCCTGTATATTTACTGGTGCTGTGAGGGGCTGCCCATGCCTGCGGCAGTCCACCACCAGCTCCTTAGTTTTCCTCGCGTTGATCTGGAGGCAGTTCCGATGGCACCAGTCCACAAAGTCCTGGATAAGCCCTCTGTACTCAGCTTCATCTACGCTGGAGATGAGACCAACGATCGCAGAGTCATCAGAGAACTTCTGTGGATGGCAATGTGTTGTGTTGTGTGAGAAGTCCGCAGTATAAAGAGTGAACAAGAAGGGAGCCAGCACCGTTCCCTGGGGGGCCCCCGTGCTACTGATGATCGTGTCGGAAACACAGTCCCGGGTTCTCACAAACTGAGGCCGGTTCGTGAGGTAGTCCAGGATCCATGATGACAGGTGCTGGTCCACCCCTGCGCGCAGCAGCTTGTCCTTCAGGATCATCGGTTGGATGGTGTTGAAAGCACTGGAGAAGTCAAAGAACATGATCCTCACCATATTCCCGGGCTTCTCCAGGTGGGACAGAGAACTGTGAAGGAGGAAGATCACCGCATCCTCCACCCCAATGCCATGCTGGTAGGCGAACTGGAGTGGATCCATCGCTGGTTCCACCAGGGGGCGGAGATGAGCAAGGAGCAGTCTCTCCAGGGTCTTCATCAAGTGGGACGTCAAGGCCACCAGTCTGAAGCTGTTCAGGTCTTTGGGGTGGGAAGTTTTTGGTACAGGTACCACACAAGATGTTTTCCACAGCTGTGGTACCCTCCCCAGTTTCAGGCTCATGTTGAAGATATACGTCACAATCCCACACAGCTGGTCTGCACAGGACTTGAGGAGCTTTGCGCTGATGCCGTCCGGTCCCGACGCCTTCCTCGCCTTGATCTTCCTCAGCTCCGTCCTCACCTGGGTCTTGGTCAGGGTCAGGATGGGGGGCTGTGTGTTGGGAGTGGGGGGGGTGTCGGTGGAGTGGGGAGTGGGTAGCAGGACTTGATTTCTTAGAGGCAGCAGTGGTTGTTGTGCAGACAGGGGGGAGGGCGGTTGGTCAAATCTATTGAAAAACAGATTCAGGTTGTTCGCCCACTCCCTGCCCCCCGTGGCCTGGGGGGAGGTATTCTGGAGCCCCGAGATGGTTTTGAGGTTTCTCCAGACCCCGCTGATGTCGCTCTGTTGCAGCTTGTCCTCCATCTTCTTCCTGAAGCTGTCCTTGCCTTCTCTGATCTTTCTCCTCAGCTCCCTCTGTACGGACTTCAGCATCTCCCTGTTCCCCGACCTGAAGATCCTCTTCTTCTCTCTCAGAAGTGTTTTTATCTCAGGGTTGATCCAGGGTTTGTTGTTTGAGTGACGCCGTATGGTCTTGGTGGGAACGGATTTGTCCACACAGAAGCTGAGGTAGCCCGTGAAGGTGTGAATGAGGCCATCGATGTCCTCACCATGTGGATCGCAGAGCTGCTTCCAGGCAGTGGCTTCAAAACAGTCCTTTAGAGTGTCCATTGTCTCCTCAGACCATAACTCCACAGTGTGCATGGCCGGAGGTTGTCTGTGCACTAGGGGTTTGTACACCGGTCGGAGATGAACCAAGTTGTGATCCGATCTCCCAAGTGGGGGGAGTTGTGATGAGGTGTACGCCTCCTTAGTGTTTGCGTAGAACAAATCCAGTGTTTTATTGTCTCTAGTGTGGCATGTGACATACTGGGTGAAAGTGGGCAGAATGGGAGACAGTGAAACGTGGTTGAAATCGCCTGAGATGAGGAGAAGAGCATCTGGGTGTTCTGTCTGCAGCCTGCTGGTTACTGAATGGATGACGTCACGCGCTGTCCCAGCGTTCGCCGTCGGATTTGCATAAACAACAATGCAGATCACGTGTGAGTGTTCTCTCGGGAGATATGTAGGCCTCATGGTAACAGCTAGCAACTCAATGTCTTTGCTGCAGTGTCGTTGTTTAACAGTGATATGTCCCGGTCTGCACCAGTTGTTGTTAACATACATGATCACTCCACCGCCCCTAGCCTTGCCACTCTCTGGTGTTCGGTCAGCTCGTATCGTGTGAAAACCCTCCAGCTCAATGTTAGCATCTGCTGCTAGTTCAGTTAGCCACGTCTCAGTAAACAAAAGGAGAGAGCACTCCCGGTAAGTGCTATCATAACGGGAGATAGCCGCTAGCTCATCTAACTTTCCCAGTATCGACCGTACATTTCCCATGACAACAGATGGAAGGGAGGGTCTGTACCTTATATTTTTTGTCCTCCGCCTTACTCCAGCCCGGCAGCCGCGGCGTTTTCGCCTCAGTTCTCTCGGTATGTCGAGTTTTTCCAGTGGGACCGGGTGGCGGTTAAATGCTAGCAGCTCTTCCCTGTTATATCGTATCCTGCTATAAACAGTGGCTCCGTCCACCGGCTCAGGAGACATTTGGGATGATCTGTGTATGAGCTCAAACTGCATGTCTGCAGGCACTGCCTCGGGCACACATGAGAAGGGATTTTGGAAAAGGTTGAAATCACCCTCGTGGTCCCTGAAGTCAGAGAATCGGTGGTCGAACTCGTCTCGAAGCTTTTCGATGAGGCCATGGTTCTTCTCTGAACGCAGGTGACGCAAAACTTCACTCCCGTCCGTGTCTGGGTCATCTACCAGCGCCCTGCAGGCAGGGAAATGAGCGAGATCTCCTTCTCTGAGCTGTCCCTGGAGCAGTTGGAGTTTTCGCTGGAAAGCTTCCACGTTGTCAAAAAGTGTGGAAATGAGTTTTCCATGGCCTTGCAGCTTCAGATTGAGATCGCTCAGACAATTATTCAGGTCGGCGAGGAAGGCTAGGTCACAGAGCCATTTGCTGTCCGTTAACTCAGTCACGTCTTGTCCTTTTGCCTGCATGAACTTGCAAATTTCTTTTCTCAGATTAAAAAAACGTTTCAGTGTGGCACCTCTGCTCAGCCACCGGACGGCAGTGAAGTAAATGACATCTCCAAAATCTGCCTCTGACTGCGCCAAAAAGGTTTTAAATTGGCGATGGTTCAGACCTCTGGACTTCAGGTAATTAACTGTCTTCACAACTACGGCCATGACGTGTTTCATTTCTAGCGTCTGAGCAGCGAGGGCTTCTTGGTGAATTATGCAGTGGTAGCTGACTGGTTTCTTACCACCGCTGTTCACCACTTTCTCAGCCAGCAGCGACACTAACTAACTAACCTAACTAACCTGCACTTATATAGCGCTTTTCTAGTCACAAAGACCACTCAAAGCGCTTTCATTAATACTAACCCTCTATTCTAAGGGCCTATAGGAAACAGATATCTAGGGACAATTTAGAACAGCCAATTAACCTAACATGCATGTCTTTGGCATGTGGGAGGAAACCGGAGAAATCCCGGAGTAAACCCACGCAACACGGGGAGAACATGCAAACTCCACACAGATCACTGTTGGTCGGGGGCTGGGATCGAACCCACGATCCCACGATCCCCACAATCCTCCGGCCAAGGGTAAACTGTGCTGCCGCAGTGCTAACCACTGCGCCACCGTGCAGCCCACTGCACCTGTCCTACTCCCAATCATTGCTGGTGCTCCGTCTGTCGTGACACCGACCAAGGATGCCAGGTTAACATTGTGTGTGTCCAGACTGCGATACACTGCTTCGCAAATATCCACTCCCTTCGTTGTGTCTTTCATACTCTCCATACTCAGTAGCTCCTTGCCGACGTCAAAATTCTCAGTGACAGTTCGGATGAAAATCAACAGTTGGGCAGTGTCGGAAATATCCGTGCTTTCATCCAGTGCGATGGAAAACGCTCCCTTTTCTAGCCCCTCCACACGTATCGCCAGTTGGTCCTTCAAATCATTTGCCAGATCTTCGATTCGTCTTGTGACTGTGTCATTCGACAAACTTACGTCACGGAACTTTGTTTTTTGGTCTGGGCATACACGCTCTGCCACTTTTAGCATACAGTCTCGAACAAATTCTCCGTCACTAAACGGCTTGCCCCGTTTAGTTATTTCATGAGCTACCACATAGCTAGCCTCTGTTACTGCTTCGCTGGTTTTTGAAAATTGCGTGAAGACTGACTGTTGTGCTGTGTAGCCCCTTTTAAGTTGTTCCATCTTTGTGGTGCGATCCTTGCCACTGAATTTTTCATAATTTTTGTGTTTTGTTTCGTAATGGCGCCTGATGTTAAAGTCTTTTCACACTGCGATTACCTGTCTGCAGATGAGGCATACAACTTTATCTGACCCGTGAGGTTCAACGAAGTAGTCCAAAGTCCATTTTCCCTGAAACTGCCTTTTTTCCTCGCTGACAGTTCTCGGTTTCCTCGAGTGAGCGGTCTCCATCTCTGCCTCTTTCTCTCGCTGATCCATCTTTATTTCCACACTTCGACTTCCACAAGCACTAATATTTATTTCTTATTCTTCTTCTGACTCAGAATGGTGCTCCGAAACCGTTGCCAACCAACACTTCTGCACTGTGTGCTGAACGTTCCATCTCCCATAATACAATTGGACTAGCTGCTGCAATGAAGTGATCGCAAGGTCGACAACACATGTAATTACGGCTTGTGCCTACAGATGGCGCCAAAGACCACTAAACGTAGATGTGTATCGGAATTTTTCCAAAGCAATTAGTTCAGATCATATATTAACAGATTGGCCGCGGGCCGCCAGAAATGTTTTCGCGGGCCGCCATTGGCACGGGGGCCGCACTTTGAGAAACATTGGTCTAAGGTGTAAAGCTCATTTATAGGTGTGTCAAGGTCCCTTTCGTTATTATAGCGGTGCAAAAAACAGTCTTTGCGTCAGTGAAAAATGCAAAGCAGGTTGTCTGAACTCTCTTAATTATTCAGAGATGTGTTTTGGGTGTAACGTACAGTAAATAAATCAAATTTGATCTTTTCATCACATTTAAGACACAGGCACACATGATCAAAGGAGGATTACTGTTCTGTGGCATTTACCTGTGAGGACAAATAAATGCGTTGAGGTTGCTGGTCATGCTCTTCCACAAATTTAAAGTGAAGGCATGAAAATAATCAGTGTGGGTGCTAGGCATTAAGCTAGGAATTAAAACGGAGCAGTTACTAATGAAAGCACTGATGCAAGGTGTGAAGCGTGGTGCAAATGCCTGCTTTAGATGGCCATAATAGGGCCCCAAGATTCCAAGGGGTTGAGACCAAGTCAAGACCAAGCCAGGCAGAGACCAACTTGAGACCAAGACCACTGTGTATGTAGGTCTTGGTCTTGACTTGGTTTTGACCCCTCAACAGTATTAAGCCTAGTCTGATCTTGTCTTGGTCTTGGGAGACTCTGGTTTCGGTTTGGTCTTGATACTGGTCTGGTCTGTTACTTTAGGGCTGAATTAGTTTTTGGTCTGTATCGCATTTAAATACATTTTAGTTTGTGTAAAACTGGTTGTTTTTTAAAGAACTGAGAAACAAATGATATAGTGGGTCCAATAATTATGCTTTTTGAAGCCATACAATTTGTTATAGCGATGGGGATGTGTTTTCTCTTGAAATGTTCTTATTTTTTATTTCCATGGCGCAGTGAGCACCCTCACAGCAGAAACCACAACTCCAACTCTTTCAACGGAACCTACTGGTACCACAGCACCCTCACCACCCACTACTCCCGCCTCTGATACCACCACTCCTCCCCCAGGTACCAGTACAGGTGCAACCACTGCTGTCACAACATCCCAGTCAGCAGGGACCACCATTAGCATCAGCACCGCAACAACTCTGAGCCCAGTCATAGGTTTGTACCATCCTCCAAATGATTCTATGCATTATTAACCGTTTCCTCTTGATATTTTAGCGCTAGTTTTGCAAGCTATGATTAATGTTAAGTGATTCACTGGTGTACAAGTAAAGTTAAAATTAGCTGTGTATTGTCTGCGTTTGCTTTACTTTCCTCAGTGTGTCCTTCTGTCCCATGTCCACTTGAAAGCGTCTGTCTTAACAGCACTTGTCAGTGTCTCTCTGGTAACTTTCTGCTGAATGGACGTTGTGTACCAGGTAAGAGTACGTGTCCTTATGGAAACAGAGATCACAGCAGGACTGTTCTCTTAACATTTTTCTCTCCACCTCTTCACTCAGCCCAAGTGTTCCCAGGCCGGCTCCATCTGACCTTGACATTTCAAAGTGAAATGAGCAACAGGTCCTCAAGCATTTTCCAGCACACAGCAGCCAACATCTCAGCAGCGGTAGGTCATGACATCATACACCGTTTTGATTAGCTCTTGGAAACGCTCCTCTCTTTGTCGCTAAACCCATTTTATTCCACTTCATAGCTCAGAGAAGCCCTCAGAAATCAGCCGGGGTACATTCGCTCTGATGTTCTGAGACTAGAGTGAGTCTTACTCTTTTTTTTTTGCACCTCTAAGACAATATACCATGCATATTGAAAAATATGTTTCTAACTCATGTGTTGTTTTCTGTATTTCTGCAGACAAGGAAGTGTGGTAGCAACTGTGAACAATATTTTTGATGACACCAGTGCTACCCAAGAATCTATTGATCAGTCCATTAAAGAGGCAATAGCCAACTCAAATTCACTGCTGGCAAATGCTTCATTCACACGTTGGTATACATTCTTCACATAATGACACTATATAAAAATTTATTATTAGACTATTACAGTTTGAGCTTAACATGATTGGTGGGCTGTTGAAATAATATACTAACAATTTAATCTAAAGTATGGCTACCACTTTTAAAATATAAGCATTTTTGTTTAATTTAGCACACATGTAAACACAATGCTTATATTAAGATGATAATCTCTAGCTAAACACATAGCTAGCGGTTCAATTATTTATACTGTACATATTACATGTTTTGTGTGTTTTAGGTGCGAGTTTGTGTGAACAGGAACCATTTCCTTGTGACGTCTCCACTATGACATGCACAGAAACAAATGGTCGGGCTGCATGTTCCTGTAAAAATGGCTACATCCCCATCATATACTCCACCACTAGCTGCAAAGGTAAAAGTGACTGTAGCAAAAGAGATTAAACACTTATACAGAGGCACAGAGAATGAAAACCTTTACAAGTACATATCTCATATTAAGAAATGTGGGGAAAAAATGTTTGTCCCAATTTTACAATTTAAAACAAAGGTTTCAAGACTTTTTTGTTGTTGTGCACACAAAAGATCACCAAATATCAAGTAAAACTCTTTTCATGACTGCAGTAGTTTTTTTATATGCTAATTTTTGCATTTAAAATAAGTCTGTAATTGATGAGTTCTTGGTGAAAATGATCAAGAGCAAGCAAAAAAGGATTGATTTTAATCTAGTGGCATATAAAATTATATTGACAAAATAATGAACAGTTTTTGGTGTAAATGTGTTGTCCCCTTTTCCCACCAATTGTGTTGACCTTGGTATGGCTGCAGTCACTGTATATTAATGTCAACCTTTAGTATAATTTGCTCTGTTGTTGGTAGTTTTTGTTCTGTTTTGTAAGCTACAGTGAGCTTACATTTTTGGAAAGCAGAATACAAAGCAATTACCAGAAACTGCATTTTAAAATGGCATTTTAAAACTGTGAATTCCTTCCATGTACCATAACTACAGATCCACTAGAGAAATATCCATTTGGTGCTTTATTTGTTTTAACAAAGTATTCAGAGTATTATTATTCAATATTTAATTTAAGAAAGTGTAAATACCCCTTTTGAATCAACACCACCACAAATAAAACCTTATTTTGTGAGGAACATTATTTATTCACAAAGTAAAGAGCAACGGAACAAGAATACATCCCTGTGGCACACCATTACTAGTGGTAAAATAGCTATATTGAATACATTTAACAGTAGCAATACAGTAATTTAAATGTCAAGCATATAAAATATGTGGTGGCATCTGAAAATAAATGTTGATAGTTTTCCTAGCTTATGTACAGTCAACTGTAATAATACAGTATCTCACAAAAGTGAGTACACCACTCACATTTTTGTAAATATTTTATTTTGTCTTTTCATTGGACAACACTGAAGATATGACACTTTGATACAATGTAAAGTAATCAGTGTACAGCTTGTATAACAGTGTAAATTTGCTGTCCAATCAAAATAACTCAACACCCAGCCATTAATGTCTAAACCGCTGGCAACAAAAGTAAGTACACCCCTAAGTGAAAATGTCCAAATTGTGCCCAAAGTGTCAATATTTTGTGTGGCCTCCATTATTTTCCAGCACTGCCTTAACTCTCTTGGGCATGGAGTTCACTAGAGCTTCACAGGTTGCCACTGGAATTCTCTTCCACTCCTCCAAGACGACATCACGGAGCTGGTGGATGTTAGAGACCTTGCACTCCTTCACCTTCCGTTTGAGGATGCCCCACAGATGCTCAATAAGATGAGATAAGATGAGCCTTTATTAGTCCTACAATGGGGAAATTCCAGGATTGCAACAGCACAGGGATAGCAACACTCAGAGCAACAATCAGAAGGCAAGAAATAAAGCAAGCAAGCAAGAGCAGCTAATATACATATGTACATATTACTATATACTGTATATACACTCACCGGCCACTTTATTAGGTACACCATGCTAGTAACGGGTTGGACCCCCTTTTGCCTTCAGAACTGCCTCAATTTTTCGTGGCATAGATTCAACAAGGTGCTGGAAGCATTCCTCAGAGAGTTTGGTCCATATTGACATGATGGCATCACACAGTTGGCGCAGATTTGTCGGCTGCACATCCATGATGCGAATCTCCCGTTCCACCACATCCCAAAGATGCTCTATTGGATTGAGATCTGGTGACTGTGGAGGCCATTTGAGTACAGTGAACTCATTGTCATGTTCAAGAAACCAGTCTGAGATGATTCCAGCTTTATGACATGGCGCATTATCCTGCTGAAAGTAGCCATCAGAAGTTGGGTACATTGTGGTCATAAAGGGATGGACATGGTCAGCAACAATACTCAGGTAGGCTGTAGCGTTGCAACAATGCTCAATTGGTACCAAGGGGCCCAAAGAGTGCCAAGAAAATATTCCCCACACCATTACACCACCACCACCAGCCTGAACCATTGATACAAGGCAGGATGGATCCATGCTTTCATGTTGTTGACGCCAAATTCTGACCCTACCATCCGAATGTCGCAGCAGAAATCGAGACTCATCAGACCAGGCAATGTTTTTCCAATCTTCTATTGTCCAATTTCGATGAGCTTGTGCAAATTGTAGCCTCAGTTTCCTGTTCTTAGCTGAAAGGAGTGGCACCCGGCGTGGTCTTCTGCTGCTGTAGCCCATCTGCCTCAAAGTTTGACGTACTGTGCGTTCAGAGATGCTCTTCTGCCTACCTTGGTTGTAACGGGTGGTTATTTGAGTCACTGTTGCCTTTCTATCAGCTCGAACCAGTCTGGCCATTCTCCTCTGACCTCTGGCATCAACAAGGCATTTCCGCCCACAGAACTGCCGCTCACTGGATATTTTTTCTTTTTCGGACCATTCTCTGTAAACCCTAGAGATGGTTGTGCGTGAAAATCCCAGTAGATCAGCAGTTTCTGAAATACTCAGACCAGCCCTTCTGGCACCAACAACCATGCCACGTTCAAAGTCACTCAAATCACCTTTCTTCCCCATACTGATGCTCGGTTTGAACTGCAGGAGATTGTCTTGACCATGTCTACATGCCTAAATGCACTGAGTTGCCGCCATGTGATTGGCTGATTAGAAATTAAGTGTTAATGAGCAGTTGGACAGGTGTACCTAATAAAGTGGCCGGTGAGTGTATATATATATATATATATATATATATATATATATATATATATATATACACACAGTGCAGAGCATTGTAGCTGGATGGAATAAATATATGAGTATATAAACACACAGTGCAGAGCATTGTAGCTGGATGGAATAAATATATGAGTATATAAACACACAGTGCGGAGCATTGTAGCTAGATGGAATAAATATGTAGATATATAAACACCCACAGTACGGAGCATTGCAGCTAGGGTTTAGGTCTGGAGACCTGTTTGGCCAGTCCATCACCTTTACCCTCAGTTTCTTTAGCAAGGCAGTGGTCGTCTTGGAGGTGTTTGCCCAGTTTCCGAAGGGAGGGGATCATGCTCTGCTTCAGTATGTCACAGTACATGTTGGCATTCATGGTATGGTTCCCTCAGTGAACTGCATCTCCTCGGTGCCAGCAGCACTCATGCAGCCCCAAACCATGACACTCCCGCCACCATGCTTGACTGTAGGCAAGACACACTTGTCTTTGTACTCCTCACCTGGTTGCAGCCGTACACACTTGACACCATCTGAACCAAATAAGTTTATCTTGGTCTCATCAGACCACAGGACATGGTTCCAGTAATCCATGTCCTTAGTCTGCTTGTCTTCAGCAAACTGTTTTCGGCCTTTCTTGTGCATCATCTTTTAAAGGGGCTTCCTTTTGGGACAACAGCCATGCAGACCAGTTTGATGCAGTGTGCAGCGTATGGTCTGAGCACTGACAGGCTGACCCACCCCCCACCCCTTCAACCTCTGCAGCAATGCTGGCAGCACTCATACGTCTTTTTTCAAAAGACAACCTCTGGATATGACACTGAGCACGTGCACTCAACTTCTTTGGTCAACCATGGCGAGGTCTGTTCTGAGTGGAACTTGTCCTGTTAAACCACTGTATGGTCTTGGCAACCGTGCTGCAGCTCAGTTTCAGGGTGTTGGCAATCTTCTTAAAGCCTAGGCCATCTTTATGTAGAGCAACAATTCTTTTGATCAGATCCTCAGAGAGTTCTTTGCCATGAGGTGCCATGTTGAACTTCCAGTGACCAGTATGAGAGAGTGTGAGAGCGATAACACCAAATTTAACACGCCTGCTCCCCATTCACACCTGAGAACTTGTAACACTAACGAGTCACATGACTCCGGGGAAGGAAAATGGTTAACTGGGCACAATTTGGACATTTTCACTTAGGGGTGTACTCACTTTTGTTGCCAGCGGTTTTGACATTAATGGCTGTGTGTTGAGTTGTTTTCAGGGGACAGCAAATTTACACTGCTATACAAGCTGCACACTGACTACTTTACATTGTATCAACGTTTCATATCTTCAGTGTTGTCCCATGAAAAGATGTAATAAAATATTTACAAAAATGTAAGGAGATGTACTCACTTTTGTGAGATACTGTATATTCTTAGCCTCGCTGAAACGCTCCAGTGTGGAACAAACAGCAGGGAGCGAGACTCACAAGGTCAAGAGCTGTAGCCTTTTCTCCATGCAGACCTTTGACTCTGACTTCATTTATCTCTTGAATTTATTTCTTTTTAACGGGGAATGTTTCCCTGGAAACGCATGAAAGAACTGCAACCCTGCCTCTGTGAGCAACATTGTGACCAAGGAGAGAGCTATAGGAAGAGCTATCAAAGAATAAGACCTTTAGCTTCACACAAATGAGCATTACAGTTCACTTTTTTTCTTCCCCACTCAAAGCATAGTGTAATATTGTTTGCACGCTGATGATAGTCATGCAGCTTTTTGATGAAGGGCTCTTTCAATGTGTTTCTACATTCATTGCATGTGTCCCTGTGTGCCTCCAGTCTGAAACTGTAGCTTGTTGTGTTCTCATTTCAGTCCCTTTGTTCTAAACACTTTGTGTTTCTTTTTGTAGCATGTCCAAGTGGGCAAAGAGCAGTGGGAAATACATGTGAACAGTGAGTACAGATATTTTGAACTTTGTTGACAGTGTTGACCTTGGAAGTCCATTTTTTTAAAGATGTTCAAGTATGTGTGGTTCTGTTGATGTGAAGTTAGTTATTCCACAGCTGCACTCTCAAATTATGGATTTTTTTTTTCAGATGTCCCTTTGGATATGCTGGCTTCAACTGCAATGACTGTGAGTAAAATCATCACATCAAAGAATAATTTATACATTAAGGGTACACTCACATGGTCACTGTTTGGTCTGGATCAAAGGCATATCCACGGATAGTTCAGATTGTTTGGTGCCGTCTGAACGCACATTTGAACTCTGGTGTGCACCAAACAAGCAAAGTCTGGTCTGCCTGAAAATGGGGGTCTTGGTTCTCTTGCAAATGAAGTCTGGTGCGCTGCAGTGTGAATGCAAACAGACTATCCAGCGGACCAAAGGCCGGAAGTTCCCCTCGATGTTTGTGTAACCATAGCAACATGTAGTCTGAGAAGAGGAAGTGGTAGAAAATAAAGACAATCGCGCAGATCCAAGAAATCCTTTTACCAGAGAAAGCCAAAGAGAAAAGTTTAAAAATGTCTCGATTGTGGTGGACAAACGACCTGGCTGAAGGGAATGGATTTCTGTTTTCGGTCCTGGCCAGTCGATGAGCTGGATTTTTCTTCTTCGCCAAGATTTTTTCTTCCTGGTCAGTGGTGGTTTTGGCTACAGCACCCCGAATGAGCAGTTGTTGTAACTGTGTGATGTTGTCCAGGCAGTTTGGTCCACTGCAGTGTGAATGCAAACCAAACAAAGGTACAAAAATTCTCAGTATTCCCCACCCAATCGAACCAAGACCCCCGGACTATCGTGGCATGAATGCAGCCTTAAAGGGACACATTGTGCACATTTTCCGCATGTTGAGTTGCCAGAAATCTTGAAGAAATGCCGGTGATATGCTTTGGTCAAAACATATCAGGCTTTTAAGCATTTTAAGCAGGCTACATCAGAATAGCTCATTTCAGAACATGTTTCTTTGATCTAGGATGTTTGGTTGAGGCAGAGCAGGTGCAATTTTGAGTCTAATGTTAGCTGGTTAGTTTTTAGCTATGGTGGCAAAGACAGAGCGAGTTAGCTAACATGAGTTATGACTGAATGTGAAAATGTAAAATCCCATATAATGCATTGTCAGGGACGGATATGGGGTGTGATTGGTCACTAGGATATGCTCGACTAAGTACAAAAACAACCCTAATGAATGGTAACTCCGCTAATGCAAGGTGATCTGAGTTCTCTGCCTCTCCCCAAGCCAAGATACTAGTGGGCCAGTCTGCCAGCCTGTTACAGTCAAAATACAACAAAATAACTCCAGAATAACACAAGATAACTGCAAATTAGTAAACCAGGCAGTAACACAGATATCTAGTGAGGATAGATATTAATGTATAGAAAACATCTGAAAGCTACGCTAGTGCTAGGCAGCTAATCCACTGGCTTCTCCCTGCTGAGACGATTTCTAATGCAGTTGATAGTTCCCGAGCCAAGCTGTCTTGTAATATATAGAATACAGACTGAGATCTGGTTGGTCTGATCTTTCGGGATATTCTGACAAGATTGGTTTCAAATATGGTAGAAAAACTGATAGGGGCCACAAATCACTGAGTCTTTAGATCCTCAGTTGTGGGAGGTAAAAATAGACTTCTGTGTGGGTTTGTGCAGGCAACAATAGAGCAACTGGTGTCCTTTTCTTGTAACTGATATATTTGTTTTACCGATGTTTGAGAGGGAATGGGGAACAGAGATTGAATGGGTGGAACAAATGCTGAGCTGATGGAGTGGCACCCAACCAGGGGGAGGTGGTTTCTTCCTCGGTGATGTCAAGGCGAATTTCACATTTTGAACATTTGAGAAGTTCTTTTAGGAAAGTGGAGCTAGCAAAAGAAAGAGGATGAAATATTCTCCCTTCTGGGGTGTTTGTGGGCAGGCTAGGAAAACCACGGAAAAGAGAATTTGGCATAATATGTGACCTTTATTGTATTATTAAGATGTGCTAACTGGGCTCTGTCTGAGCAAAATGTTTATCCAGTAACCTAAAAATTAGCAGTGGCTCATTTAAATAATGATGTAGTGTAATGATTGTTCATTTGTTGATTGAAAAGGTTGTAATTACTTCTGTATGTGCTAACCCCATGCATGTGTTATAATGTGTCCTCAGCGGCCCTGCTGGCAGTGGTGGTCATTTCCTGTGTGCTCGGAGGAGTTCTGCTCATCCTTGTTCTGTCTTTGCTTATTTACTGCTGCTGGTGAGAATATTCATTGATAACCATTCTAGTATTACCACTTTTCATTTCCTTTGTTTTGTGATGAATAAATGTAACATCTCACAATACTGATCTAATTATGTTGTGACTTTTTTAGTTAAAAAAAATGACAAAACAACTCTTATTCCAAACTTTTCTTACCTTTATTAAATAAAGGTGGTAAAACTGCAGATATTCTACCAGAAACTCAAACCACCTCCTGCCAACATAATCCACATGGCATGCACCCCAACCATTAGACCACAGGATGCTTAAAAGAGAATTTATCTGAGCATCAAAGCACTCCCAAATTTTTTGCATTGTTTTTTTTTAAACATACCATTTAAAAAAAAAAAAAAAAAAAAAAAACTTGCAAAGGTTTTTTATTTATTTTGTTGGAGTTCAGTTTGTAATTGCAGCTCCTTGTTCAGCATGAGGCCATCATAGCTGAATACATCTCGTCATTTCTGTCCGAGGAGCTTTATTGTGACTACTCTTGTGATTATTATTATTTTTGACAAGAACTGTTGATAGTGCTAGGTGAAACGAATAGTGCTCGTTGAACAAGGTGTTAGGACAATTAGACATGCAGGGAGGAACCAGCAAGCAACCCCGGCCAAAAACCGAGCACATCGCCCAAGAACCTTTGTTAAACCAATAAAAAAACATCACGATTATCATCATCGACCAAGGACAAAACCTTGAGGAACACCACAGTTAAAACTAGAAAAAGATGAACATGCAACCATTACTCAAACAAGGGAAAAAATGGTATTTTAAGCTGCAGTATTTAAATGCAAATTGCATACAATTGAATAGATTTCCTGAAAAAATGCTGTGAATGCTGTTAGCCTTAAATGCTAATTAAACTAATACCAGAAATGTTCTAAAAGTTCTATTTTAATTTTACCTAACTTGCTTAAAAAAGGATAAAATACTGAAAAAAAAAACACATGTTAAAAATAATACAGAGCGTTTTATCCATCCAGCCATCTTCTACCACTTCTCCAGGGATCCGGGTCGTAGGGGCAGCAGCCCAAGCAGAGTAGCCCAGCTGCTGCCCAGTTCACATTTGCGGCGGCAGTGGTTCAGGAGGTAGACCGGGTCATCCAACAACTGACGGGTTGGCGGTTCGAATCCTGCACTCCCCAGCCATCTGACTGTTGTGTCCCTGGACAAGACACCTTGTCTCCAATGTCCATGACACTGGATATGAATGTGTATAAATGTTTGGCAGTGGTCGGAGAGGCTGTTGGCGTGGATTAGCAGCCACGTCTCCATCAGTCTGCCCCAGGGCAGCGCAGTAGCTTACCACTATCCGTGTCTGTCTGTGGAGTGAATGAATAATGTATCCATTTTAAGCATCTTTGAGTGTCCATGAAAATCAGTCAGACTTTATTTGCATAGCACTTTTCAAACATTGGATGCTGTGTAAAGTGCTTTACATAGATAAAAACAGTAGACAAATTTAGTTACATAATGTATATTTACATGATACATCCTGCCCCTTCCAACCTTCCCATACACACACACACACACACACACACACACACACACACACACACACACACACACACACACACACACACACACACACACACACACATATGCACTACTCCCTACTTTTCTCACGCACATATAAAATAAAAGAGCCATAGCATAAAGCTCCCACACACCCAAGCTAGAGCGACCCACGAGTCCAACACCCCTGCAGATGGGCCAAGCAGTATCTGGCATGAGGGACTCCACTGAGGAAACACTGGAGCTAAAACACAGGAAATACAAAATAAAACTAAGAACACATAAAACAAAGGGAACCAAAAAACCCATACTTGTAAATTGAGCTAAAAGCACATCAAAATAAAGAGATGAGAAAATCTAAAAACAAATGGTGCTAAGAACGTAAAACAATGGAACATACGGTGCATCCAGAAAGTATTCAGAGCTTCACTTTTTCCACATTTTATGTTACAGCCCCATTCCAAAATGGATTAAATTCATTTTTTCCTCAAAATTCTACACACAATACCCCATAATAACAATGTGAAAAAAATCTTTTTTTTTTAGATTTTTGCAAATGTATTAAAAATAAAAAAACTAAGAAATCACATGTACATAAGTATTCACAGCCTTTGCTCAATTCTTTGTTGATACACCTTTATCAGCAATTACAGCCTCAAGTCTTTCTGAATTTGATGCCACAAGCTTGGTACACCTATCTTTGGGCAGTTTCGCCCAGTCCTCTTTGCAGCACTTCTCCAGCTCCATCAGGTTGGATGGGAAGCGTCGGTGCACAGCCATTTTCAGATCTCTCCAGAGATGTTCAACTGGATTCGAGTCTGGGATCTGGCTGGGCCACTCAAGGACATTCACAGAGTTGTCCTGAAGCCATTCCTTTGATATCTTGGCTGTGTGCTTATGGTCGTTGTCCTGCTGAAAGTTTAACTGTTATCCCAGTCTGAGGTCCAGAGCGTTCCGGAGCAGGTTTTCATCCAGGATGTCTCTGTACATTGTTGCATTCACCTTTCCCTCTATCTTGACTAGTGTCCCAGTTTCTACCGCTGAAAAACATCCCCACAGCATGATGCTGCCACCACCATGCATCACTGTAGGGATGGTATTGACCTGGTGATGAGCGGTGCCTGGTTTCCTCCAAACATGACGCCTGGCATTCACGCCAAAGAGTTCAATCTTTGTCTCATCAGACCAGAGAATTTTGTTCCTCATGCTCTGAGAGTTCTTCAGGTGCCTTTTGACAGACTCCAGGTGGGCTGCCATGTACCTTTTACTAAGGAGTGACTTCCGTCTGGCCACTCTGCCATACAGACCTGATTGGTGGATTGCTGCAGAGATGGTTGTCTTTCTGGAAGGTACTCCTCTCTCCACAGAGGAATGCTGGAGCACTGACAGAGTGACCATTGGGTTCTTGGTCACCTCCCTGACTAAGGCCCTTCTCCCCCGATCACTCAGTTTAGATGGCCAGTCAGCTCTAGGAAAAGTCCTGGTGGTTCTGAACTTCTTCCATTTACAGATGATGGAGGCCACTGTGCTCACTGGGACCTTCAAAGCGACAGAAATTTTTCTGTACCCATCCCCAGATTTGTGCCTCGAGACAATCCTGTCTCGGAGGTCTACAGACAATTCCTTTGACTTCATGCTTGGTTTGTGCTCTGACATGTACTGTCAACTGTGGGACCTTATATAGACAGGTGTGTGCCTTTCCAAATCATGTCCAATCAACTGAATTTACCACAGGTGGACTCCAATTAAGCTGTAGAAACATCTCAGTGATGATCAGTGGAAACAAGATGCACATGAGCTCAATTTTGAGCTTCATGGCAACGGTTGTGAATACTTACAGTATGTACATGTGATTTTTTTTTTTTTTTTAGTTATTTTTAATAAATTTGCAAAAATCTCAAACTTTTTCATGTTGTCACTATGGGGTATTGTGTGTAGAATTTTGAGGGGAAAAAAAAAAGAATTTAAGCCATTTTGGAATGAAGCTGTAACATAACAAAATGTGGAAAAAGTTTAGCACTGTGAATACTTTCCAGATGCACTGTATATGACTATTTCAATAATAGTTAAACAGGTTTTTTAAAAGCCAAATTAAAAATGTACAAAATGAAACTAAGAACACATAAAACAAGAGGAACCCATTCTAAAAAACTGAACTAAAAACACAATAAGAAGAGGTGAGAAAATCTAAAAACAAATGTGCCAAGAAGAACATAAAACAATGGAACATAAATGACTAAATCAATAATAGTTGAACAGGTTTGTTAAAAGCCAAATTAAAAAGGTGGGTCTTTCGCCTATTTTTAAAAACACCTATTGACTCTGCAGCCCTGAGGCTTTCTGGCAGGCTTTTCCACAGATGGGGACCATGGTAATGAAAGGAGGCCTCACCAAAGGTCTTGGTCTTGACCTTGGGAACCATTAAAAGGCCAGTACCAGAGGACCTCAAGGTCCACAAGGGCTCATAAGATAAAAGCAACTCAGATAGATAAGAAGCCCTAAGACCATTGAGGCATTTAAAAACTACTAAGAGAACCTTAAAATCGATCCTAAAACACACAGGGAGACAATGCAGCGATTTTAAAACTGGTGTAATATGCGTCCGCCCCCTGGTCCTTGCTGTTGTGTTGGAGTTTGGGCTCTTATTTGTGTGGTACGGGTGGTGGCTCCACCTTTCCGGTTCCTCTGCCACTCGTGGGTATAAGAGGGCAGTGGGCAGGAGGGACGGTGTCTTGGCCACCTCTCTGCCTTGCAGGTACGCTTGTGTACTGTGGAGTGCCTTATAATAAACGTGTGTTCAGTTCGACACCTGGCCTCATCCTTGGCTTCTATTACCGACATAACACTTGGCGACAAGGATGGGATAAAAGCACATATGGATGCGTGTGTGACATCTATTTGGCCATTTTTGGAGCTTCCTGGTGAGCCACCTGTCCCTTGGTCGAGGTGGTTCACCGCATTCCAGACGTACTTGGTGGCGCTGGATCTTGGGAGGCTGGAGAAATTGAGGGCACATGCGCTGTTGGTCCATAATCTAGGAATGGAAGGACTGTGAATTTTGACTACTTTGGGCGACTGTGATAACTTTGAAGAAGTGGTGGAGCTAATGGCGTGACATTTTCGCGCCCCGGAAAACGTCATCATCTGTAGGATCCAGTTTCGACAGCACCGCCAACGGGTTGGCGAGTCGGTGCAGCGGCTTGTGGCAGGCCTGAGACTACTGGCCAGTGACTGCCAGTACGGACCGTGGGAGGAAGAGATGGTTCGCGACCAGTTGGCAGAATATACCATCTGCCCTGCTACAAGGTCAAAACTTCTCACGTTCTCAGGCGAACTGACACTATCTACAGCCATCGATTTAGCTCAGCAGTTGGAGCGGCAGATAAGCTATCATGGGAACTAAGTGGGAGTGTGCTACATTGACAACCTGAATCACAGTTGACAGCGCAGGCAGTGGACCCGGACAGCGACAATAGCATAGAGGGTGATGTGGACTACTCCAATGCTGTACAAATGAGGTCCACCCCAGGAACGCCCATGTGTATGGGTTGTGGGTCTACAAAGCACCACTATAAGGCCAGGGAGTGTCCAGCGAGAGGGAAGCGCTGTGGAAAGTGCAGACTCGTGCATCATTTCGCCAGGGCATGCCACAAGTTTGAGCGAGGGAGTCCAAGACGCAAGGAGGACTCTCCTGCCCCCACGGTTGTCCACGCTGTGTCCCTGAGTACCTACGGACGTTCCTATTGTATGATGGAGCTGGACAGGGTGGTGGTGCCATTGCTGACTGACACGGGAGCGGTGAGGTCTGTGTTGAATTGGACGACTGTGAGGAGTTTTTTCCCGCATTATAGGATTGGAGGTGATTCGGTGCCGCTTTGCGGTTATGGTGGAGGGAGACTGGCCATGGTGGGAACGCTGAGACTGATGGCCCGGTACAAGTCGGCGGAGGTGTGTGACCTGAAGTTCATTGTGACTACCCGTGGTGAGAATATAATGGGATGTGATCTATTTTATGGCCTGGGCTTCACCATTAAAAGCGGTACTGGAGAGGAGTGGTCAGGCTGCGGTTTGTGGGACCGGCCGGTCCCAAGAACGGTAGACCAAGCTGTGTGGAACAAGAACTTGCCTGGCACCCTTCAGAGTGAGCAGGACCAACATCACCCAGGGCCATCACAGGAGGGTTCCTGTGCCAGAGCTCAAGTCGCCCTGGACGAGGGTACTGGGCGGCACAGCAGGATGCCTGTGACGGCGGGTGACGCCGAGTGGCTGGCTCCATCTGTCCCCGGATTTCGGCTGGAAGGGGCTGGTGAACGGGGTCACAACGGCGAGGCCGGCAGCAGAGACAAAAGCGGCTGGGGTAGGACCGGCTGGCACGGTAGAACGACGTGCCAAACAGACACTGTAAGCAGAGTAGGGGTCCCTCTGGTGGTCGCTGATGTGGTCTGGGCTTGGGAGGAGGCACGGTCACGGAGGATTCGGGCTAAGCATCGGATGGAAGAGCACCAGGGGCGGCTGCAGGTGGTGGCCACATGGGAGGATGCCTATCTCCAACTGTCGGATGGCTCATGGAGGCACCCAAATGAGCTGTGGCACGCCTGGGAGAAGATTGGTGGGCTTGGGCCTGGACATGGGACGTCTCCGGTGGTGGTGAAGAGGAGGCACACCAGGGTCAGGTTAGTCAGCAATAACCTGGGAGGCAATTTCCTTCCTTGGGTGGACTGATGGGAGGACAGTCCAAAGGGGGGGGGGGCATGGGTATGTTCTTATGGTTGGCTTGATTTACTTGTGATGTTCTAGACTGTTTTCACGTATGCATCTATATGTTTGTCTATGTTCATGAGGATTAATTTAATGCTATGATTAGGTTAAGATATGGCGGTATTTTGTGTTAAATTGATTTGTGTAGAATATAAGTGGCAGAATAATCCGCTTCGCCATGTGGGGTGAGGTGGCAGTATACCCGTGTACACCAAATTTAGTTATTTTGGAATGACTGTGTTAGGCCATTTGTATTGTGCTATTACTTTTAGTGCGTGTTTTGGGTTCCAAACTGGGGTGGGTTCAAATTGTGTGTGTGTGGTTTTGTTGGCTTTTGTGAAGGGGGGGGGGATGTTGTGTTGGAGTTTGGGCTCTTATTTGTGTGGTACGGGCGGTGGCTCCACCTTTCTGGTTCTGCCGCCACCCATGGGTATAAGAGGGCAGTGGGCAGGAGGGGCGGTCTCTTGGCCACCTCTCTGCCTGGCGGGTACGCCTGTGTACAGTGGAGTGCCTTATAACAAACGTGTGTTCAGTTCAACACCTGGCCTCGTCCTTGGCTCCTGTTACCGACACAACACTTGTCAGCACTCGTGCTGCTGAACTTTGGAGCAGTTGGAGATGTGATATCCATTTTTGGGGAAGACCAAAGAGCAGGGCATTACAGTAGTCTGTACGACTGGTAATAAAAGCATGCATCAAGACCTCTATGCTGGCAAGAGGGAGAAAAGGGTGGACTCTGGCTATATTCCTAAGATGGTAAAATCCAATTTTTATTAAATTACATTAAATTAAATTATTAAATTGCTAAAAAACCCTCCACTATAATAAGGTGGAGGGGTTTTTAGCTAAAAAGCTAAAAAGAAAATGAAAAACTTTCAATTAAATGCCAAAAGGTTAAAGATTTAACACAAAACTGAAAAAAATCAACAAAAACTTAAGGTATGAACAGTTTACCTGAATGTTAATAATTTCCCTAAATTGAAAATACGTAAGCTAAATGTAAGTGGAATAAAAAGGTTTTCGTTCAAAGCAGAGTGGGTTTGAAAGGCTTCGCCCCTTCCACTTGGTCTCATTTTAAATTTTTTTTCTTTAAAAAAGTTGACATTTTTTTCAGCAAAACATTATATCAAGGTGCTTTTTTTTTTTTCTCTGGAACTACAGAAAAAGAAACAGGAAAAACATTCTCCACAAGCAGACGTGTGACATTCTCTTCTTCCTGTTGTTCAGGAGGAGATGCTCAAGGAAGGATCCCGACAGCAGCAGTCCGTACTCATCAGATGACCTAAACCAGCCCTGGCCAGCGGGAATCACCCCGATCCCTCGCGCCTCGACCGACTGGGATCGAGCCGCTTCTATAGAGATGAGGGAAAGCAGCAGCACTCACACTCTAGTGGACAAAAAACACCAAAGTAACGGAGCGGTGAGTTCCCGTTTTTTTCTTCCTCTGCTGTCTTCTCAGTCACTACTAATCCTCAAAATCACAGTGATGCGTTAGTCACAGACTAAATCAGCCTGTAGTTTGTTGTATCCTGCACCAATATGTCATCTGCTTACTAACCCTCCTGGTCAACACTGATTAGATCATTTGCAGGTTTAAAAAAAAAAAAACGACAACAGAAAAACCTTGTTTTGACCTATGAATCATCACTTCCATGCTCACTGGGCGCAGAACCTTCCTGATTATGTGCATTAATCCGATATTTTTGAACACACATCAGCATTGCTAGCGTGTAGTGCCCCTCCTGTGCTCCCTGCTTTGCCTGACTCCCAGTATGTTGCTTTAGGGGTTTCAGCTGAAGCAGAAAGGATGGAGTAAGGTAAGGCATGGCTTTGCTTCTAGTCTCTTGATTTCACCCCTCCACCCCAGCCCCCTGCTGAAAACTCAGAGCGGAGAATAACAGGTGATGGTCATTTAACATGGGATGCTGAGAAGTCTGACCAGAGTTTCTTTTGCGGTGGAAAACCGGTCCCTTTAATTCAAAGAGTAGTTTGGGAGTAGTGGATGATGTTTGGTGTCTGGGGTTGCATACGTTTGCCAGATTTGCATGCATCTTCCAATTTCCTCAAATAAAAACCAGGTGTTTCGTTGAAACTCGAGGGCATGTTTGACATGAGCAAAATTCCTCCATCCTCAGCTGTTCTGAGCTTCACATTCAGGAAATCTGCACAGAGGCATCATGCTATAAACCCTGAGGGACCCTTCAAATATTGGCCACACTCGTACCGCCAAGACAAAAAATGCGCTTTTCATAAGGCATACATTAATATTATGTTCTACTTTTACTGAGCTCATAATTTTCACCTACATCTGAGCTAATTATTGCTATTAAATATTCATTAAAATTTTTAAAGATTTTAAAATCTTTAAAAATTAATGAATATTTGATATCGATAATTGGCTCAGATTTTGGTGAAAAAATTAGCTCTATGAAAACAGGATATAATAATTGTTTATAGCTACCTTATGAAAAGCACATTTTTGTTCTCAGCAGTATGACTGTGCATATTTGACACTGCACAAAAACAATAATTCATAAAAAAACAGTGTTGCTGCTAAGTATTGACATATCCCAGGCTGTAATAATTCAACACAGAAAAATGAAAATAAAAATTGTTAATTATTTTTTTTTTTTTTTTAAATCTAAAACATGGCGGCGTTATGAGAAAAACCTGGCATTTACCCTTTAACTACTATGATTTAGATCGGGAAAAAAAAACAAAAAAAGTGAATTATTTTCAATATGCTATATGCAGAGTCAGTTTTTCTGTTGAATTATTGCAGCCTGATGTATCAGTGGTTAGCAGTGGGGGGGTGCCATTTAGTGGAAGTAGCATGTTTTTTTCTCCATATGCCAAATATCGTCAACAAAGGACGCCATCTGGTGGAGAGTAGTAAAAATGATCAATTCCAAGGCAAAAGCCCAGATTGACACCCAGATATAATAAAATGCATGTATTCTGCTTTAATGGCAGTGAGATTAAAAACTGCAGTTTGAATGGGTTTTAATGGCACACTTTTTGTGCTTGACAGTATTGGTGTAACATGTGCTTGTACCCTGTGTATTTTAGACTTGCGGTGCATCCCAGTTCACCCCGTCGCCCTACCCCTCCATTCTGCACATTCACCGTGAATGCACAAAATGAAGGGGTTGGGCTAAGGGGGAATTGGGACGCACCCTTACTGTAGGAGCTGAGCGGGAAATGGCAAGATCAAATAAAAATGCACAATCTCTCCAAAACTCATACCATATGCATGAAAACAGTCAAAATTATTAAAAAATGAAGAATGAAAACCTCGTAAAATGCATTCAAAGGTCCCCGAGGGTTAATTATGGTAGAATGTCAGTTTTGTTCAGATACCAATAATGTTAAGTTAAAGGGGACATATTTCTTTTTCCACATGTCGACACAGTTTCCAGATGTCTTAAAATGCCCCTTTTATGCTGTTTGTTTTTCCCCTTTATTGATTCCCCTTTCTAGATCTGACAGCAACAGGCCACAGAGGGTTAAAATGATATTACTTTTACTTAACCTCTAATGGAAGCTATCCCCAAATAAAAACTTAAAATACCTTGGTTACTATTTGAGGAAAAACAATAATTTGGCTTTTGTGTGGGGTGGTTCGTGTGAAGTCCCAGACTTCTAACCAGTTTTAACATACACTTTTGTTTTTACTGATCTTTCAGTCAGGGTCATACGATCTCAATCCCGAAGGAATGAAGACCTTCAAAGGTAAAAATACATCCCGTTATTCCTATCTGGTTCAAGGCCACGAGAATCCCTACTTCCTGCCCGGGGATGAGAAGAAAAACTGAAAGTGAGGGTCAGGACTAATAAATGGACCTCCTGAGGAGGACCGGGTCATTTCTGAAGGTACTTTAAATTCTGAACTTGTTTTAGCAATTAAGATGCTTTTGGCAAACCAAAGAGACTCAGCGATATGAGAAAGATTTTAATATTTTCATGTCTGCTCTTCATGGTAACTACCACTAGATGTCACTGTTGCTCAGTTCATTCTTTATGAAGGCACACGACTTTTTATGCTTTTTAAAAGTAATTTTTATGCTTTGAAAAATCATCTCTGTAATTTTTTTTTAAAAAGAAAAGCTTATTTCATTAATGAATGCACTAATGTTTAAGTTAAGTTTACTGTTCATTTGTGATTCGCGTGTGATTATTTTATGATTAAAGGGGCTGGATCCCTGGTTGGGAATATTTTCAAAGGGACACTGAATTTGATGAAGCTGCAGAATGTTTTAACAGTTTTATAGGAAACATTATGCAAAGCTCATGAAATATTCTGTCTCTATGGACGTGCCATCCATCACCTGTACACATTTCCTATGAAGAGTTTATGAGCGTATAGATATATATTTATCTTTGAGAGAGGGCACATAATTTGATGTGTGCCAGTTTTTATAAAAAAGTTAAGAATTTCTGACAGCAAATATGTGTGTACGCAGTGGGAATAAATTACTTTAAACAACATTGTGGCATCCATGGATTTTCTTATTTGAGGTTTGGTTTAGAGAAGAACCAAATTGCAACGTGTTCTTTTAATATTTTAGCATTTATTTCTTTGCATTTGTTTTATTCCCTTGTGTCTCATGCTCTCATTTTACAATCCTCATTGTTTTGTTTTTCAGTTTTGAAGCAAATGTTTTTGATGCTTGTTTCTTAATTTGACAGCCCCCCAGACTGCATATATAGGCCTTTAAAATTTTTCAAAAAAATCTTTGGTTCAATCTGAAAGCTTTTGCACGATGGATGTATCGGCCCTGTTCAGTCTGTTCTGCATGCTAGACCCATATCAACCTTTTTCAACAATGCAAGAAAGGCTGATGTGAATTTAGAAACTGATTACTATAACAAATTTTTGATAAAATTTTGATCACGTTTTCTGAACAGAAACTGTTAGCGAGCACACAAATGACCCCATAGAATTAGTTTTGAGTTATGAAGTTTAATAAGATTAAAAGGAAAAAAAGTTGTAAATTTGCAATAAAAAAATAAATAAATTGCAAAGTCATGAGAGAAGTCAAAAATTTACAGGAAAAGTTCCAAATTTCCACAAAACCCCCTCAAATTTATGATAAAAATATATTGCAAATTTAAAATGAATAAAGTTTGCAAGAAAAAAGTAATAGTTTTATTAGAAAAAAAGATGCTAGCTGCAAATTTATGAAAAAAGTTGCAAATTTATGAGAAAAAGAAAACAAATTTAAAACAAATTTGTAAATTTACGAGGAAACAAGGAAAAAAGTCACAAATTTGCTAGAAAAAAAGATGCTAGTGTTCAAGATAAAAGCTGTGAATTTATGAGAAAAAAGGTTGCAAATTTACAATGAAAATGTTAGGAATTTGAGGAAAAAGTATACAAATTTACAAGAAAAACATAGCAAGTTTACCATGAAAAACGTTGTGAATTTACTAGTAAATACAGTAGCTGCTAGTCGTAAGAAAAAGGCACAAATTTATTAGAAAAAAAGTTGAGTTTGCAAGAACAACATCTCTGCAAATGAAGCAAAGTATCAAATATGAGGCAAAAAGTTGCACATTTACAAGGTTTTGTAAAGATATTTATTCTTTTACTGTATTTTTTTGCAAGTTGGGAGGGACATGCCCCCCATGCCACTCTTGATTTATGACTGTGAGCATCATGTGCGTTCAGAGTTGAATGTGGTGTGCAAACTGTGGACGGATACTCTTGCAGGATGAAAACAAAATCATATGCAAAGTCCAGTAATGCTATTGCTGTGACGGAGATGATGGTTGAATGCAACTGTTGCGGCTCCTCCTTCAGTCACAGCTGCCGAGGCCTTAAGAACCGAGTGAATGGCTGTCCATGAATCAGCGTTAACAGGGATGACTGTTCGCTTTAAAACGCTCCATCTCAATGCCAGCTGTGCATCGGCCTGTCAACAACACACCTTTAAAGCCGCAGAGGTTTCATGTTTGTGTGCCTCAGTCTGCTCCTCACAGGCTCTTAGAAACTGGGATTTGGTTGTGCTTCTGCGCTAAATCTGACTCTGGGCACGAGTTCAGTGGGACAGACTGAGGAGGAGGGGGGGAAAATCAGCTGCTGTGTTTATGCATGCATGTATGGAGTGTGTGTGTGTGTGTGTGTTTGTATGATGCTGATCTGTCGCCTAATGCCCAAACCAGTTACATGTTTGGAGTATAATCTTAGTGTAGGCTAACGCACATTGAGCAAGAAAAAGACAAGTGTTTCACCTAAGAAGTTCTGACTCAAACAGCAGAATCTGTCATAGGCAGATAGTGACAGGGACACTTATACCAAGACGCATCAAAACACAACGCTGTATCATTTTCAGAAAATGGTGTACGTCGTCACTGAATAAAACAGTAATGAAGATGCACTTCATAATGATTAGTGCACACATTCAGATCATCTGGATGTACAGATATGCAGCAAAACTTAATTCTTAATCATCTCTGCCAGCAAAGCCTCATTTCTTCATGGGACTGATCCCACTAAGTTGTCAATATGATGCTGAGGAATGTGGTCCCGTTCAGCGAGCAGCGCCGCCTCAAGCTCAGCGTAATTTTCTTGGTGCAGGATCTTGATTGCATACTGTACGTGCTGATCCAGAACATCCCCCAGATGTTCTGATGGGAGTGTCATGCATTGAGATGACAGGTTATTCTATCGTACCTGCACTGGTCGTGGCGAAGGACATGACCGCATAGCGCCATCCGACGCTTGGCTATGATGTTCGAGAGCCTTGGGAGGGAGCTGCCACGACCAGCCAGCTACCCGAGTTTTACTCTGGGAACCTGAGGTGAGACGTAAAGTTGGGAGACCCCGTACCACCCTAAAAATGGTCCTAGAGAGAGAGAGACTGGGATACCAGCCGGAAACCTTAGGGTGGCCATGCTAGACCGGCAGGCCTGGAAACGGATATCATTTCAAGTCACCGGCTTGCCGAAGACTGGCTGACTGACCTGCACTGGCATTGTAAAAATGTTTTAATAGTTTTAAAGCACATAATCATTATAAACATAGATGGGATTTTCTTGTATTTTTAATGCCTATCAGGATATTGTTGTAGTCAGGGCCATGTAGCTTTTTGGTGGTCCTATGCAAGATTGTGTTTGGGAGCCCATGTTTTTGGTATGGTGAAGAGGTCAGACCCTTTAAATTGGGAAACAAATTGTCTATACATCCTTGCGCCCAACAAAACCATTAAACCCGACCATCAATGACACAGCAGCTCATTCCGGCCTGACTAAATCACCCTGAGAGTGCTCAGATCTCCTGACGGTTGACCTTGACCTTAATATGGCAGCTCAGTGGAGCAGTGGTTAACATTGTGATAGCACAGTAAGAAGGTCACGGGATCAATCTCACCCCTGACCATCTTGGGTTCGATCCCACCCCCAGACCATCAGTGACCCTTCTGTGTGGAGTTTGCATGTTCTCCCCGTGTCTGCGTGGGTTTACACCCGGTACTCCATTTTCCTCCCAAAGGCCAAAAACATGCAAGTTAGGTTAATTGGAGACTCTAAAGTGACCCTAGGTGGGAATGTGTGTGTGAATGGTGAAGGGATTGGTGCTGCACCTTGGCTGCCTCATCCATCCAGGTGGATGCCTTGTAATTTCCCTCTGGGATTAAGAAAGTATATCTCCCCCAAAAATCATCCGAGAAGCAGAATCATCTAGAATGTGTTTAAGGTCAAGGTCAATAGCCAAGGAGCAGCACCTTTTTTCATGACTCATTAATGCTTAGATCTCTTGACCTTTGACAATGACCTTGACCACAACCTGGATGGAGGCTGACCTGAGGATATTTGTGAGTGAGCTTGGTGAAAACCAAGGTAATTGCTTAGGAGGAATGATTTTTAACCCCCACCGGTCAAAGCCCAAAGGGGTCGAAGAGCCCTTTGGGCGAAGACCGAAGGGAGATTATGTTATGAGTCAGTCCATGCGTCCGTCCATTTGTCCCACTTTTGTGAAATCGACTCCTCCTACAGTTTTGGTCTGATTGTTTTTAAACTTGGTACCATGGTTTGATATACTGTATACTGAAGAGGCACATATTGCAATTTGGTTCTGAGCAGATGATTTTTTGTGTGATTGTAGCCCCTAACCTATTACCTCCTGTTTCACTTCACTTCATGGACACTAATTCAAAGATTTGTATTTGTCAGTACTTCTATATGTACTGTACAGGACTTAGAGTAGAATTGAAATGACATTTCTCTCTCTCTTAGTGGTGTGCGCAATATTTAAGTAAAGAAGGCATAAGGATGGAAAACAACAATCTCTGTACAGTAATTCTACCTGTAGTGCAAATAAAGGTAAAAACACAGCAATCCTATGTACAGTAAACAGTAATACAGTTAAATTGCAAGTTCAATATGGGAGCAGGGGTGCAGACAGTGACAGATTGGTCTGCACATGATCATTATTGCACTGACAGCAGCAGGTATGGCATTTGTGAAAATGGTTGCAGTAAGGTGCAAGACAAGACATACAGCAGCAGATGTAGTACTGTTGGTGTGCCAAGTCTTTCTATGCAAACAGCTGAGGTAGAGTTGTGTGGGTGAGTATATTATGGCCCGGGGAAGGGGGGCAGAGTTCAGGGTCCTGATGGCCTGGTGAACAAAGCTATTTAGCAGTCTTGTGGAGCGGGCCCGGAGGCTCCGGTACCTTCTTCCTGAGAGCAGGGGGCTGAAGAGGGAGTGTGAGTGGTGGGAGGTGTTGCCTCCGATGTTGATGGCTCTGCAGGTGTGATAGATGTCCAAGATGGGAGAGCAGAAGGGCATCAATGATCTTGCTGGCTGCTTTCACTGTGTGTTGTAGAGTCTTCTGGTAGGAGGTGGTGCAGCTTCTGTACCACACAGTGATGCAGCTTGTGAGGATGCTCTCAATGCTGCCTGGTAGAATGAGCACATGATGGGGGGTGGGACTCATGCTCTCTTCAGTTTGCGGAGGAAATGGGGGTGAGTTTGAGCCTTCTTGTCCAATGATGTTAGACCAGGAGAGGTCCTCGGAGATGTGCATCCCCAGGGACTTGGTGCTGCTCACTGTTAGAGGAATTCTCATCACTCATCCTCTCCACAGCTGCTCCACTGATGATCAGAGGGGGATGTTGCGTGTGTCCTCTCCTAAAGTTTGTGGTGTTTGTGTTTGACACCTTATTGTGAAGTGCGGCGTAGTGGCGGACACTTCCTGTCCTGCCACAAATGGGATTGTTTTGTGTGTTTTTATTAGTTTAGGAACACGGCAATGATTTTATTAAAGGACTTTTCTTTTAGCTTATCAGGTGGCAGAATAATCCATTGTGCCGTGTGGGCAGGGCAGTAGTCCACCCGTCTGCCCTATTTTAGGTTTTGTTGTGTGAATGTGGTAGGCCATTTAAATACATCAGTTTTCATTTTGCCAGTGCGTGATTTGGGTCCCAAATTGGTGGTGGTGGTGGGGGTAATTGAGTGAGCGATTTTGGACTCTTCTAAGGGGGGGAGGAAATGTGGTGTTGGTGTTTGACACCTTATTGTGAAGGGTGGTGTAGTGGTGGGCACTTCCTGTTCCGCCACTGCACTGCCCTATAAATAGCAGAGGGTATCCATGATGCGGCCTCTTCGACCGGTGCCCTCTGCCTGGTGTCTACTGTTGTTACCAACGTTCAATAAAGCTGTGTTCGTCCAGCCATCTGGCCTCATCCTTTATAGAGGTATTTTACCATACATAACAAAGTCGACCACAGTCTCCTTAATTTTTCCCATGTTCAGGAAGAGATTGCTTTTACACCACTGGACCAGTTGGCTCACCTTATTTCTGTAGTTGGCCTCTTCATTGTTTGTGATAAGGCTCACCACCATGATGTCTCTCCAAAACTTGATGATGTGGTTGGTGCTGTAAGCTGGTATGCAGTTATGAGTCAGCAGGCTGAAGAGCAGCGAGCTGAGCACACACCCTTGTGGGGCCCCTGTGCTCAATGTGATGGTCTTGGAGGTGTTGCTGCCGTCCCGCATGTTCTGTGGCGTTCCTGTGAGAAAGTCCAGCACCCAATTACAGAAAGGTTTTGAGTCCTAAGTGTCTGAGTTTTTGTATTTGATGCTGGGGGATGATTGTGTTGAATGCTGAGTCCAAGAACAGCATTCACACATAGGAGTTCTTTGAGTCCAGGTGGGTGAGGGCTGGATGGAGAGCAGCAGGGATGGCATCTTCTGTGGATCTGTTTGACCTGTATGCAAACTGAGATGGGTCATGGGAGGGAGGGAGGGAGGGAGGGAGGATGAATTTGATGTTCTGTATGACCAGTCGCTTGAAGCACTTCATTATGATGGGGGTCAGTGCTATGGGCCTGTAATCTTTGTAGCTGGATGAGATGAGTTTCTTTGGGACTGGTATTATGGTAACAGTTATGAAACACGTGGGGACAACAGCTTGTCTCAGGGAAATATTGAAGAAGTCGGCCAGGACATTCATGAGCTGCTCTGCACAGTCCTTCAGGACGCAACCCGGTATGTTGTCTGGTCCAGCTGAGGGTCCTCTCCACACTAGCTGGATCAAGACTCATGGCCTTCTCGTCAGGAGGAGGAGTGGTCTTCTGTACTGATGTGTTTTGTGTTTCAAAGTGGCCGAAGAAGTCATTTAGGTTGTTAAGCAGTGTGATGTCGCTCGCACAGGTCTGAGGTGGAGGTTTGTAGTTGGTGAGGGTCTGCATTTCATGCCAGAGAGACTGTGCATCTCTAGTGTTGCTGAAATGGCCAGATATTTTCTTGCTGTATTGTCATTTTACTTCCTTGATGCTACAGGACAGATTGGCCCTGGCTGTTGTTAGTCCTGCGGCGTCGCCGGTCCTGAAGGCTGTGTCCTGAGCCTTAAGGAGTCTGTGAACCTCTGCTGTCATCCATGGCTTCTTGTTAGCATGAGCAGTGATGGTTTTGTAGTCAGTGACATCATCATTGCATTTAGCTACTGTATGTATGCTACAACAACCTCGGTGTACTCCTCTATGTTTGTGTGTTCATTGTGAGTGGCTGCATGCTTGAAAATGTCCTAGTCTGTAGTGCTGAAGCAGTCTTTCAGAGCATCGGAGGCCCCCTCTGGCCACAAACAAACCTGCTTTTTAGTTGGTCTGATGGCTTTCACTCTGGGTCTGTATGTATGCCGGCCTTAGCAAGATGGTGATGTGATCAGAGAGACCAAGGTGGGGGAGGCACTAGATCCAGTATACACTAGGTCCAGCAAGTTGTCTCCTGTTGTTGGAAAGTCCACATGATGTAGTTTTGGTAGGAGGGCCTTTAAATCTGCATGGTTGAAGTCTCCTGCTGTGATGAGGAATCCATTTGGATGTACTGTTGGTGTCTCACTTATAACCTGATAGAGTTCATTCAGTGCTTTACTCCTCTTGCCGGTGGCGGTGGGCAGGACATACACGGCGACTAGCTGGATGGATGTAAATTCCATCGGTAAGTAGAACGATCGGCACTTGATGTTCATAAACTCCACCAACGGAGAGCAGTGTTTGTGCACAGCAGTCGCATCTCGGCACCAAGTGTCATTGATTTAAACACCCACGCCTTCTCCTCAGGTGTTCCCTCCTTCCGTCAACACCCAATCAGCATGGAGGCATGTTAGCCCCGCTAACTGAATAGCAGAGTCCGGGATATTGTCACTTAGCCACATTTCCGTAAAGATAAAAACACAGCAGTTCCACGCATCACGTTGCGTAGATCTCAGGAGCTGTATGTGGTCTATTTTGTTGTCTAGTGAGCGTACGCTGGCCAGAATGAAGGTTGGAATTGGGCATCTGTATGGGCTAGCGGCGAGCTTAGCTCGGATCCCTCCACGCCTACCTTGTTTCTGCTTTCCCTCGCACAGTCTATGGCGTCTCCATCTGGGATGAGACACAGCAGTCAAGTCCAGGGGTGTGGAAGTCTGGCGGAGAAGTCCTAGACCACGGAGTTCCTCTGTAACGCTCCAGTCCAAGACTTAATGTTTGGTCATATTCCTCATCTCCAGAAAGTTGTGGTGACTGTAGCTTGTGCAGAGCATCATATGTGGACATTAAACACATGAATATACACTTAGGCCTAGTTTAAAATGACACTAAATGGCACAAACACGAAGAAAGAGGGGAGGACACTGCGTGTTCACTCGCCACATAGTGGTCAATTGTCTTGTGAAATCAACTCCTCCTACAGTTATGTTCCAATTGTTTTGAAATTGGTATCATGGTTTGATATACTCTGATGATGCGCATATTGCAATTTGACTCTCATCGGCTCACCTTGAGGTCAGAGGTCAGATTTTCCCTAAATCTTCTAAATACAATAACTACTGAAAGTAATGATGTAGGCTTTTCAAATCAATACAGTACTTGTATCTAATACACATCTTGGATGATTTGCACCCTGACCTGACTATGGGTTTGTTGTCAAGGGGTCAAAGGTCAAAGTTAACATTCCAGTTGTACTGAAGCGGCATGAAAAAATAAGCAGCGATGCTGTGGTTTTAAGCAGGTTTTATTATATGATGTCGCCTTCACGGGATCCCCTCTCCGGTGCATAGTGGAGCAGCCCGGAGCGGGATCCCTAAGCTCTCAGAGAAGGAGAGGCGGACACAGTGTGTCCACCTGTTGCAGGATCAGAGTGAGAGAGTAAGAGAGAGATTGCGTTACAGAGTTGCACCTTAAATACTTGATCATAACAATACATCAAAAAGACATACCCCACAGTCTAGAATGATCAAAGGGACAACAGAACAGGCAGGAGGTATTTGCATTTGTAAGCCATACATCACAATGGGCAGATTAGCTAGACCTCGCTCTAAGTGCAAGACAAAGAGGCTAACAAGCACATCTACATATTGATCTGAGTCTCTAGGTCACAGTAAGGACAGGACGCATGAGTACAAAGGATGAAAGGCATCGATTAACATCACATAGGTGAGACAGAAGAAACTCGTCTACCTGTAGACATTAATACACCAAAGCACATCTAAGATGCTCAGAAAAAGCACAGTAAGGACAAGCCCTATGCACACTATACAGAATGGCGCATTACATCACAACACATGCATGTTTGCATCACAAATACATGAATGGCACATTGCTTCTCAGTAATGCAGCAGAAAAACAGAGAAAAGAGGGCTGAGTGTCCTTAGTCTGTTGTGGGGTTAAAACGAACCGCCACACACGCTCCCCCCCAGAGGACGCGGCAGGGGGTCGCGACCTCGATAATCCATCTGTGTGAGCGAGCTGTGGGAGAAGCTCGCTGCAGGCGGAGGGGGAGGGAGGGGAGGGAGGGGAGGGGTAGTAAGTGCCGGCAGGAGCTGTGAAATCGTCCTGCGCCGTGCAAAAATTGCTTGCTGCTCCGTGACGTCGAGGGTTTGTCCCGTTGCACGTGCGGAGATCACAAGAAGAAAAATTAGTCTCTGACTCCTCTTGTGGCCATGAAGAAAAGCAGGAGCGGCTGTAAGAGAAAAAGTAAACAAAGCATAGGGACTGTTGGCTTTGGGTGCTGAAGCAACCCCAAAGCTCCTGGGAACAGCTGACGGCTGAAATCCCGTTGTGCCGTGGCTAAGACCATTAAAAAGTCCAGTGGCGAGCTGCGTGCTTGCTTCAGGTGAACGAGCAACCCTGAAGGTTCTGTGGGCAGCGGTGGAGGACGATGGCGGTCTGTGGCGTGGCTGAGACTGTTAACAAATCCTTCCAGTATGCTGCATGCGTGCCTCAGGTGAGCGAGCAGCCCTGAAAGGCAGCGGCGAAGGAGGAAGGCAGTCTGTGGAGCCATTACTTGTCCCATGCGTGATGCGCCGTCCTTGTAACTCCCCGATGCGTGCGCGGGGGTTCAGTGCGTGGGTGGGCCGCTGGAGTGGTGAGTCAGGGTGCAGAAACTTGGTGGAGAACGGCGCAGACGGCGCCGGTAAAATCCAGGTTGAGCTGTGGCTGTAGATTTGGCCATGGTGCGTTGGAGCGTTGAGAGGAAATAGACGATCTTTAGTCCCTCAGGCCCGTGCAGAGGCGTTGGAGCGGCGGGAGGGAATAGACGATCTTTTGTTCCTCAGGCTCATGCAGCTGCGTTGGAGCGGTGTGAGGAAGTAGACGATCTCCGTCCCTCGGGCTCGTGGAGGCGCGTTGGAGCAGTGCGAGGCAATAGACGATCTTTGTGCCCCGGGCTCGTGCAGCTGCGTTGGAGCGGTGAGAGGGAGGAGACGATCGTTGTCGCTCGTGCGGCCATGGTGCGTTCAGTTCCACGCGCTGCGCTCCCCGTCGGCCCTGGAGGTTGCCGTCGTGGAGAGAGGACGAGGTGCGTGCGCTCTCAGTGAGAGCGGCCGGTCCAGCGTGGTTGTGCAGATCTCAGGCGACGGAGCATTCATGCCCGGGTGTTGCGTTCGCTGGCCGCTCGTTTTTTTTTAGCGTCGGTTGGCCAGCGTGGCCATCCAAAACAGAAGGCTGCGTTGCACAAAACGTGTGCGTCTTCAAGGGGCCACCAACGCAGCTGTGTGGCTGTCCAGCTCGGAAGGTTGCTTTCGCACAAAACGTGTGCGTGTTCGAGGGGTCACCAGTGCAGCGGCACGAAATAAAGCGGCGTTGTTGGAGGTTTTAAGTAGAGTTTTATTATATCATGTCGCCTTCACGGGATCCCCTCTCCGGTGCATAGTGGAGCAGCCCGGAGCGGGATCCCTAAGCTCTCAGAGAAGGAGAGGCGGACACAGTGTGTCCACCTGTTGCAGGATCAGAGTGAGAGAGTAAGAGAGAGATTGCGTTTCAGAGTTGCACCTTAAATACTTGATCATAACAATACATCAAAAAGACATACCCCACAGTCTAGAATGATCAAAGGGACAGCAGAACAGGCAGGAGGTATTTGCATTTGTAAGCCATACATCACAATGGGCAGATTAGCTAGACCTCGCTCTAAGTGCAAGACAAAGAGGCTAACAAGCACATCTACATATTGATCTGAGTCTCTAGGTCACAGTAAGGACAGGACGCATGAGTACAAAGGATGAAAGGCATCGATTAACATCACATAGGTGAGACAGAAGAAACTCGTCTACCTGTAGACATTAATACACCAAAGCACATCTAAGATGCTCAGAAAAAGCACAGTAAGGACAAGCCCTATGCACACTATACAGAATGGCGCATTACATCACAACACATGCATGTTTGCATCACAAATACATGAATGGCACATTGCTTCTCAGTAATGCAGCAGAAAAACAGAGAAAAGAGGGCTGAGTGTCCTTAGTCTGTTGTGGGGTTAAAACGAACCGCCACAGTACTATAATAAATGGTAAATGCTAAATTTACTGTTACTATAAAACAAGTAAAGCTAGAGTCACCAAACCTGATATACAGGTTCACCTTGGAATCCTGACCTGACTATGGGTTTAGGGTCAAAAGGTCAAAGGTCAAGGTTAACATTCCTTATGCCTTATTACTGTACAACGGGTAAAGTTTGGGCCACCAAACCTGGTACACAGTTTCACCTTGGGATCCTGATCTCAGACTATGGGTTTGGGATCAAAAGGTGAAAGATCAAGGCTAACATTCCCTATGCCTTATTACTGTACAACGAGTAAGGTTAGGGTCACCAAACTTGGTACACAGGGTCACCTTGGGATCCTGATCTCAGACTATGGGTTTGGGGTCAAAAGGTGAAAGATCAAGGCTAACATTCCCTATGCCTTATTACTGTACAACGAGTAAGGTTAGGGTCACCAAACTTGGTACACAGGGTCACCTTGTGACCCTGAAGTGTGACTGTGGTTTTGGGATCGCAAAGTCAAAGGTCAACATTAAAATCACTTATAGGCTATATCTCAACAACAAAGAAAGCTTGGGTTACCAAACTTGCTACACAGGTTCACCTTGGGATTCTGACCTCTGACTATGGGTTTGGGGACAAAAGGTCAAAGTTAACATTCCTTATGCCTAATTACTGTACAGCGCGTAAAGCTATGGCCACCAAACTTGGTACACAGGTTCACCCTGTGACCATGAAGTGTGACTGGTTTTGGGATTGCAAGGTCAAAGGTCAACATCAAAATGCATTATATTATAAAGTATAGCTCAACAACAAAGAAAGCTAGGGTCACCAAACCAGGTACACAAGTTTACTGTGAGATGATAACCTCTGACTACAGGTTTGGGGTCAAAAGGTCAAGGTTGGCACTCCCTATGATCTCTTACTATAGAACGTGTAAAGCTTTCTGGGGTCACCATACTTGCTACATGGCTTCACCTTGGAATCCTGACCTTCAACTATGGGTTGTATACTTTGTTATATATTCATGGATGATGGGTTTATCATCATTTGGTTATGCCACAGTAATTTCATTGAAAAGTTGAAAACTGCTCTGTCAGTAAGTATTGGGATCTGCAAAGAAAACGGAGGTGGTGGATATTGCACTCATCTCAAGAGTGCTCTTGTTCTAAAATCATATAAGTGCTCAGATCTCCTGACATTTAACCTTGACAGTGACCTTGAGCACAACCTGGATGCAGACCCATTTGAGGATCATTGTGAGTGAGTTTGGTGACCATTGGGGAAAATGCCTAGGAGGAGAAGCAATTCTGTGAAATGTGGATGGACGGACAGATGACATCGCATTAACTCCTTTTGGCTTTGCCAGAATGAGCTAAAAATAAAGTAGAGAACATATCTAGATGAAGAAAAAATAAACTAGAGGGCACGCAGAGAATGCATACCTCTGCAAAGGCTCTGTTCCTTCATTTCTCCCTCCTCCTATCCATCCATCTATACCTTCCTCCACCTTGGCAAAGGTATCCACTCTTGGATTACCCCCAAAAGGGGTCATCTGTAGCCCAAGGGCCATCTCTGATGAAAATATGAAAATCCATCCAGTAGTTTGTCTGTGATCCTGCTAACAGACAGAGAGACAGACAAACCACCCCAATCACATCACCTCCATGGCGGATGTAATTAAGCCATTACACTGAATGAAAATGTAGCCAGTATCCCCATGAATGTTGCAAATTTATGAGAAAATGAAATTGTAAATTTGCAAGAAAAAAAGTTACATATTTATAAGAAAAAAGTTACAAATTTATGAAAAAAGTCACAAATTTAGAGACAGAAATAAAAGGAGGAGAGAGGAGACGAGACCTGGAGAAAAGGTAATAAAGGGAGGGCAAATGGAGGAGACAACAGGGAGAAGAAAGGAGATATGAGAGGATGAGACAAAGGTGGGACAAGACGACAACATTAAATTAAGGCAGGAGACAGCAAAATATGAAACGGAGAAAGGAGACAAGATGGGAGGAAATAAGGAGAGGAGAGAAGAGAGGAGGGAAGAGGAGAGGAGAAGCGATGGGGCAGAAGGAGATGTGAGGACACGGGGAAGAAGATGGACACAAGAGAAGACGAGAGGAAACTGGGGCACCTTTGTAATCAATATGATTAATCAAATTAGTTAAAATGACCCAAAGGAAGTAGAGATTTATAATTACTGTGTCAACCTTTAATCCTATTAGATGTACTGTATTTACTGTGGATTTGTGGGTCTAATATTTAAACCTTAAAACTCGTTCAAAGTCCAGTCTGTTACAATTTTTTTTTTCAGTCATAATTAAGGGAGCATATTTCTGTGTTGTGAAAACTAAGTCAGAGGGACTGAAATGCTGATTTACATGGTGACATACTGTATATTGCATGCTTGATTTCCCTCTCTCGGCGGTTCTCCCCTGTGCAGGAATGCATCACATTCTGAAGCCATTACTGAATTCTGGCTCTGTTTGCTGCAGCGCATCCCATCAGGCCACGGGCTCAGCTGACTGATCGATAGACCACTTAGCGGCCGTGAGCTACACATCCCAGTCATTTGACCCGCTGCAGCTGTGGGAATGGGCATGCAATTCAATAAGCATCGAGCCGCTCCAAACTACTGAGCCGCACTGCCAACTTGAGGAACTTCCTCCTCCCAGTTAGAAGTGCGTGGAGCCGCTCTCGGACTGCAGATAAGGCGTGTCTCAGCGACGCTCGCAGCAGATGAAGACGTGGCTTAACGTGGAGCTGTTGATACTTTGTTTATGAAGGAATGCCACACCAATAGCTTTTGAAGTCCGTCCTTAATGTGGTTTTTTATTATAGCTGCAGGAAATCATGAGGAAAGATTTCACTTATGCAGAGGAGGAATTAAATGCATGCATCATTTAATTTACTCTTTTTGTCATTCCATTTGGAAAATTAAGTAAATAAAAATAACAGGTGATGTTAACATTACCACCTTGAAGTGACTCAAATCTGATTTTTAGCTCTCCCTTGCATTTGATTGGCCATATGATTGTATGCGTAGACATCCAGTTTTTCACCCAATGCCCTTTGGCTGATGTCTTCCATCTTCAGTGGCTATTTTACTTTACTTTCCCCATTCCTTTTTGCTAAGCATCAAGCTAGAAGGCACAAAGTACCATTTTATGTCTTTGGAATGACTCAGCTAGGACGTGAACCCACACCTTCCCGGCTGGTGGATGGACACTCTGCCACTAGGTCACCACTCTGGTGATGCACAGCATCCGTCTGTCCGTCCACCCGTCTGTCTGTCTACATTTCATTTAGGCAATTGCCCTAATGCTCACCAAACTCAGACACAATGATCTTCAAGTGGATCTGCATCCAAGCTGTGCTCAAGGCCAAGCTCAGGATCAAAGGTCAGGAGATCGGAGCACTCTTGGGGTGATTTCATCAGGCCAGAATTCACACTTTTCTTCTTTTTCTTTTTTTTTTTTTTTTTTTTTTTAAACGCAGCATAGATCCAAGTTCTTTGTCTGATTGCACAAATCTGATCTAAACAGATATCAGTCACTTTTGTATGTGGTCTTAGATCCAACATAAATCTGATATAAGGTTACTACGCCATGCAAGGGCATTCACGTTCTTCTCTTATGTATTCAATTTTGCCATGTGTGTTGGGTCACTGTCATGTTGAAAAGTAAAACTTCATTCAGTTGACAACTTTCTGGTTTTTCTAAGGAATTTGATGGTATTTTGCCCCATCTACTTTTCCTTCTCACCTAACAAGTGCTCCAGTCTCTGCTGCAGAGAATCACCCCCTCAATATGATATTACCACTGCCATGCTTTACTATACAAATAATGTAATTTTAATGGTGAGCTATCTTGGCTTTCTCTCAGACATGTCGTTTGGTGTTGAACCCAAAAATTTAAACTTTAGTCTCATCTGACTGTAACACCATTTTCCACTTTTCCTCAGCATCTTCAAGGTCCATTTTGATAAACACAGCCTTGACTTTTTTTCTGCCAATCCTTCCATACAAGCTACATTTTTTGGAGGATTTGTGATATAATTGTCACATGCACACAATGACCACTTTTTGTCTTAAATTCCTGCAGCTGTTTCAGAGCTGCTGTAGGCCTCTTGGTGGCCTCTCTTACCAGTTTCCTTTTCACTCTTTCATCCAGTTTGGAGGGACATCCTGATCTAGGGAGGGCCTCAGTTATACCAAACAGCTTCCACTTCTTAGAGACTAGACTGTTCTTGTAGGGATTGATTTTCATCCTGGAGATCGACTGGCAGTTCCTTGCCAACCATATAGTTGATTGTTTGCTTCAGTTGCACTACCAAGGATGGAAATGCTCCAGAAATAGTTCCTTTTTTTGCTGAGCTAATCAAAAATGACCACAACTGATCACAGGTTGAAGAGAAATGGCTTAGTGCAGGGGTGAGCAATTATGTGCCATGGAGGGCCATTCCACTGTAGGTTTTCTGTTCCACATAGTTTCTTCAGCAAGTGTTTGCTCTTATCAACTTCAAGGATTGCTGATCATTGAAAACACCTGCTGAAGAGACAGGCTGGAACAGAAAACCTGCAGTGGAATGGTCCTCACCACCCACCCCTGGCTTAGTATATCATTGAGATGGTGATTAGCTACTCCTGATTGAGTTTACAGATCATTTTAAGAGGGTAATTATCTTTTATCCAGCTCAATGATTCTGTTTTTTTAATTTTTTCTGATCGGTTGCTCTTACATCTTTCAGTTGGATGTTGCACCAAGACAGTGTTTTTCAACCGGGGCACCCTGGAACATTCAGGCTTCAGTAGGAAATTTTCTAATTTCACTTTGTAATTGGTCCAAACTTTTTTTTAAATAATTTGCCATTGTTGTGCATGGGTTCCTCCAGAACCTGTGCAAATAACAGCAAATTATTTGTGATTTTTTTTTTTACCAATTGTCATGAATCGCTGCCGTTTTAGACACAAAAATAGACACAAAACCAAACGCAGACTAAGGAATAATTGCAAATAACTCAAAAGATAATCAAAAGACCAAGAGCAAATAATAAACACCAAAAATACAACAGAACATGGCTAAACAATGAAACACAGTATGGAACTCAAAAGGTAACATAAAGCACAGATAACAGAGGAACAGAAAACAGCCATGAAGCTGAGCTCGGGAGAATCCCCAGCTCAGTTCATGACACCAATTAAGAAGTGAAATTAGAACATTTCCCACTGAAACCTGAACATTGCAGAAAAGAGTCTCTTAGATTCAAATCAAAGACCCATGTTTTTTCATCCACTTTCTATTATATTGTGAAAGATGGCAGTAATCACATGACTGTCAGTTACTGAGAGACCACAGTTTGTGATTCCCAGCACTGGTCAGATGCTAACGTTTTTTGAAATAGTAGAAAAATCTTCTTATATTTCCAGGCAGTTATTTCTTTTAATAAAATAGGCAGGTTGCATAGTTTTCATAGAAGCAAGGCAGAATACATGTGAGTGAATGAGAGGGAGGCAGAGTTAACAGCAAAAATGCAAAGAGCTTTGGATGGGGTCAACCCTCCAAGTCAGTCAGTCTTCCGGCAAGCTGGCGACTTGAAATGATATTTGTTTCCAGGCCTGCTGGTCTAGCATGGCTGCCCTAAGGTTTCCAGCTGGTATCCCAGTGTCTCTCTCTAGGACCATTTTTAGGGTGGCACTGGGTCTCCGTTACATCTCGCCTCAGGTTCCCAGAGTAATACTTTGGTAGCTGGCTGGTCGTGGCAGAGGACATGACCACACAGCGCCATCTGATGCTTGGCTATGATGTTCGAGAACCTTGGGAGGAAGCCCTAAAGTAGATCATTTGCCAGCTGACATTAAGAGCAGTGGGCGGTGCGGTGGCGCAGTGGTTAGCACTGCGGCAACACAGCAACTCACCCTTGGCCATGGGATCCCTGGTTCAATCCCAGCCCCTGACCAACAGTGATCTGTGTGGCGTTTGCATGTTCTCCCCGTGTCTGCGTGGGTTTACTCCTGGAGTTCTCCAGTTTCCTCCCACAGGCCAAAAACATGCAGGTTAGGTTAACTGGAGACTCTAAAGTGGTCCTAGGTGTGAATGTGTGTGTGAATGGTAAAGGGATAGCGCCGTACAGTGGCTGCTTCATGCATCCAGGTGGATGCCCTCAATTTCCCCTCTGGGGATCAATAAAGTATACAAAATCAAAAAAAAAATCAAAATGTATAAGAGAGGTGCTGAAGAGCATACAGGCAGGGTGGAGTGGATGGAGACCAGTGTCGGGTGATTTATCACCAAACAATAGTGGCTGAAGTGAAAGATTTACAAGATGGTAGTGAGACCTGCTATGACATATGATTTGGAGATGGTGGCGATGATAAAAAGACAGGAGGATGTGGCAGAGTTGAAGATACTAAGATTCTCATTGGGAGGGAGGGACGGGATTAGAAATGAGCACATCAGAGGGACAGCTCAGGTTGAGCAGTCTGGAGACAAAGTAAGAGAAGCAAGGCTGAGATGGTTTGGATATGTGCAGAGGAGGGATAGTGGAGATACTGAACAAAGAATGTTGAAGATGGAGCTGTCAGGCAGGAGGAAAAGAGGAAGACCACAGAGAAGAATCATGGATGTAGTAAAGGAGGACATGGAGAGGGTTGGTGTAACAGAGGAAGATGCAAGGGATAGGGTGAGATGGAGGCAGATGATCTGCTGTGGAGACCAATAAAGGGAGCAACTGGAGAAGAAGATGATGATGATTCAGGTTGCATAGTTTTCACACACAAGCACATACTGTAGTAGCAAATGCCTGTTCATGAATTCAATGGCTATTCTACTGAACTTCAATTTTCCAAATTTTTTGAGGAAAAAAGAACCCAGATGAATATGACATGGCTGATGCAGCATTCTTGCACCATATGGAGTAAATGAGAGTTTGCAAACACTTACATTTACACTGCCCTGTTGCCAGCAATAAATTCTGCCAAACAGCTCTCAGGAAGGAAGCGGAAGCCAGCTGCTCCACTATTTTATGACTGTGAATGAGCAGAAATCTGCCGCTCCTGCTCTTTCTCCATTTCTTCTCCCTCCACCCATCATCTGTATTAAGTCACACAGAAGACTGTAATTCACTTTCACTAATGCAGCTCTCTGGCAGCCAGCAGAGGACAGAAAAAAACGATGAAACATTTCCCAGCAAGCTTGTGTGAAATCTAAAACCACCACAGTCATCCATGGCCTCATGCCTTTTTGAATCAGAAATGCTTCTGACTAAAGAGAGACTCCATTTTATCACATCTTATTATTATCCTGAGATTGGAGCTATGTTTTTTTTTCCACAATATCTTTATTGAACCTTTTTTTTTTTTTTAACAAACATGATACAAACAATCAAACACTAACACTAAAGTACTACAAAAAAAAAAAAATGCACTAAAAACACCAACAACCACCAACAAAATCAAGTCTTCAACAATGCTCCTCTGTTTAGTCTAGACAATCCAATACATAAGTATACATATTATGTTCACCAGTTTGGAATTTACAAGGTCCACACACATCATTCACCTTCTTCTTCAAGAGTTATGTTTAAATTTTTTACATAATCAATAAAAGGTCTCCATATATTCTCAAACACAATTTCCTTTGATTTTAGTATATATGTTATTCTTTCTAATGGAAGGTTTGTTAACATCTGTCTTAACCACTGAGTCACATCTGGTCTATGAGTCTTTTTCCATAATAGTGCAATACATTTTTTGGCATTAAGCAAACTGAGGTCTATGAATGTTCTTTCACTTTTATTAAAATTATGCTTTTCTGGGTACAGACCCAACAAAAACAGTTTAGGATTCAATATGATTTGTTTTGAGATTATTTTTTCAATTGTTACCCTCACCTCTTCCCAAAACATTCTTATTAATCTACATTCCCATAAACAATGAAATAGGGTTCCTTTACTTTCCATGCATTTTGTGCATGTATCTGGTATATTTTTGTTATATCTATTTAACTCCTCCGGTGTAACATACATCCGCATTAACCATTTGAAATGTATCAATTTAAGGCGTGCATTTATTGATTTGGTTTGAGCTTCTGTACAAGCCAATTCCCATTGTTCCTCTGAAATTTCAATTTGCAGATCTTCTTTCCAGTAGTTTAATCTTTTCAGTGAATTTTCACTTGAAGATAGTGTCAATGAGTTATAAAACTCTGAAATAATACCCTTTCTTTTACTATCTTTCATCATCATTTTTTCCAAGGATGAATAAATAGGTCGAGTGAGAGCTTTATTTTGATTTGATCGAATAAAGTTTCTAAGTTGAAGATATTTAAAAAAATGTGTTCTATTGAGATTAAATTTGATCCTCAGCTCTTCAAAAGACATTATGTTGTCTGCACATGGCAAATATAAATCCTGAATCTTTTGTATCCCTTTTAAATTCCATACTTTAAATACAGCGTCCGCTCTCCCTGGTTTAAAATATTGATTACCCCATATTGGACTAAATTGTGACAATAACTGTGGTTCTTTTAAATAGTTTTTAGCTTCACACCATATTTTGATCATATGCTTTACAAATGGATTTTTAACTTGTTTTTGTAATTTTTTTGCCGAATCTGAGTATATGAATATGGGAAGAGGTAAAGGTAAATTGTATGATTCCATTTCAGTCCAGTGAGGGAGATCATTTGATGAAAAATAATATGTCATAGACCTCAGTTGTGCCGACCAATAATACAACATAAAATTTGGACATTTCAGACCTCCACGATCAAATGGTAAATATAATAAAGACAAACGTAATCTAGCCCTCCTGTTGTTCCATATAAATTCCACTAACTTTTTTTTTATTCTTGAGAATAGATCTAAAGGTGGTGATAAGGGAATGTATTGAAATAAATAAAGTATTTTAGGTAAAATATTACTTTTAAGTATATTGATTCTCCCGATCATCGACATTGGTAGTGACATCCATCTCTGAGTTAACTCATTGATATCTGACATTAAGGCTTCATAGTTGACACTGGCGACTGATTCTAGCTTAGGCATAATTTGGATTCCTAAATATTTAAACTGATTTACAACATTGAATTGATTTACCTCAGGGGCTGGGTAATTTCTCTGGGTCTCATTTAGCATTAATATTGAAGATTTAGTTTTATTTATTTTATATCCTGATATTTCCCCAAAATTCTTTATTAAATTCAACAAGGTTGGAATTGATTTTTTTAGATTCGACATAAACAAAATTATGTCATCGGCATACAGGGAGATTTTATGTTCTGTTGGTCCAACTTTAATTCCATATATTTGTGAATGTAAACGTATCGCTATCGCTAAAGGTTCAATTGCCATAGTAAACAGTAAAGGTGAAAGTGGACAGCCTTGTCGACATCCTCTATTGATTTTTATTGGTTTTGAAATATTGTTATTTGTTAGGATTTCTGCTGTAGCATTATTGTATATTATTTGAACCCATTTTATGAAATTATTTCCAAGTCCAAACCTTTGTAGGACTTCAAAAAGAAAGGGCCATTCAACTCTATCAAAGGCCTTTTCGGCGTCCAATGATAGGAGAGCTGTATCCGGTGCTTCTTTATTAAAATAAATAATATTAAATAGTCTTCTTACATTATGGAAGCCTTGTCTACCCTTTATAAAGCCATTCTGATCTCGATTAATAATATTTGGTAAAATTTCTTGTATTCGTCTTGCTAAAATTTTACAGATTATCTTAAGGTCGGCGTTTAATAGGCTTATTGGTCTCATATTTTCACATTTATTAGAGGGCTTACCTGGTTTTGGCAGCAGTATAATTAAGGCATTATTTATGTATGATGGTAAATTATTATTTTGAAATGCTTCTAAAACCATTTCCAAAAAAGGTTTTATTAATTTATTCTTAAATTTTTTATAAAGGTCAACTGGAAGACCATCTGGTCCTGCACTTTTTCCTGATTTCATATTATCAATGGCTAGCCCAACTTCTTCTTGACTAATTTTAGACTCCAATATCTCCCTGTTTTCATTTGGAATACACGGTATAGATAGTTCGTTCAAAAACCCATTTAGTTTTGTTAAATCAGGTTCATTTTTGGTATCATATAATTTTTCATAGTAATCTCTAAAGGCTCTATTAATTTCTAAAGGATCTATAACTACCTGTCCATTACTTATAATACTGGTAATTGGTGTTTTAATTTCCAATTGTTTAATCTGCCATGCTAATAATTTTCCTGATTTTTCACCTTGTTCATAAAAAGATTGTTTCAATCTTAGAAGACTCGAGGCAGCTCTATTCGCTGATTTTTTGTCGTATTCAGCTCTCAAAATCAGTAATTCATTCTCCAACCTTGGGTCACTTCCTGCATACACTTTTTCCTGAAGATTTTTTATTTTATGTTCCAATTTAGCTCTCTCCTCTCGAGTCTTCTTAGATTTTGATCCTGTATAACTAATAATATGTCCCCTAATAAAAGCTTTGAAAGCCTCCCACTTTACACATGCTGATGTTTGTGTAGTATTGATGTCAAAGAACTCGTCTATCTGTTTTTCTATATACTTGACAAATTCCTCATCCTGAAGCCATTTATGCTGAAATTGCCATCTACCTGATTCCTTTGTCAATTTTTTATCTACATATATTAGACAACAGGGTGCATGATCAGAGATCACGATGTTATCATAAAAGCAGTTTTGAATCTTGGACCTTAATTCTGTGGAAATCAAAAAAATAATCAATACGTGAGAATGTCTTGTAGGTACTGGAATAACAAGAATAGGCTTTAACTTGTGGTTTCATTTCTCTCCATATATCTAACAATCTCAATTCTTTCATAAAATGATTAATAGTCATCCTACATCCAATGTGCGTACAATCCAGTCCTGTTGATCTATCCACACCTGGATTCAATGTACAATTAAAATCCCCTGCTATTATATGTTGCCCTGTAAGTGATGATAAGATGAGAAATAAATTAGCAAAGAACTTCTGATCATCTATATTGGGACCATATAAGTTCACAAGATTTATATTTTCTAATAGCAAAGAACCTTGAATGATTACATATCTTCCAAATTTGTCTCCAATTACATTTTTCACTTGAAAAGGAACTGATTTATGTAGGAGAGTCATAACTCCCCTGGCTCGGGATGAAAATGAAGAGGTGAATACACTTCCCTGCCATCTACTCCTAATTCTTTTAACATCCTCCTCTATCAGATGAGTTTCTTGTAAAAACACAATTCTTGAACCCATGTCCTTTATTTTATTCATAACTTGTTTAAGTTTTTTTAAATTTTGTAGACCTCTGCAATTCCATGAAGTTAAATTAAGATTAACACTTTGGTCCATGATCAATAGAGAGTTTGGGATTACCTTGCAGTGTAAACATGCTCATACAGAGAAGCAAAAACATGAGTGGTTGAACATTCATCCTACAAACTACACACAAACAAATTTCCCCTTCCCACACTTGTGGCAAACCCCCCAAAATCAAAAGAAAAATTCTGTCTCCCGATATAGCCATCGACCGTTCCACACCCACGGGGAACAGCCTAAGCCACTCCTTCTTCATCCTCCCAATCACCCTAACTCTACTGCTTTTAATGACGTAACATTAACTCTCCTCTGTAGTTTTCCAACTTAACTCCAAAATTTTTAACAACTTTGTACATCATAGTTTGTTTTTTTTTTGTTTGTTTTGTTTTTGTTTTGTTTTTTTAATATATAATACAATCTATATTTTGTAAACTTACTATTTACTTCAAGTCAGTCAGATGCCTGTGCAAATGCTTAATTATTCTACCTTATATTTTGTTCATGCTTAGCTCCCACCAGTCTCTTCTTCTTCTTTGATCTTCTTGATGAACTCCTGCGCCTCCTCTGGGGTCTTGAAGATGTGGGTTCTGCCCTCATACGTGGTCAGCAGTCTCGCAGGATAGATTACACCATGACGAATCCCAAGGTTGCGCAGCTCCTTACGTACGGGATCAAACTGCTTCCTCAATTGCTGGATTCCTGTGGCCAAATCTGGGTAGAACCGCACCTGCTGGTCCTGGTGTTTAATCTCTCCTTTAGCACGTGCAGCGTTGAAGATCTTCATCCTGTCTCTGTTGCTAAGAAACTTCATAATTAAGGTCCTCGGCGGTCCCTTATCTCTCCGTGGGCCAATACGATGTGCTTTTTCCAGAACCACTGCTGATTGCAACTCCTCGCTGCCCAGCACCTCCGGAATCCACTTTTCCAGAAAGGAACATACGTCCCGACCTTCTGATTCCTCTGGAAGACCCACCAGCCTCAAATTATTCTGTCTCGACCGAGATTCCAAATCCAAAATATTATCTTCCAGAGATTTATTTTTTTTTTCCAAAGTGCGCACCTTTAATTGAAGACGGGTGACGTCATCTTCAGCACTAGCGAGACGGAGCTCCATCTGCGCCGTTCGTTCTACACAGTCACCCAATTCCTTTCTTATTCCTTCCAGCGCTGTCATAATCCCATCAAATCTAGAGGAAAAGTCCGCTCTCATTGAACTCATGGCAGCCATCAGCGCATCTGCGCCATTCCCCGCAGAAATCGCACCGTTGCCAGCCTCCTCCGCCATATATGGAGTTTTGTTTGCTGCGTCACAGACCTGAAAGTCCGTTAATTTGGACTGTTTCGGCGGCTCGCTTTTTCCTTTTCCTGGTTTTCCAGCCTTAGGCTTCGCCGGCATATCCTCGCCCAAATGCTGGGATACGTTCTGTCCCAAATGAGAGAGTTATTTGCCGATTTTTTTCTCCAGGAGCAGAGCAGAGCGAGACACATCCGTCCTACGTGGCAGCCATAACCGGAAGTCGAGATTGGAGCTATGTTAATAAAAATAGCTAATATTCTAAGCAGATTAATATATATAATCGTATGAATGAATGAAATAAAGCTGGACAGGGGTTTGTAGCAGAGTAATAGTCACAAATGAGTGAATGGTAAAGGGCTGACGGTAGCTAGCCACCTTTTACCCTGGACAGAGTATCATAACTATAGTAAAATAAGCAATAATCCAGAAGAATGACATATATGGTCAAGTGTTGGTAGATGAACAAGGATTCCAGTGGGAGGTGGATAGAATTTGTAGAAAACAATTATCAAAACTGAATGCAATCAGACAGTCAAGCTCCCTGCTGGAAAAACCAGCATAGAAAATCCAGAATAGACTGCTGGTCTATCCTGGTTAATGCTGGTCTATGCTGGTATGACCAGCTTCAAAACACAATAAATCATGCAGGTGACCAGCATGTTGGTCCATGCCAGTTTTTCCAGGTGGCCTGACTGTCATTTTCCCTCATGGTGAAAATATAACAAAATACGCCAAAATGGTGCAAGATTATTGACCGTGGACCAGGTGGGAACAGAGATGTCTAGAGGGGTGACTGGAATTTAAAGAAGAAAATAATAAAAAAAACACACTTGGTAAGCTAACTCCATAGTAGCACTATTAGCTGTGAAGCTAATGTCTTGGGATAAGAAACTGTAGGTTGACTTTAGGAGAGGACACACACAGCATTCCCCTCTGATCATCGATGGAGCAGCTGTGGAGAGGGTGAGCAGCACCAAGTTCCTGGGGGTGCACATCTCTGAGGACCTCTCCTGGTCTAACAACATCCCATCACTGGCCAAGAAGGCTCAAACTCATCTCTATTTCTTCCACAAACTGAGGAGAGCACTAGCCCCCTCCCCCATCATGTGTTCATTCTACCGGGGCACCATTGAGAACATCCACACCAGCTGCATCACGGTGTGGTACAAAAGCTGCACTGCCTCCTGCCGGAAGACACTACAACACAGTGAAAGCAGCCAGCAAGCTCATCGGTGCCCCTCTACTCCCCCTCTCGTTCATCTACCACACTTGCCTCACCCACAGAGCCGTCAACATTGCAGGCAACACCTCCCACACCTCCCACTCTCTCTTCAACCCTCTGCCCTCGGGGAAAAGGTACCGGACCTTTAACCCACTTCACAAGACTGCTAAATAGCTTTGTCCATCAGGACCCTGAACTCTGCCAACTACCCCCCCACCCCTGGACCGTAACTCGCTCACCCACACGATAACTACCTCAGCTGTTTGCATAGAAAGACTTGGCATACCAACAGTAATACATCTTCTGCTGCATGTCTCTGCACTTCGCTGCAACCATTTGCACAAATGCCATATCTGCTGTTGTCTGTTACTGAAATATTGTTCGTATGCAGTCCAATCTGTCACTGTCTGCACCTACACTACTGCATTGAACTTGCAATTACAGGTATTACAGCTCCACCTTTTCTGTATATAGGATTGTTGGGTTTTATCTTTTATCTTCATTTGCACTATGGGTAGCATTACTGTACATAAACTGCTGTTGTTGTTTTTCATCCTTATTCCTTCTTTCCTTATATATTGCGCAAACCACTAAGAGAGAGAAACAGCATTTCAATTCTCCTGTACGTCCTGTACGTATAGAAGTATTGACAAAAAAAATCTTTGAATCTTTAAGTGGGGACTGGATTGATATCACAGCCAATATCACAATGATGGGATTTAAGGGAAACATGCATCATTTGTTCAAGGCCTTGTCACACCTTGACGATTTAGGCAGCATTTGCCGATGTATCAAAATTTCTCTAAAATGCTGGCATACGCCCAAAATTGAAAATTTTGGACATATGCATCACATATCCATATTGAGTTGGACGTATACTGTACATAACATATTAGTAACTTATATAGAACATTTCAATAACTTATAAATAACTTATACCAATGAATGCTTGGCGTGTTGCTGGCATTTACAACTTATCCACAACAGTAGTCTATCTTATGCATAGCTTATCCTAACTTATGCATAGCGTGGCCATGCCAAACTGTTGTTGCCTCCTGATCCATGAATCCTCGGTGTGCAAGAGATTGTCTCTATTCAACCAAGATGATTTTACCCTCCAAAGACCATCACATGGCAGGGGGCATGACTGACCTGGCAGATCTGTTGAATCTGTCAGGTCGTTCACTCCTAAAATAGCTGATGTGACACGTCACGAACGTCAGATGACAGTTGTCACAACCTGACTCAACAGTTATGACAAAGGCACACAAACTGATGCCAATTAAAAAAGTTTATTTTCAATAAAGTGTGGGAAAAAAACAAGAAAATGCATGGAGTGTGCTTTTGCCGGTGTGGACCCAAAAAGAGCAGAGAGTCGCAGCCAAGGGAGACCAACAGGGCAAGCCACCACTGCACAGGAAGTGGGATTTATCATCCAACAACAGCTGATGGAAAACAACTGAGCTTTGTGCTTTGGGCGATCTCATCAGCTAACGGGATCCACCTCCACCTGCTGTGACATTTTGGCATACCTATCAGAACAGCACTTCCAGTTACTACTGTCATTTTCTGTCTTGTCTGTGTGGACAGCTGATGGTACAGACTGCAGTCAAAGGTAAAAACATGGCAAGGAGGGCTAAACAGTGATTTGGATCTTCATAATATCCTGTAGCTTGAAAGTCTCTCTCTCTCTCTCTCTCTCTCTGCGGAGTTGTTTGCGGGAGGCACGCTGTACCAAGCTGGGTCATCTTATGAGGATGTCGACCACATCGATGGAGACACTGAGGCGGAGTGCAAGAATTACATCTGTCAGACTGCTGCAAAGGGTGGTGGACGTGTGCACCGCCCTGCCGCAGCCGCTTCGGGCATTTGCGACTAACCGCACTCTTTCAAATCAATGGAATGACAACACTGCGTCCACCTTTCCAGCAATTTCCATAACTCCGGATGTGGGGGAGTGGCAGGGAGGAGAGGATCACCTACTGACCTTCAGGATTCCTCGCCTGGGCAAGTTCCAGTTTGTCGGGACGAGGGCGGTGTATCACATCTGTGTGAAGGTTCTGAATCTGCGCTCTCTGAAGGATGTCACGGAGTCGAGGTGGGCGGGTTGTTTGGGGCCAGGGGTCTCCCCAAAAGGCAGCTGGCGGTGCCTGTACAAGCAACCGATTGAGAAACGCACAGCAGATCTCCAGTGGAGGATTGTACATGGGGCAATAGCCACAAATAAATACAGGGCACACCTTGATCCGACTGTGGGGGGAGAATGTTTGTTTTGTTCCCAAGTTGAGACCCTCGACCATTTGTTTGTCCATTGTTTGCATTTATCTGGACTCTTTGACATTTTGCGCGGGTGGTTTCGGGCTTTGGGTGAACGATTCTCTTTTGGCCTGTTCATTTACGGTCCGAAGTACAAAGTGGCACGGAAGGCTTCCCACACTTTGGTGAACTTCCTATCTGGGACTGCTAAGCTTGCCATCTGGCTGACGAGGAAAAATCGGGCAAGCAATGCGGGCAATGTGGATCCTGTGTCCGCTTTCAAGATCTTGTTGACAGTCAGACTCCGGGTAGAGTTCTCTTACTATCAAATGGTAGACAATCTGGAGGCGTTCATCAATAGATGGGCTGTAGGGAATGTTTTGTGTTCAGTGGGTCAGGGGATGAGTTATGTTTGCACTTTTGAGATGTGACACACTTGGAACACTGAGATTGGTCTTTGTGCAATTTGGAACTGTACAATAAAGCCTTTTTTAAAAGTCAAAGTCTCTCTCTCTCTCTCTCTCTCTCTCTCTCTCTCTCTCTCTCTCTCTCTCTCTCTCTCTCTCTCTCTCTCTCTCTCTCTCTCTCTCTCTCTCTCTCTCTCTCTCTCTCTCTCTCTCAGCTGAAGGAGGAGGACGGAAATGGGGAACTCCGTGTTTTTTGGGGGGGGACTTTTTTTCTGTTTTCTATCACTGCCCGCATATTAAACTTTTGTTTTTGGGGAGGAGGATGGCGACCTTGGAAATGCCACCTCCATCTATCCGCCAGGGGGTGCGGATCATTCCCCCAGACGCCACTGTTACTGTGAAGGGGGTCCTTATGGCTGAGGGTGACCAGGTGGGCCATGATGCGATCTGCTATGCGTCCAGGATGAATAGAGCTGTAGTTGTGTTTCTGGCTGCTGAAGAGAATGTCCACGCTCTGGTTGCGAGCGGTATTGTAATCGGGGACATGTCTGTACAGGTGTCCCCCTTATCAGTTCCATCAACGCTTATCACCGTCTCGGGTGTTCCACCTTTCATCACTGACGAGCAGTTGGCGACGGAGCTCCGCAGATTCGGGAAGTTTGCGGGCCCGTTTAAACATGTGAGTTTGGGATTCAGGGAAGCCCAGTTAAAACATGTGAAATCACTCAGGCGACAGGTGTTCATGTTTCTAGACTCGCCCACACAAACTCTGGAAGTGTCCTTCCGGGTCAAACACGGGGATGGTTACTATATGGTGTATGCGAGCTCGGGGCAGATGAAGTGTTTTGAATGTGGGGACATGGGCCATAAATGTTTCACCTGCCCGCACAGGCAGCCGCCGGGGGGCTCAGGTGGAGCCGCGGCTGAAACCGGCGGTACGGCTTCCGCTCGCGACGCTGCTGCGGAAGGTGTTGCGGGGGCTTCCGCCGCGGCAGAGCCCGGCGGGGGCGCACAGCCTGGCAGCAAGGCCTCCGTACCCGCCGCTGCTGCGGACGATGTTGCGGGGCCTTCCGCCGCTCCTGCTCTGGAGCCTGCCGCTGTGTCTGTGGACAGCCTGCCTGTGGTGCCCGCAGCGCGGCCTGCAGCTGGGGGCGTCGCTGGTGATGGCACCCAAACAGTCAATGACGTTGAGTCAGAATCGCGCTGTGTGACATCAGCGGCTGTGCTTCCGCAGCCTGCTGCCAGGCGGAACAGCAGGCGGAACAACGCCGGTCGGCTGATGTAGGCGCCGCCCCGGAAAACGTGGCTGATGATGGATCAGCTGCGCCAGCTGACGTGCCAACTGAATCCAACAGTCAGCAGAGTTGTGCTGATGAGGAAATGGAGTGTGTTTCTGACGCTGTGTCTGCTAAAACTGAGTCTATTGGGGCAACTTGCAGTACAAACGCGGGTTTGTATTCACTGGAAGAAATAAATGCTTTCCTGGATGAAACCTATAATAACAGGGCCGTTAACGTCGCTGATTACTTCAGTGACACTGACAAATTCATTCGGTCTGTTAATGTACTTAATGTACTGAAGAAGCAGGTTGGTGTTGACCTCCTGGATGAAAGAAAACGCTTCCACCTGAAGAAGCACCTCACAGCCCTGCGTAAATCAGCAGGGGGACAAAAGGCCAAGCGCGCGAAGATGGAATGATTTCCATGGCAACAGCACGGTGTTCCTCACATCTATCGCCTAATGCAGAAAATAAAATTAGGGTCCTTAAACATCAATGGTAGGAGGGGCAATCATAAGAGGGGATTCATTAGTGATCTGTTCCGACGAAAAAGTCTCAACATTTTGTTTTTGCAGGAAACTCATACCACTTCGGCAGATGAAGTGGACTGGGGCTTGTGGTGGAAAGGCCCTTTTTCACTCAGTCACGGTACCAATCTTAGTGCAGGAGTGGCCATTTTGTTTGGGGAATCAGCAAATGCACAAGTTTTATCGGTGGTGGAGATAGTGAGGGGCAGGCTGCTTCTTGTTAGGGCCCAAATAGGGGATTCCGTGTTTTGCCTGGTTAACATTTACGCACCAAACCACGGTGCTGAAAGGGTTGCCTTTTTCAATATACTGACTACTGAATTGCAGCGCTATCACCAAGAACAACTTGTTGTTGCTGGTGATTTCAACTGTACCTTGGACCTCACTGTGGATCGCACTAATGTGGAACCCCATCTGCAGTCTTCTCGAATCTTGGAAAATTTCACTGTGCAGTTCTACTTAGTGGACACATGGAGGTCTAAAAATGCAAACGCGAGACAGTATACCTGGGTCAGGGTCACTGACGGTGTTGTCAGTGCTGCTAGATTAGACAGGATATATGTTTCTAGAACCTTTGGCCCTTCACAGTAACATAAGTCCCGTCGGTTTCACGGATCATCACCTGGCCACTGCGGTGTTACTTAACTCACCAGGGAAACTGACAAAATCTTATTGGCACTTCAATAACAAGCTCCTTCAGGACAACGCCTTTTGTAAGTATTTTGTGTGCTTCTGGGAACACTGGAGGACCATAAAGGCTCGTTTTAGTTCCCTGGAACAGTGGTGGGACATTGGCAAAGTGCAAATTCGCCTTTTTTGTCAACGGTACACTACGAACTCAACTGCCATCATCAAGGCCAAGGTCAGTGAACTTGAGGACGCTGTCAAGAGGCTGGAGGACAGCTTGGTTACGGGTCAGGATTCTATCACTGGTCCATTGCTGCAGGAGAAGAGATTGGCCCTGCGCACATTCATGCAGGAAAGAGTGAAGGGGGCGCTAGTGAGGTCACGCTTCACTCACCTGCAGGACATGGATGCCCCAACGTCCTTCTTCTTCAATTTGGAGAAGTCTGCTGCGAAAAAGTAGTTGATGGCTTGCTTGACGCTCCCAGATGGTCGACTGACTACAAATCCATCCGAGATGCGGCGCCATGCAGTGGATTACTACGGGGCCCTGTTTGCTGTGGGAACGGGCTGCAAAGTCTCTCAAAATCAGCTCTTCGAAGGCCTTCCGGTGCTCAGCCCGGACGACAGGGCCGCTCTGGACTGTGCCCTGACTTTGGATGAGTTAACTGTGGCTGTTAATCAGATGGCTCTGGGACGCGCACCTGGACTTGATGGTCTTTCTTCGGAATTCTTTAAAGTAGAACTGAACCCACCTTTTGGCGCAAAAAGTAGAATAGCAGATTAATTCCTTATTACCTATTGTATTTTTCAACATATAAAAGAAATTTTTAGGCCGTGCTATGGCCAAGCTATAAGCCGATAAACTTTTGCCTCTGGCTGGCAGTGCCAAACAAACCGGAAGTAGTGCAGACGACGCTGCGTGACGTCAAGAGTGTGATCCCTGAACAAAACAACAATGGCAGATGATAGCAGTTCCAGCAGTCAAGAAAACCAGAGTTTTCAGAGTGAAGAGGCATTCAGGATCGGTGACGAGACAGAGGAGGATGCAGGAGTGTGGCAGGTGGCAGGCGTGCACAAAGGCGAGCCCCGGAGACAGAGACCTGATGCACCTGTGTCAGCAGCTGGCAGACGGCGATGCAGAGGCGAATCCACCTGTGCACAGGGGAGAGACTGGAAAGGCAAAGGTAGGTATGCTTACGCTGTAGATCTTGCTCTGAGATGAGGGGGTTCCTCTGCAGCAAGAGGGTTGAAGGAATCAGACGGCTTCATGCCGAAGCCCAGGGCAGAGTGGCTTATATCCCACGCTGCTGACGAGGCGCAAGTGTGCGCGCAGCTGGCGCCGCTAATGAGCGGCGAGTTGTAACATATCCAGCCTGTGTTGTGTTGTAGCTTAGTTTTCTTTTTTCTCTGTCATATTTTGTCTTAGTTTTGTTTTGAATTGTAATCGCTCTTGCCTGTTTTCTCTTTTGAATTCTTGGATGGAATATGGGTGGGCAATATAAGCTGCGGCTTCAGCCATCACCCATTTCGGATAACTTACGTTGAATTGTATAATCAGATGAGTCATTGTTCAATTTGACCTTGTTGTTATATCATTCAGTTTCTTTCAACCTGTACTGTACTATCCGAAATAAATAAATTCATTCATTCATTCAAAAAATTGGGCTATGTATTACAATACAGTAATCCCTCACTTATCGCGTTTAATGGGGACCAGAACCGACCGCGAAAAGTGAAAAACAGCGAAGTAGCGTCACCCCCCCCCCCCAAGGGCGTCACAAGCACTATTTTGCACAAAAAGGCAGAAGAGAACAGCGAAAAGTGCCACTAAGCAACACGAGCGATAAAGAACAATGAATGCGGTCTTCCTTCGCTGGGTATGTGCGCTCTGCAGGGAGAGAAGCTGGGTAAATCGTCTCGGCCAATCAGCTTGCGAGGGAAAACGTCTCGGCCAATCAGCTTGCGAGATTCCCGAGCGGTGAAGAGGTGGGCGGAGAGGAGTGGAGCGGTGGTCAGAGAGATGGATTTTGAGTTGTGCGGGCTCTCCGTGTTGATACCTGATACATTAGAACATCAGGTATCAACACGGGCTAATGTGTTCTAATGTTCTAATGTAGTCTACTACATTAGAACATCAGGTATCAACACGGAGAGCCCGCACAACTCAAAATCCACCTCTCTGACCACCGCTCCACTCCTCTCCGCCCACCTCTTCACCGCTCGGGAATCTCGCAAGCTGATTGGCCGAGACGTTTTACCTCGCAAGCTGATTGGCCGAGACGTTTTACCCAGCTTCTTTATCGCTCGTGTTGCTTAGTGGCACTTTTCGCTGTTCTCTTGTGCCTTTTTGTGCAAAATAGTGCTTGTGACGCCCTTGGGGGGTGACGCTACTTCGCGGTTTTTCACTTTTCGCGGTCGGTTCTGGTCCCCATTAAACGCGATAAGTGAGGGATCACTGTAATATCTATATCTAGAAACGCATCGCTTCCCGGTCGCTTTTCCTCCCCCTTTCTTTTCTTTCGTCACCATGACAGCTTTCCTTGGCTACTGAACAGATCTTCCCAGGTGTTGGAAGTGTTTTGTAGTCGACTATCACGACAAAATGCACCAAAAACAACCAGTGTCGACATGCTCGCAATGGTAAACATGGAGGACTGTGTCACACTCGTGACGTCATGCGGAACTGCGGCTGCACTTCCGGTTAATCGGCGGATTTGTCTGATTTTTCAGGGCGGGAAATTCAAAATCGCGATTTTCTCCAAGATTCCGGGATTTGTGGAGGGGGTGCCAATGATAAATTATCTTTATAATTGTATGTACTATCACCCAGTGCCGTTCAATGCCGTTCAGTTCAGTTCTACTTTAAGCATTTTTGGAATGTTATTGGATCAGACTTCTATGACATTCTAACTGCCTGTTACAGAAAGGGAACATTACCTGTCTCCTGCCGCCGTGCAGTGCTATCTCTGTTGCCTAAGCAGGGGGACTTGGCCCTGCTGAAGAACTGGAAGCCCGTGGCTCTTCTTTGCACGGACTACAAGGTGCTTTCTAAAGCCCTGGCAAACAGACTGAACAATGTCTTGGGTTTGATCGTACATGAGGATCAAACATATTGTATTCCTGACCGAACCATTATGGACAATGTTTTTCTCATACGTGACGTTCTCCAGCTCAGCAAATGTCATGACTTACAGTTCGGAATTGTGTCTTTGGACCAGGAAAAGGCTTTTGATAGGGTTGACCATTCCTATTTGTTTTCCACACTGAGGGGGTTTGGTTTTGGCAATATGTTTTTGAGGTGGGTCAATCTGCTATATACTGGAGCTGAGTGTATGGTAAAGATGGGGGCAGGGCTGAGTCGGCCAATCCCTGTACACCGGGGAATACGCCAGAGATGTCCACTCTCGGGTCAGCTGTACAGCTTGGCTATTGAGCCTTTGCTGTGCAGGTTGCACACTCGGCTGGGTGGTCTGGTTCTGCCATGGCCATCAAGCTGTTGCCGCCCGATCGTCTTGTCTGCTTACGCTGATGACGTCAGCGTTTTCATCACGTCCCATGGCGATGTGCAGCGTCTGGTGGACACTTTGTCAGTTTATGAAAGGGCATCTTCTGCCCAGGTGAATTGGGCCAAGAGTGAGGGTCTATTGGTGGGCCAGTGGTCGCGTCAAGATGTCCCTGGGCTACCCAGCGGTCTTCAGTGGGGGACAGCCGGTCTCAAAGTGTTGGGGGGTTTTCTGGGTTCGGAGGCGTTTGAACGAAAGAACTGGGAGGGTGTTAAGGACAAGGTGTGCGCTCGCTTTTCAAAATGGAAATGGTTGCTACCACAGCTGTCATATAGGGGCAGGGTTCTGGTCGCCAATAATCTGGTTGCCTCGGCTCTTTGGCACAGGCTTGTTGCTTTGACACCGCCCAGGAGCCTCGTGGAGGAGGTTCAGAAGATCATCGTGGACTTCATTTGGTCTGGTCAGCACTGGGTCCGTGCACCTGTTCTCTACCTGCCTGTGGCCGAGGGGGGACGGGGCCTGGTGGACATACACTCCAAGATCGCCTGCTTCAGGCTTCGAACTGCACAACGCCTCCTTTACGGATGCGGACCCTGCTGGATGGACACTGCTAAACTGCTCCTGAGGAGAGTTGGTCGCTTGAGCTATGATAAGCAGCTCTTCCTCGTGACATCTGGGGAGGTGGACCTTACTGGACTTTCTGCTTTTTACACGTCCGTCTTGCATGCATGGCGACTCTTCACCGTAGCCCACTTCCATGATGAGACACCGGGCATGTGGCTGTTCGAGGAACCACTGTTTTTCAATCGATTCATAGATGCTAAGGTGCTGCAGTCGGTCAGTCTGCGGACTTGTTTGCGAGAGGCACGCTGTACCAAGCTTGGTCATCTTATGAAGATGTCGACCACATCGATGGAAACGCTGAGGCGGAGTGCCAACATTACATCTGTCAGACTGCTGCAAAGGGTGGTGGGGGAAGTGTGCGCTGCCCTGCCACAACTGCTTCGAGCGTTTGCGACAAACCAAACTCTTTCCAATCAATGGGATGACGACACTGTGTCCAACTTTCCTGCCATTTCCATAAGTCCAGCTGTGGGGGAGTGGCAGGGAGGGGAGGGTCACCTGCTGACCTTCAGAAATCCTCGCATGGCCAGGTTCCAGGTTGTCGGGACGAGGACGGTGTATCACATCTGTGTGAAGGTTCTGAATCTGCGCTCTCTGATGGACGTGACAGAGTCGAGGTGGGCGGGTTTTTTGAGGCCAGAGGCCTCCCCGAAAGGCAGCTGGCGGTGCATGTACAAGCTCCCTATTGAGAAACGGACAGCAGATCTCCAGTGGAGGATTGTGCATGGGGCAATAGCTACAAATAAATACAGAGCACGCCTGGATCCAACTGTGGGGGGGGGGGATGTTTGTTTTGTTCCCAAGTTGAGACCCTGGAGCATTTGTTTGTTCAATGTTCTCGTTTATCTGGCCTTTTTGATCTTTTGCGGGAGTGCTTTCAGGCTTTGGGTGAACGTTTCTCTTTTGGCTTGTTCATTTACGGTCCAAAGTGGGCTGCACGGTGGCGCAGTGGTTTAGCACTGTGGCAGCACAGTTTACCCTCGGCCGGGGGATCGCGGGGATCATGAGATCGTGGGTTCGATTCCGGCCCCCGACCAACAGTGAGCTGTGTGGAGTTTGCATGTTCTCCCCGTGTTGCGCGGGTTTACTCCGGGATTTCTCCGGTTTCCTCCCGCATACCAAAAAACATGTAGGTTTAGGGCGCTCGCGCACGCAGCGACCAGCAGCCAGTGGCTTGTCACCAGACTGCAAACCAAATCTACCTAAGGGTACAAATAAGTAACAAAAAAAAAAAAAAAAAAAAAAAGTATAAAGTGGCGAGGAAGTCTGCCCACACTTTGCTGAACTTCCTATCTGGTACTGCTAAACTTGCCATCTGGCTGACGAGGAAAAATCGGACTACCAATGCTGGCAATGTGGATCCTGTGTCTGCTTTCAAGGCCTTGTTGAAAGTCAGACTCCAGGTGGAGTTCTCTTACTACCAAATGGTGGACAATTTGGAGGCATTCACCAATAGATGGACTGTAGGGAACGTTTTGTGTTCTGTGGGTCAGGGGGATGAGTTATGTTTGCAATAAAGCCTTTTTTTAAAAGTCAAAAGTCTCTCAAAGTCTCTTTCTCTCTCTCTCTCTCTCTCTCTCTCTCTCTCTCTCTCTCTCTCTCTCTCTCTCTCTCTCTCGCCTGTGGCTCGTCTTTGCACGGTCTACAAGGAAGACTCGGACTACTGCCACTGGCAATGTGGAATAGGTGGACTGCAGGGAATACTTTGTGTGGGGGGGGATGACTTATGTTTGCACTTTTCCAATGTGAGGCACTTGGTGAAATGATATTGTTGCTCTTACATTTTTTGAATTGTGCAATAAAGGCATTTTTTAAAACTCAAACTCTCTGTGTGTGTGTGTGCGCTGCAGGCAGCAGCTGAGTTAATCAGAACAGAGAGCAGGTGGCTCTGTGAAAATGTCCACAGAACATCACAGACTCTCCAACAATATTATTAGTCAATTATTTCTACAAACCTATTACAAAATGGTCAGAGCACACCCACAAGTTGAGATACAAGGAAGGCGCCAAGTCTGGTCTTAATTAGTAAAGGTGTTGACCAGTCTACACAGAGACCATCACACAGTCAAAACATGTCAAAGCATGAAACATCTCTTTACTTTGTCTGAAGAGAAGAACAAGACCAGTTTGACATGGACATCTGTTCACCATGGAGTACTGACGGGTTCCTCCTGTGAACCAACACTGCCAATATGCCATTTTACGGTAGCTGTAAGTTAGAAACCCTTTCAGTAAGTTACACATAGGGTCAAAGAGCGTTACTCATAGGTTAGAAATAAGTTTTAGGTGCATTATCTTGACACATTTCAACTTATGAGTAACTTACAAATAACGTGTGTGAATGATTGCATAACTTACATATAACTTATGGCCTGCGTATGCGAGACATATGATATGATCCATATGCTGGATACATCAAAAAATTTTCAGCATGTTCAAAATTTTTAGACGACCTCGCCGTACTACAACGTATACCAGTGTGCTTCAGCGTCCTCTTAACTTATACAAAACTTACCCCTAACTTATTAGACATATGTCAGTGTATTTGACAATTTTTTTAAACATCGGCATACACTGCCTAATTCCTCAAGGTGTGACAGGGGCTTAATGTGCATTCAGACCAAACACGAAAGTGTGAATTTTTCATGCGGCGCAGTTGCATGTAAACTCAATGCAGCGGTCCGAATAGATGTGAATTTGTGTCCGAGCAGGTTGCAGAGGGGCAAGGTTGCCCTCATAACATCTGCAGCTGCTTTCTACATGCTGTGGTAATCTCAAAAATGCTTTCATGTTTAGGTTTACAATGTTATCTGGCAGTGCTCACAGCTGGGAAAATGTCACTGCCTCCTCCAGAAGCTTTACCTGGATGACAGCTGTTTAAAGTGCTAGCCTGCTAGCCCTTGTTAGCACATTTATAGTACGGGTACGTGGGTGGATAAACTCCCGACACATTGTTTCATCTGTAGAGTTCCAGTTCATCTGTCTGCAGATGAGTTGTAGTCTCATTTTCAAACTACTTTACTCTCAGTGTACATGTTACTTGTACTCTGGTGACAGCGGAGAATATCAAGGCTGATTAGCTATCGGAACCACCTCCCTCAGGCGCGAATGCGTGAATTTGCGTGTATTTGCATGTTTACATGGAGTTAACATATATTCGCCCTGGGTGAAAAATTTGCTTTACATTTGGTGTGAATGCACGATTTGTGCCATATAAAGGGTTTGCACTGAAATAGAACTCTTGGCCATTACAGGGCAGTTACAGCACTGAGTGGCAAAAACATGTCAGCTTTAGTTTATATGCAGCAAAACATAAAAATCACACAAAATATATAGTTATAGCGGTACAGAGTGTCTTTTTTTGATTTTTACCTTGGATGTTAATACCTGACTGTTTACTTGACTGTGGTATTGTGTGGGTAAAGAACCAGAAGCACACATTAGTGAAGAACTGGTTCTGAGTCATTAATTATTTATTTATCTATTTTTGTCAATTAATAAAAGATAAGATTATATAAAATTAGCTCTCATCATTGCAAACAGGCACTGTACCACTGTGACTGTATACTGTGTGTTTGTTTTTGCCAATCAGTGTTTTGGGCAGCGTGGTAGCGGAGTGGTTAGCACTGTGGCAACACAGCAACTCACCCTTGGCCGGGGGATCCTGGGTTCAATCCCAGCCCCCGACCAACAGTGATCTGTGTGGAGTTTGCATGTTCTCCCCGTGTCTGCGTGGGTTTACTCCGGGATTTCTCTGGTTTCCTCCCACATGCCAAAAACATGCAGGTTAGGTTAATTAGCATCAACTGGGGATTCTAAATTGTCCTTAGGTATGACTGTGAGAGTGAATGGTTGTCTGTCTCTCTGTGTTGGTCCTGCGATGGACTGGTGATCTGTCCAGGGTGTACCCTGTCTCTCGCCCAAAGATGCTGGGATAGGCTCCAGCCCCCCCGTGACCCGAAAGGATTAAGCGGAAGAAGATGGGTGGATGGATGGATGTTTTGTAACTGCCATGAGTTCTGTGACATCAGGCACATACACTCTATAGCAGTGCCAGCCTTGGCATAGGTCATATAGGCAGTCGCCTAGGGTGCCACATGCTGGAGGGGGTGTTGCTGCAAGACCACAATTTTTTTTAAATTAATAAAATAAAATTCATAATAATCAGAGACACTGTGCTGGCAGGCAAAGCAGACAAATGCTTGGAGCCCCAAGGCCAGAAGAGGACCCCTGAGGACTGGCCAACTTTAAATCACTACAGTAATGACAATGTGGATAGTTTGCAATAACTGTGGTAGAAAGAGAGTCCAGCTTTGCTTTTTCCTCTACATGCCAGATGACCGCTGTGACAGACTGATCGATTAAACAGCATTAACAGTGTGACTAGTATCAGCGACGATTCCACCTCCGGCTGGCCAGTGGTGAGGATTCAATATCCAACTGCAAACAGCTTGAACCAACGGTCCTCTGTGATTTAAACGGTGTTAGGAGTAACACGTTACAAAGCAACAATGTGGATTAAAAAATAACACTTTACTGTAATGCCACTACTTTTGCAGTAACATGCTGTGTAACGAAATTAGTTTAAAAATTCAGTAATGTATTACAGTTACTGAAATTTGATCAGATGCATTACTCGTTACTCATTTTATTAATATGGATAGGTATTTTTAGCGCAAATAAATACAAACTGACCCTACTGTAGCTGATGCAGCTGTCAGTCAATATGACCTGTTGCAAAGAGCCTGAGTCTTCACTACTGAGCAGAGGAAAAGATGAAGCTACTTTGTTTTTGTGGAAATACACAGATTATTTTCCCTTTGCCACAATTAAGGACAAAAGCATATTGGTTGGTTTCAAGCCAAGTGCTGGTAGTGATGGTGAAACTGAGGCCTCATGAAACAATGAACAACTTTGATACAATTGCTTCATGAGCGACACAGTGTTACGAAGCATTTAATAAATATTGCCATCTGCTGACTGAGTGTCAGAACTGCATCTGAGTGGAAGACCTGAAAAAGCCCCAGTACTTGATATCAGAGGTTCCACAACACTTTTTTATCTATCATTTTCTCACACAGACTTGTAAAAATTCTGGCAATCTGTCATCTGGAAAAATGACATCTGTCATTTTAATTGACTTTAATTAGATCACCCTCCGTGTAATCTATCAAATGATAGACAACTTTCAGAATTTTTAGTGATTGTTAAAAAAATTCTGTCGAAGGACAGTTTTCAGTGAACAAAACCCCTGATATACTGTATATATAGAGTATGTAGAGGAAGATGGGAAAATCTATGTTGTGGAACATCAGGGAACTTGATGGTGCTTCTGCAACTGGGGAGTGTTGTTAAATAAAATAAGATAAACCTTTATTCGTCCCGCAATGGGGGAATTCCAGGATTACAGCAGCACAGGGATAGCAGCACTCAGAGCAATAATTAATAAGATAGGATAATAAGAACAAATGAATATACATATGTACACAGATATATACATAGTGCGGGTGCATTGCAGCTAAATGGTATAGACAGCATTACGGTCTGTTAAGTTACCCCACAGAATATGAATATGTACCCAGACAGTATATTTCATATTTGAATAAGCCTTGTTGTCACCCTCAGTAATGATTGATATTGTCCTAGTTGTATAATGAAGGGGACCACTTATTGTGCAAGGTTGTTACGTTTTGTACATTCAATACTGAGAGTGTGGCCTAAACCCACTTTTTTCTGTAAAGTGCCTTGAGACGACCTGTGTTGTGATTTGGCACTATATAAATAAAATTGAATTGAATACAACCTCTACGAGCAGTCCTGGTTAGGTTATAAAGTCTGACAGCCATAGGTAGGAAGGACCTGCAGAACCTTTTGGTTGCGTACCTAGGATGGTACAGCCTACTGCTAAATGAGCTCCTCAGTGCTTACAGCTTGTCCTGCATGGGGTGGGACTCAGACTCCAGCAGAGATGACAGCTTAGCCACCATCCTCCTCTCTGCTATTCCCTCTACTGGGTCGTGGCGCTGCCCCAGAACAGAGCTAGCTTTTTTGATCAGTCTGTTCAGTCTCTTCCTGTTGGCTGCCGTGATGCCGCTGCCGAAGCAGACCACTCCAAATGTGATGGCTGATGCCACCACCAAATCGTAGGTCTTCAGGAGTGCCACTTGCACTCCAAAAGACCTGAGTCTCCTCAGGAGGAACAGCCTGCACTGTCCCTTCTTGTAAAGCGTGTTGGTGTTGTGTGACCAGTCCAGTTTATTGTTCAGGTGAACACCCAGGTACTTGTAGGATGTCACCATCTCAATGCCTGTTCCCTGGATGTTTACTGGTGCTGTGGGGGGTTGTTCTCACCTGTGGCAGTCCACCACCAGTTCCTTAGTTTTCCTCGCATTGATCTGGAGGCAGTTCCACAGGCACTAGCCCACAAAGTCCTGGATAAGTCCTCTGTACTCCGCATCATCTCCATCAGAGATGAGGCTGACAATCGCAGAGTGGTCAGTGAGGTGGCAGTGTGGTGTGTTGTGTGAAAAGTCCACAATATAGAGGGTGAACAGGAAGGGAGCTAGAACTGTTTCCTGGGGGGCCCCTGTACTGCAGATGATGGTGTCAGACACACAGTCCTGGGTTCTCACAAACTGTGGTCGGTTTGTGAGGTAGTCCAGGATCCATGATGACAGGTGCTGGTCCACCCCTGCACACAGCAGCTTGTCCTTCAGGATCACCTGTTGGACGGTGTTGAAAGCACTGGAGAAATCAAAGAACATGATCCTCACAGTGCTCCCAGGCTTCTCCAGGTGGGACAGGGAACGGTGTAGGAGTAAGATCACTGCATCCTCCACCCTGATGCCATGCTGGTAGGCGAACTGGAGTAGATCCATCGCTGGTCGCACCAGGGGGCGGAGGTGGGCAAGTAGCAGCCTCTCCAGGGTCTTCATCAGACCTGTGACGTTAAGGTCACTGGTCTGTAGCTGTTCAGGTCCTTGGGGTGAGGGGTCTTTGGTACAGGTACCACACAGGATGTTTTCGACAGCTGTGGTACCCTCCCCAGCTTCAGGATCAGGTTGAAGACATGCTCCACGATCCCACACAGCTGGTCTGCGCAGGACTTGAGGAGCTTCGAGCTGATGCCGTCTAGACCCAAGGCCTTCCTCACCTTGATCTTCCCCAGCTCCGCTCTCACCTGGGTCTTAGTGAGGGTCAGGTTGGGACAGGGTGTGTGTGTGCTGGGAGTGGAGGGTGTTGGGGGGAGGCCATGGACAGCGGGATTAGATGAACTTGGAGGCAGTAGTGGTTGGTGGGCAGGCGGAGAAGAGGGCAGTTGGTCAAGTCCGTTAAAAAACAGATTCAGGTTGTTTTTTTTTTTTAATTAATTTTTTTTTTTTTTGATTTTGTATACTTTATTGATCCCCAGAGGGGAAATTGAGGGCATCCACCTGGATGGAAGAAGCAGCCACGGTACGGCGCGATCCCTTAACCATTCACACACATTCACACCTAGGGCCACTTTAGAGTCTCCAATTAACCTAACCTGCATGTTTTTGGCCTATGGGAGGAAACCGGAGAAATCCCAGAGTAAACCCACGCAGATACGGGGAGAACATGCAAACTCCACACAGATCACCGTTGGCCAGGGGCTGGGATTGAACCAGGGATCCCATGGCCAAGGGTGAGTTGCTGTGCTGGCACAATGCTAACCACTGTGCCACCACACCGCCCACTCCCTGCCCCCCGTGGCCTGGGAGGAGGTATTCTGGTGCCCAGAGATGATTTTGAGGCTTCTCCAGACCCCGCTGATGTCACTCTGTTGCAGCTTGTCCTCCATCTTCTCCAGCTTGTCCTGTCGCTGTCCTTCCCCTCTCTGATCTTCCTCCTTAGCTCCCTCTGTATGGACTTCAGCTCCTCCTTGTTTCGCAACCCAAAGATCCTTTTCTTCTCCTTCAGTAGTGACTTTATCTCAGGGTTGATCCAGGGTTTGTTGTTTGAGAAACACCGTATGGCCCTGGTGGGTAGAGTCAGAATCAGAATCAGATTTATTGCCATTGTTCATGTAGTACACAAACTAGGAATTTGTCTCGGTGCAATGCTGCAACATTAAACATGATAAAATAAAAGAAATAAACTATACATGCAATAAAGTGTAGAATAAGAGTGAGTAATACTAGTCAGCAGTTTAAATATATTAGTGAGCAGCAGATAATGTGGAGAACCATATAGTGTTGTCCACACTAAAGTTGATGTAGTCTGTGATGGTGTGTGAGGCCATCGACGTCCTCACCATGTGGATCACAAAGCTGCTCCCATACAGTGGATTCAAAACAGTCCTTCAAAGCGTCCATCACCTCCTCAGACCATATTTTTACTGTGCGGGTAACAGGAGGTTGTCTGTGTACCAGGGGTTTGTACACAGGTAGGAGGTGAACCAAGTTGTGATCTGATCTCACGAGGGGGGAGAGTGGTGATCAGGTGTAAGCCTCCTTAGTGTTTGTGTAAAATAAGTGGGTAAAATAATAAATGGGGAGTGTTCAAAGATTTTTATTTTTTTTAAAAAAAGAAGCATTTCAACAGTGTGTGGTTTCAGTCTGCTCCTTTTGTGGCTTACTACCTCTCCAGCTTTGGAGAAGACCCGCTCACATGGCACAGACACTATACTTTTTTGCCATCTTGTGAAGAATTGGGTATATGGTTTTGCGTGTTGCCCAGTAACAGAGCGCGTCTTCTCCTCTGGAAAGGTAGGGCTCAGACAAATAACGTTGAACTTCCACTGTGGCATCTGCTGTTGCACACTGAGAGTGCTGTGTTTCACCTAAACAAAAAGAAAAACAAATGTAATTAGTTATCTTTTATAATAAGAAAATGATGCTTAAAGTAATAACATGATACAAACCAACTCTGGTATCCAAAAGATCCCAAAAGTTGACTTCTGCTGAAAGCCCAGGTTCTTCCTCTGCTGCTGACTGATTGTGTTAACATTTTAATACATGTTGCTAGAGAGGTTTGGAAAACACAATACTAATATGGAATAACAAATGGTTACCTGCTATGTTGATGGCATTGTCCTCTTCAGCCTCATGGTTGCAGCGCATTCAGCAGTCTATTTTGACATGGCCTCTTGTGCACGTGTTTTATTGCCAAAACCTAATGTTTTAAATCGTGGCTCCAAAAATGAGGTTGCTCCTCCATGTTGCTCCTTTATTACATTTACACTCACTCACTCACTCTCACACACACCTTACACTCTCAAAAAATGACAGTCTCTCAACCACAAAAACAACTGTTCTATCTATCTATCTATCTATCTATCTATCTGAATATGCATGTACTGTATCTCTGTGTAATATTTACTAAGTGTAATGTGTTTTTGTTTAATGTTACTGAACCTAAATGTAATTCTAACTTGTGTAATACTCTCCCTGACTTATATTCAAATGGCCCAACCCTCTCAAACTTCCCGCAACCCCTCGAGTCACGTGATGTGACCGACATAAGGCCTCACTCACTACGGTCACGTGATTGTGGGCATGCTGAAACAGCGGTCGAGACACAGCTCACGACACTTCTGTTTCATATTGCTCAACTCAAGGTCGACTAGGTGGTGTTATGTCTGAAAACAGCAAGATGTGAGCCATCATACTGTGAACAATGAACACCTTTATTATTCTATATTCTCAAACAATATACAGAGCAGTCGCCCACCTGACGTTATCCTATCTGGCGTCAGACGTCGGCTACGGTAAGCCCCAGTGTCCAAACCCCCCTAACTCACATGCTACGTCCTCCCGAAAAAAAAAATCAAAGCTAGAACCACCCCCCCACCCACCCACAGCAACACCAATTATTCCCTTATTCTCTTTTCTTGTATAAACAAAACCTATCTGAGCACTTGGGTGGACTACCGAGGTGCCCACATGTTGAGGTGGATTATTCTGCCACCTTTCGAGCCAACACGCCCTAGCTAGCCAAAACTCACAACAAAGGCATTCAGATATCGTGGCCTCTGCTGAACCCTGGATGAGCGTCTCGCAGGTTGTGGTCCTGCCGCCCTTGAAAACAGCAACAAAGCTCTGACAAAGCTAGTGCTATGCTATGCTAGCAACACTGTGTTAGTGGATTTACACTATCTGAACAGCCATGGCTGGATGTAAAGTGGAAATGCTCTTGTCTCAACACTCCACGGCTGGATTTCAAGCACAGGTATGGATCTGGACATTTTGTGACCCAGACTCTTGACTGTGGTCCACAGAAATTAAAATGCATTTACTTGCTACCTGAATAAAGATTATTTAAAAATTAATTTTGATCTCCAAAAGGAATTTGAGGGACTGGATCACTGTCTCTGTCACAGTAGACTTTTGGACTGTGGAAAATGGACATTTTCTTTGGATCACTGCACACTGGATTAATCCATATCATAAAGATAAGATAAACATGGACAGCTTTATGCAGTGTTGCCAACTCTCACTCTTTTGGAGTGAGTCGCGCTCTTTTTCCCTCTCACTCACTCCACAAATCCTATTTCTTGCTCCAAAATAAGGAAATTACTGGCAATGTGTTGATTTTCTTCAGATTTTTCCCACAGTAAGAGCTCTCAAGGCAGGAAAAAGCAGACTGAACATGTTCTAAAAGCTCTGTCTGAAACGGTCTGTTTTCAGCATGACATTAATAAGCCTGTAATGTAATCCATTAATTAAATTATATGTGCAAGATGATTTAAGTATGCATTAAAAAGTAATGTAAAAGTTACTTTTCCAAGTAACTAATTACTTTAATCATGTAGTAATTAGTAAAGTGACTCAATTACTTTTGAAAAGAAGTAATTAGTAACTGTAATTAGTTACTATTTTTAGTAACTTGCCCAACACTGGACTTAAAGCAATAAAGGTAGGACAAAATTTATTGTAGTGGCTTTTTAAAGTGAAGTTTGTTTTTGCTCGTCTTTGGCTGCTGGCTCAGTGAATGTTGTTGTACAGCAAAAAAAACTTGGATCATTGTAATACCCCGGGTCTCTGGTTTCAGACGATGTGTTTGTGTGAGCAAGTTATTATGCCACTGCAAACTGTGTGGACATGCATGTTACTATAATATTTACAGTTTTAAGATGTAAATGCTTCATACTGTGATTGTGTCTTTTGTAGATCAAAGTTGTTTTAACTTTATTGTCAAGTCTCTTCCTGTTCTGTGGATGGTCTGATCTTGCATAGGCACCAAAATGGCTAGGACCAGCCCAACTCTATAAGGAAAAACAACCTAGAAGAGCTATTGTAACACCTACGAGTGTTAATTACAGAGAATGGGCTGTATAGTATGTACTAGCATAAAACACAGTGTAATAGGACAGCGATGATGATGGACCAGTATCAGAGTCACCTAGATTCAATTACAGGAGCAGTAATGAACCTTAGATAAAGAAGAGACTACAGACCAGGAAGTATGTTTAAAATACCGGCTTATTACACAACATAACAAAAATAATTTTTTTGTAAGTTGTATTTTTTCAGCTGATTTAAGACAATTTTGCACCGCTGAATCCGAAAATGACATCCATTTCTCTCAATCAGGTCAGGTTTTTATGCTAAGTTGTAAGCAGTTTATAGCAGTTGTACAGTTGTACTGTAAATTGAATAGTAGACCTTGATAAAGTACATGTAAATTGAATGTTACATCATCATTGTTCAAAATTCAGAGAATTTCAAGAAATAAAGAATTTTGCATCATATAAAGTGAAAATACCAGTACATGTAAACAAAAACGTGAAAAAACATATGGCCATAGTTCAAAAAGTTGACCCGATTGAGCAAAACCAATGTGATTTTTGGATTAAACACATCAAAATTGTCCTAAATCAGCTAAAAAAAAACTTAGACAAATTTGTTGTTGACCAGTGTTATTAAATGGACAAGAGAACAATGACATACAGTAACAGAATAAATCCCCTTTTGTGTTTAGACCTTTTAGCTAGGTTTAAAGGGATTTAATTTAGTCTTATTTTAATAGGTTGCAACCTTTATTTTCTTTTAGTTCAGTTCAAGCTAGTTCTTTAACCTACTTGAGTTATCTCTGTTTTGTTCACATTAGTTTAGTTCTATTTCATTTCAAGTTCCTTTCAAGTTTAGTATAGGTACCCTTTAAGTTTAACTATTACCATTGTTTTGTTGTTTACAACCAAACAATTAACATTGTACTGTAAACAATACCTTGACAGTATAATCATGTATGGTAAATCAAATAAAAATTGTAAAAAAAAAAAAAAAAAAACCCTAAACAAAACTCAAAAACAATTCAGCAAAAGACTGAACAAATCTGTTAACCACAGAATAACAGTCTTTTTCTTTCAAGTCTACTAATCCTTTAGTTCTTCTGAATTAGCAGTCCAGTGTTTTTATCCTGAATCTACTGATTTTGGTGGAAATGTGGATGGATCATACCAGTTCAGATGAAAACCATGCAACGTCCAGTAGAGGAGTGGCATGCCCTCTAGCTTCCTGGCTCATGCACAGTTCACACAAGGTCCCTTGGGTGGCTTGCCATCATGGTTCAAGCACGTGTTCTTCAAATCTTCAAATCCAGTCCTAATTCGACATATCTTCATCCCAACCTAAATTGGCCAAGTCCCGATAAACACACGTACACAAATCTCCAGAACCCATGACTGGTTGGAAAACCCAACAATACCAAGTTCTGTTACTTCATATACAACCAGGACAGGTTACAAAACAAAAAAAAATAAATAAATAAAGACCGTCTTCAGAGTGCAAAAATAGCTTTTAGGTTAGTTTAGACTCGTTTCTCTGCTCTATTTTTACTCCTTTTTTCTCTCTCTCTGCACCGCACTTCCCGTGTGTGTGTGGTATTTTTCTCGGTTTACGCAGGAAAAGTCTGCAGCAACCTGACTGATGGTTGCTTGTCGTATGAGCTATGCAGCAACATACCCTTCAAAATAAGAGTCTAAATGTATTTCAGCTATCTTAAAATGTAAATGACTATGAATTGGCATGTTTTAACATTTTTTCACCCAAATAAAATGTAGTAACATGAAATATAACTTTGTAGACGTTTTCAGTAATATTTAACCATGTGAACTCATTATTGGCTTTTTACAATCAAGCATTTATTGCTGTTTTTATTAACAGGTTTTTATTAACCTCTGGGTTACACCGTACAAGCTTCTGACATTCTGCTGAAATATAAAATATAACTATTTTTAAGTGAAGAGAGATTTTAATATTTTTGCAATAGTCCTACAGTGCATCTGGAAAGTATTCACAACGCTTCACTTTTTCCATATTTTTATGTTACAGCCTCATTCCAAAAGGGATTAAATTTTTTTTCCCTCAAAATTCTACACACAATACCCTATAATGACAATGTGTTTTTGTTTTTTTAAATTTTTGCAAATTTATTAAAAATTAAAAAAAAAATAAGAAATCACATGTACGTAAGTATTCACAGCCTTTGCTATAAAGCTCAAAATTGAGCTCAGGTGTATCCTGTTTCCACTGATCATCCTTGAGATGTTTCTACAACTTAATTGGAGTCCACCTGTGGTAAATTCAGTTGATTGGACATGATTTGAAAAGGCACACACCTGTCTATACAAGGTCCCACAGTTGACAGTGCATGTCAGAGCACAAACCAAGCATGAAATCAAAGGAATTGTCTGTAGACCTCTGAGACAGGATTGTCTTGAGGCCCAAACCTGGGGAAGGGTACAGAAAAATTTCTGTTGCTTTGAAGATCCTAATGAGCACAGTGGCCTCCATCATCCATAAATGGAAGAAATTCAGAACCCCCAAGGCTCTTCTTAGAGCTGGTCAGCTGTCTAAACTGAGCGATTGGGGGAGAAGGGCCTTAGTCAGGGAGGTGACCAAGAACCCCATGGTCACTCTCAGAGCTCCAGTGTTCCTCTGTGGAGAGAGGAGAACCTTCCAGAAGGACAACCATCTCTGCAGCAATCCGCCAATCAGGCCTGTATGGTAGAGTGGCCAGATGGAAGCCATCCATCCATCCATCTTCTACCGCTTTTCCGGAGGTCCGGGTCGCGGAGGCAGCAGTTCAAGCAGAGAAGCTCAGACTTGCCTCTCCCCAGCCACCTGCTCCAGCTCTTCAGAGAGGATACCAAGGCGTTCCCAGACCAGCTAGGAGACATAGTCTCTCCACCGAGTCCTGGGTCTGCCCCGGGGTCTCCTCCCAGTGGGATGTGCCTGAAACACCTCAAGTCGGAGGCGTCCAGGAGGCATCCTAATCAGATGCCCATACCACCTCAACTGACTCTTTTCAATGTGGAGGAGCAGCGGTTCTACTCTGAGCCTCTCCCGGATGATTGAGCTCCTCACCCTATCTCTGAGGGTGAGTCCAGCAATCCTATGGAGAAAGCTCATTTCAGCCGCTTGTATCCACGATCTTGTTCTTTTGGTCATTACCCAAAGCTCGTGACCATAGGTGAGAGTAGGAACGTAGATTGACTGGTAAATCGACAGCTTTGCCTTAGAACTAAGCTCCCTCTTCATCACAACACACCGGTACAACGTCCGCATCACTGCAGATGCTGCTCCAATCCGTCTGTCAATCTCTCGCTCCATTTTCCCCTCACTCATGAACAAGACCCCAAGATACTTAAACTCCTCCACTTGGGGCAGGAGCCTGTCCCCAACCCAGAGAGGACAATCCACCTTTTTCCGGCTGAGGACCATGGACTCGAACTTGGAGGTACTGATTCTCATCCCAGCCGCTTCACACTCAGTGGCAAACCGTCCCAGCAAGAGCTGTAGGTCAATGCTGGATGTAGCCAACAGGACAACATCATCTGCAAACAACAGAGATGAGATCCTGTGGTCACCAAGCATGACACCTTCCGTTCCCTGGCTGCGCCTAGAAATCCTGTCCATAAAAATTATGAACAGGATCGGTGACAAAGGGCAGCCCTGGTGGAGTCCAACTCTCACTGGGAATGAGTCCGACCGAGTGTTGGCAATACGAACCAAACTCGAACAACGGTCATACAGAGACCGAATAGCTCGTAACAACAAGCCCGATACCCCATGCTCCATACAGATGGAAGCCATTGCTTAGTAAAAGGCACATAGCAGCCCACCTGGAGTTTGTCAAAAGGCACCTGAAGGACTCTCAGACCATGAGAAATAAAATTCTCTGGTCTGATGAGACAAAGATTGAACTCTTTGGTGTGAATGCCAGGCATCATGTTTGGAGGAAACCAGGCACCTCTCATAGCCATGCCAATGGTGGTTGCAGCATCATGCTGTGGGGATGTTTTTCAGCGGCAGGAGCTGGGAGATTAGTCAAGTTAGAGGGAAAGATGAATGCAGCAATGTACAGAGAAATCCTGAATGAAAACCTGCTCCGGAGTGCTCTTGACCTCAGACTGGGATGACAGTTAATCTTTCAGCAGGACAACGACCCTAAGCACACAGCCAAGATATCGAAGGAGTGGCTTCAGGACAACTCTGTGAATGTCCTTGAGTGGCCCAGCCAGATCCCAGACTTGAATCCAATTGAACATCTCTAGAGAGATCTGAAAATGGCTGTGCACCGACGCTTCCCATCCAACGTGATGGAGTTTGAGAGGTGCTGCAAAGAGGACTGGGCCAAACTGCCCAAAGATAGGTGTGCCAAACTTGTGGCATCATGTTAAAAAAAAAACTTGAGGCTGTAACTGCTGCCAAAGGTGCATCAACAAAGTATTGCGCAAAGGCTGTGAATACTTATGTACATGTGATTTCTTAGTTTTATATTTTTAATAAATTTGCAAAAATCTAAAAAAACAAACAAACTTTTTTTCACATTGTCATTATGGGGTATTGTGTGTAGAATTTTGAGGAAAAAAAATGAATTTAATCCCTTTTGGAATAAGGCTGTAACATAACAAAATGTGGAAAAAGTGAAGCGCTGTGAATACTTTCCGGATGCACTGTATGACTCAAGAAAAGAATTTAGAAGGTTAAACTCACAAACACACCATGTTTTAGTTTTTGGGACCTTTAAATAGTCCTAGAGTTTTGCAACTTAACAATGACTTTTGATCTTTGATCTTGTGGTTTTCCTGCATTCCTTTATTTTTCTGCATCCTGAGCAGCCAAAAGAAGAAGAAGGTTGATTAGCATCTCTTTTTTGTTGCTTTCTTGGTTCTTTTTTGTGTCTTCCTGTATTGATTTTTGTTTTTTTAATCTTGCTGTGTTTGGATCTCATTGTTCCACTCCATCAAAAAAAAAAAAAAAAAAAAAAAATCAGTACAATGCAGTCTGTTATTCCTTCAGAAATATTTTTAGCCTCTATGGAGGAATATCTTTCCCTGGTTTTAAATTTTTCATCAGATTTCACTGATGTTTTCTCTGTCATTGGTTATTTTGTTGCAGAGCCTGATATTTTAACAAAATACAATGCAAGAAACAAGCTAAACTTTTGCATTGACCTTATATTTAATTACGTTTCCACGCCAAAGTGGTCAAATAATCTAATTTGCTATCCCTTAATCTCTCCCTAGTTATCTCGGGCAGCAGAAAGCAGTCCAGGGCCCTTGTAGGAGCCTGAGTGCCAGTAGATAATGTAAGGAGGGCCAGACAGACCATTATTGATGAGTCCTGCAGGATGAGGTGAGAAAGATGTGGCGCCGGGCAGACATTAGTCTAAAAGGGCATTAAGCCTCCTTCTTCCAGACAAACAGCAGGAATCTGATGAGAGGGAGAACAGTAAATATGATTGAAGTAAATATGCTGCTGCTCTGTTAATCTTCCTCCCCTCATAAACCAAGTACAGACTGAAGCAACTATTTTGAGTTCTATAGCACAGTTTGTAAGGTGAACAAATGAATCTGAATTACATTTGCATGCCTGTGAATGTGTTTTCTCTTTTCACACAAGACCATAAAGAGAAGAGAAAAGACAACTACCACACACAAAGGTGCTGCACTGTTTTAGCATCAGATTTTTCTTTCTTTCTTTGAAAAAAATGTTATGTCATCCACGACTGCTCCCATGTGGACCAAAACCTAATGAACAGGTTCGTGGTCGATTTCCAGCTCCTCTGAATTTTTTTTTTCTTTTATCAAAATCTGTAAATAACTTGACTTATCCTGTCAACCACACAAAAAACACAAACAATTAAACAAATGTTGGCAAAAACAACATCCTCATTGGAAATAATAACCTGAAAGCATCACAGCTGTCTCATCTCCAGAACTTCTCTTTTTGTCCCCTGGATGTCTGTAACAGAGCCATTTCTGGCTATAAAGCAGCATACACAAATGCTACGGGACCACCTCAGCCACTAGGGGATCCCCAAGGTACAAATCATATTCAACATTTATTTGGGGGAGAATTAGAAAAGAGAGAGAAGTTTATTTTTTCTCTGAAACTTGCACAGTGTTCTCATATTTTTTTTCTTGTAAATGTGCAACCTTTTCCCCTCATAAATCTGTGACTTTCTCTCAAAATGTAATATTCTGCATTGCAAGCAGAGAAGGAGGACCCAAATACAGACAATGAACAGTTCAGTTGTATTTATTAAGGAAAATTAAGAGCAATACGGGGGCTGAAAACAAAACTAATCTAAACTCAAAGGAATAAACTAGGAATGACATGGGGGGGCGCTGAACAAAAACAAACCTTTTGCCACTGGATGGAACGACGGTGAAAAAACACACTTCTGTAAAGACGTACAGAAATTACTTAAAGATGGGCCAAAAAGAAACTGAACTTATACTTGGTCTAATAATTACACAAAAAACAGATGGGGAAAATAAGAGCAGAGAATCAAACTGATGAGGTGACATGTCACAAAAAAGTAGCAAATCAAAACCAAGGACATACAGGAAGTAACCAAGTAAAAGTTTATTTATATAGCACTTTTTAAAACACAGTTACAAAGAGCTGAACAAGCATAAAATAAAGCATTTCAAGATAAAAGTAGACATTTCCAACACAACAAAACTGAGCACATCAAAAGACACACACACACACACACAAACTTCTTCTCCTTTTTTCAGCTGCCCCCTATAGGGGTCACCACAGCGGATCATCCGCCTCCATCTCATTCTATCCCTTGCATCTTCCTCTGTAACACCACCTCTCTCTATGTCCTCCTTCACTATATCCATAAATCTTCTCTGTGGTCTTCCTCTTTTCCTCTTGCTTGGCAGCTCCATCTTCAACATCCTTTGTCCAATATATCCACTATCCCTCCTCTGCACATGTTCCAAACCATCTCAGCCTTGCCTCTCTTACTTTGTCTCCAAACTGCTCAACCTCAGCTGTCCCTCTGATATATTAATTTCTAATCCTGTCCCTCCTAGTTACCCTTAATGAAAATCTTAGCATCTTCAACTCTGCCACCTCCAGTGCCATCTCCTGTCTTTTTGTCAGCACCACCGTCTCCAAGCCATACATCATTGCAGGTCTCACTACCATCTTGTAAATCTTCCCTTCCACACTTGCTGCTATAGTTCTGTCACAAATCCCCCTTGACACTCGTCTCCACCCACTCCACCCTGCCTACACTGTCTTCTTCACCTCTCTTGTGCAGTCTCCATTGCTTTGAATGGTTGACCCCAGGTATTTAAACTCATCTGCTTTCACTACCTCTACTCCTTCCATCTTCACCGTTACACCTGCTTCCCTCTCATTCACACATATATTCTGTCTTGCTTCTACTGACTTTCATTCCTCTTCTCTCCAGAGCATACGCCACCTCTCCAGGTTCTCTTCCACCTGCTTCCTACTCTTACTACAGATCACAGTGTCATCTGCAAACATCATGGTCCACGGAGACTCCTGCCCGACCTCGTCTGTCAGCCTGTCCATCATCTTGGCAAACAAGAAGGGGCTCAGAGCCGATCCCTGATGTAACCCCACCCCCACTTTGATTTCCCAATATGTTTTTATTGAGCAGCTGTCTTACAAAATCAATTTAAAATATACATTCAGGGCTCATTTTTCCCATATTAACATTGCTGCAGTTGTGCATGTTGCTTTGAAATTTTACCACTTTAAGTGATCTAGTAGTGAAAAAGTATACTGCTCAAAAAAATAAAGGGAACACTTTATAATCTGAGTAAGCTGGACTAGCCTGCCACAATTTCTTCACTTTAAGTTTTGGAGTGTTTTCATTTCCATCAAAAGACGCGGCATCTTTTCATTCTTAACACATTATCCAGTCCATATCAGTGTAGATATCTAGCTTATTTTTTCCCATTAAAATCTGATGTGTTTTCAAGTGTTCCCTTTATTTTTTTGAGCAGTATATATTTCGATTCAAGTGAAATAAGAACAGAGGAACAACAGAGTAAAAGATCAGAGAACAACACCACAGAAAATCTTATCTGTCACAGAACTTACAATTTTTTAAAAAGGAAGAAAAAAAACTTTTAAGACTGAGGTTTCACTCCCACCCGCTCCCTGTCAACCCAACCAATGGCTCACACACTGATCCCAACTCATCACCTTTTACCATCAGTGGGGACTACCACAAATACCTCAGATATTGTATAATGTGAGTTTAAATGTGAGCTAGTGTAAATGTACAGTTGCAAGGTATAATATAAGAGGTTTCCAGGGGCCTCATGTACAAAGACTGGCGTGGGGTTCCTACTGAAAGATGACGTACATTTAAATCAAGAAAACGCCGTAAGCATAAAAAAAATCCAGATGCATGAAACGGTGCATACGCAGGAATCCAAGCATATTTCCTTTGTACATCCCAAATTACTTGAAACTGAACGCACATGAGGAAATACTGGACTCCCCCCTTGACACGCCTCCATTTGAATATGCAATTAGATACAAATAGATATGCAAATAGATATATACAAGTGCTGCACATTTGATTCTGCTGGACACTTGGTGTAATGCTACATTGGTGCGGCCTGACATTGTCCCCATGGAGGCTGCTGTTGAATCTTCCTCTGTGCAGCTGAGAACAATGACTGGCGATCTAGCCCCCATTAGAGGACGAGGGGAGTTCCTGTTTGGGATGGGAGACCTTTTGGTACCCTTTGCTGCATGGGTGGCTGAGGTGCAGGATGCCTGCATCCTTGGGTTGGACTTCTTACAAACTCTTGGTGGTGTACTTGACATGGGTAAGGGCTGCCTCATCCCCCGAGGGAGGATGAGGCAGCCCTTGATAAGTGTGCTACTTACCTCCTGTCTGCATGGGCCCTCCCTCTGTTGCTGTTATGACCACGGAGAGCAGTGTGTACCCACCAGCCGCTGTGAGTCTGAGCCAAGCACCGCCCCCTGCCCCTATTCCAACACAGCCACCCTGCGATCAGTCGCCCTCCCCTTCCAGTCCCCATGTTGAGCATCTGAGACACTCTACAATGGGAGAGGATGAACAGACTGTTGCAGTGAGAGACATTTGAGCAAAGAACTGTGAAAGACTGAGTGAACTGCAGCAGCACCTGCCACAAGCTCTCCTGCTGCTGCTTAAAGACATTATCGCCCTTAATGAGAGTGAGGTGGGCCTAACTCATCTAATGGAGCATATAATAGATACTGGTGATGCTCACCCGATTAAAGGGTGTCCATGGCGCCTCCCCCTGGCCCGCCAGGAGGCTGCAGACAGGAAGTTAGATGAGCTGCTGAAGGCAGGCATCATTGAGCCGTCTGAGAGTCCATGGGCCTCGGTGGTGGTTATGGTGCCCAAAAAGAATAGCACCAGGATGTGCTTCTGTGTTAATTATAGGCCATTGAACAGTATCACGAAAAAAGACTCTTACCCACTCCCCAGAATCGACGAGTACCTGGATTTAGTATCTTCCTGGTTCTCTACCCTTGATGTCTGGAGTGGGTACTGGCAGGTCCCACTGTCTCCAGAATCCAAGCCTAAAACTGCTTTTTGTACCAACAGGGGACTGTGGCAGTTCAGGATCCTCAGCTTTGGTTTTTGCAATGCCCCCGCCACCTTTGAATGGCTTATGGACAGAGTGCTAGCAGGTATTCCCCGTCAGCAGTGCTTGGTGTACATTGATGACCTCCTTGTCCACGGTAGCTCCTTGAAGGTAACTTTGTCTTCCCTGCGAGGGGTGCTGGGGAGAATAGTGGCTGTGGGCCTGAAGCTGCACCTTAGACAAGTGTCACTTTATGAGAAGAGAAGTGGATTTCCTGGGCCATAAACTGGGTGGCGAGGGCATCGGCAAGCTAGAGGACAAAATTTGCACCATTAAAAACTGGCCCACCCCCACCAGCCAGGCACAGCCACTTCACACTCAGTGGCAAACTGTCCCAGCAAAGTCTATAGGTCATTGGTCAATGAAGCCAACAGGACATCACCTGCAAACAGCAGAGATGAAATCCTGTGGTCACCAAGGATGAAACCCTCCAATCTTTGGCTGTGCCTAGATATCCTGTCCGTAAAAATTATGAACAGGATCAGTGACAAATGGCAGCTCTCTGGCAGAGTCCAACTCTCACTGGAAACCAGTTTTACTGGGTGTTGGCAATACAAGCCAAACTCTTGCAACGGTCGTATAGGTACCGGATAGCTCGTAATAATGAGCCCGATACCCCATACTCCCGCAGCACCCCCCCACAAGAGACCATGAGGGGTGTGGTGCAATGCTTTCTCCAAGTCCACAAAACACATGTGGACTGGTGGGGCAAACTCCCATGAACCCTCGAAGATTCTCAAGAGGGTAAAGAGTTAGTCCGATGTGCCACGGCCAGGACGAAAACCACATTGCTCCTCCTGGATCCAAGGTTCAACCAGCAGTTGAACTCTCCTCTCCAGCACCCTGGCATACTTTTTCTCCTGTGTATAGTTTTTCAAGTTCCTTTGCACCAGTGTTGAAGTAATGTTTTTGTTTTTCCTGTCGGTTTTCTGGGATTTGTTTTATTGGTTTTGTGACTGTATTTGGCAATAGCTGTTTCTCTGTTGCTGGAATTCTTGTTCTCAAATGCCTTCCCATCAGCAGTTGAGCCGGTGATGCTCCATTGTCATCTAGTGGTGTGTTTCTGAGGTTTAATAAAGTGAGATAAGCATCTCCACAACTTGCTTGTGTTTTCTTTAACATGGATTTTATGGTTTGAACAACTCTTTCTGCCAGTCCATTAGAATGGGGAAAATGAGGGCTTGATGTTGTGTGCTGAAATCCCCACTCTACAGTGAGATAATCTTTTGAAAGTGTCTGAGCTGAATTGAGGTGCATTGTCTGATATGATCATGTCTGATATGCCATGTCTTGCAAATTGTGATTTTAGGTGTGTGATAACAGTTGTGCTTCTTGTGTCATTTTTTTGAAAACTCCACTTCTGTGAACTTTGAATAGTCGTCCACAATGATTAGGTATTCATTTTTGTCAAATGTGAAAAGGGGTTAGGGTCTCATCAGACCTGCAACTGTATGTCTTGGACACTCGGGTAAAGAGAAGTGCAGAGCTGTCATCTGATCACCACGTGGTGGTGAGTTGGATCCGATGGCAGAGGAGGATGCCATTCAGACCTGGTAGACCCAAATGTATAGTGAAGGTGTGCTGGGAACCTCTGGCTGAGGCCCCTGTCCAGAAGGTCTTCATCTCCCACCTCCAGAAGAACTTCAACCACATTCCGAGGGAGTCTGGAGACATGGAGTCTGAATGGACCATATTCTCCACCAACATTGTCGAAGTGGCTGTCCAGAGCTGTGGCCGCAAGATCGTCGGTGCATCTCATGGTGGCAACCCCTGAACCAAGTGGTGGACACCAGGGTGAGGGGGGCATCAAGCTTAAGAAAGAGTCCTATCAAGCTTGGTTGGCTTGTGGAACTCCCAAAGCAGCTGAGGTGTACTGGCAGGCCAAGCAGAGTGCAGCTTGGGTGGCTGCTGAAGCAAAAACTCAGGTGGTGGAGGAGTTCGGTGAGGCCCTGGAACAAGACTTTTGGTTGGCCTTGGAAGAGGTTCTGGCAAACTATCCGGCAACTCTGGAGGGGGAAGCAGCTTCCTGTCCACACTGTATATGATGCGGATGGTGCGCTGCTGACTTCAACTGGGGATATCGTTGGGCGGTAGAAGGAATACTTCAAGGATCTCCTCAATCCCAATGACACACCTTCCACAGAGGAAGAAGGGCTTGTGGATTAGTTTGGGCAGGTTTGGGCATCTGATCAGGATGCCTCCTGGACACCTCCCATTTGAGATGTTTTGGGCATGTCCCACTAGGAGGAGACCCTGGGGCAGACTCAGAACTCACTGGAGAGACTATGTCTCCCAGCTGGTCTGGGAACGCCTTGGCATCTTTTCTGAAGAGCTGGAGCAGGTGGCTGGGGAGAGGGAAGTCTGGGCTTCTCTGCTTGAACTGCTGCCTCCGTGACCCGGACCTCCGGAAAAGCAGTAGAAGATGGATGAATGGATGGACAGTTCCACTCACTGGCACACAAAGGGAAAATATTCCCCTGGTGTGAATTTAATAAAGGGTGGTTTTTGCCTCATTATAAAACCTCACTCAGCTACATTAATTCAATACAATTCAATTCAACTTTATTTATATAGCGCCATTTCACAACAACAGTCATCTCATAGCACTTTCAACCATAGGGGAAACCCCCACAATTGGAGAAAGACCCCAGCACTCAGGTGATCCCCTGTGAGCAAGCATTTGGTGATGGTGGAGAGGAAAAACTCCCTTCTAGCAGGAAGAAACCTCCAGCAGTACCAGGTTCAGGGAGGGGCATTCATCTGCTGCAATTGGCTGGGGGGTGAGGGGATAGAGTAGAAGAAGAAAAGAACAGACATGTAGAGAGCAATCAGCACAACATGGACTCAGTCCATGGGAGAGAACAAACAGACCTTAATGACCAGCAAAAATTTTTCACTGAGAGTGAAGAAAGGAGTGAAGCCCAGTGCATTAGGTGGGGAAAATGACTGTGTTTGGAACATCGCTGTTTCAGGCCCCAGTCATCCAGTAGAGGGTGCCCTTGGCCAGCAAATGCACATGCTCAGCAGGCTTTCTGTCAGGGAGGTGATGTGGTGAGCATGCGCAGCACCCGAATGGGTGATGGGAATTGTAGTCAATGGCTATAGTCTCCAATTCAAAAGACGCCCACCAACGTTCAGAGGCATTGCAACGTCAATTGTACTGCCAGCTTCTGCTCCAATTATGAGAGAGGAGAGTCGCTCTCTCTTGGAGAAACAAGCAATAAGAGTTGTACCTCTAAGCAACACCAACAGAGGTTACTACAGTAGCTACTTTGTCATTCCAAAGAGAGACCGGGGGTCTCCAATCCATTTTGGATTTGAGGGTGCTAAACAAATGCCTGAGGTCATTCAAATTCAAAATGCTTACACTACATCAGGTCATTCAGGCGGTACAGCCAGAAGCATGATTCACTACAGTGGACCTAAAGGACGTTTATTTCCACATCCCAATCCAGCTAAAGCACAGGCAGTTTCTGTGCTTTGCATACGAATGGGTAACATTCAAGTATCAGGTACTTCCCTTTGGCCTGTCACTTGCCTCTCGGGTGTTCACCAAATGTCTGGAGGCAGCTATCCGTGATGCTGGTGCCTGCCTACAAACCTTTACTGAAGCACAGCAGGCCAGTGGAGAAACAAATCAGGATTTGGCCAGAGGGTGCAGTCTCAGCACTCCAGGACTGTTTTCTGCACACAGACTGGGAGGTCTTCAAAATAGCAGCCTCCCAGGCAGACAGGACAGATGTGGAGGAGTATGCTGAAACGGTCACCAGCTACATCGCAAAGTGCACAGAGGATGTCACTATAGTGAAGACTATCACTGCACGGGGCATCTATAAACCCTGGATGACGGCAGAGGTGTGCTTGCTACTCACAGCCAGAGATGCAGCCTTCAGAGCGAAGGACAGGATCGCCCTCCGCTCAGCCAGGTCTGCGCTCTCAAAGGGAATTAAGATGGCGAAGCGCACCTATGCGGAGAAAATCCAGGGACACCTCTGTGACACAAGGAACACCAAACGGATGTGGCAGGGAGTTTGGGCGCTGACGGATTATAAGTCTAGGCAGGGGGTCGATGATGACGACGCTTCGCTTCCAGACAGGCTCAACAACTTCTTTGCACGTTTTGAAGCATCAAACCCGACAATCAGAGGGAGGGCTGGCCCATCTCCACCATCTGTTAGGTTAGCTATCATCATCAATGCAGCGGACACACGGAGGACCCTAATCAGGGTCAACCCACATAAAGCTGCAGGTCCGGACAACATCCCAGAACGTGTGCTTCGAGACTGCATGAGAGAGTTGGCGGATGTCCTGATTGACATTTATAACATCTCCCTGAGTCAGGCCATCGTTCCCAGATGCTTTAAGACCTCTACCATAGTACCAGTGGCAAAGAAACCAGTTGTGTCCTGTCTGAATGACTATCGTCCTGTTGCACTGACACTAATTGTGATGAAGTGTTTTGAATGTCTTGTCAAACCACACATCACAGCCTGCCTCCCTGCATCACATGACCCGCTCCAGTTTGCATATTGTTCAAACCGCTCCACGGAGGATGCTATAGTCACCACCCTGCACTCTGTCATCACCCACCTGGATCAGACTACGCCAGACTCCTGTACATTGATTTCAGTTCAGCATTCAACACCATTATTCCCCAGAGACTGATGGAGAAATTACTCCTTCTCAGTCTGAACACCACCACATGTCTCTGGATCCTGGATTTCCTGACTGAGAGACCTCAGTCTGTCTGTGTTGGAAATAACATCTCCAACTCTATCACGCTGAGCACCAGATCCCCTCAAGGCTGCGTACTCAGTCCACTGCTGTTTACACTTCTAACACATGACTGTGTATCCAGACACAAGGGGAACCAGATTAAGTTTGCAGACGACACCACAGTGGTGGAACTTATTCAGAGGGATGAGGAATCAATGTACAGGGAAGAAGTGAGAGACCTGGAGGGCTGGTGCAGGGAGAACAATCTGGTGCTCAACGTGGACAAAACGAAGGAGATGATTATCGACTTCCGGCGGTCACGGCCTGAACACGTCCCTGTCAGCATGGGCAGCCGTTTGGTGGAGAGAGTGGAGAACATCAAGTTCCTCGGAGTGCAGATCTCGCAGGACCTGACCTGGAGCAAGAATTCCTTGGGGATTAGGAAGCGGGCCCAGCAGAGACTGCACTTCTTGAGGAAACTCAAACAGGCCTCTCTCCCCATCTGCATCCTCAGGACCTTCTACAGAGGTGTGGTAGAGAGTGTTCTGATGTACTGCATTGCAACATGGTACTCCAGCTGCAGTAAGTCAGACAAAAAAGCCCTGCAGAGGATAGTTAAGGTAGCTGAGAGGGTAATTGGAGTTTCCCTCCCCTCTGTCCAAGAACTTTTTCAGAACCATTATAGGGGCACGGCACTGAACATTGTCAAGGACCACTCTTACCCTCTGCATAAACACTTTGAACTGCTGCCATCTGGCAAACGATTCCGAAGCATCAGAGGCAGAACCACCAGACTGATTAACAGCTTCCTTCCACAAGCTGTTAGGATGCTGAACAGTTGATCCAGAATCTTTCATACATACTACTGCACCTTATGGACATTATGCATATTATTTGTATATTATAGTTCTAGTTAGTTTTCAAGTATGTCTCAGGGATGTGTGAATGGCTGTGTTGGGGTGGGGGGTGAGGGTGTGAGTGAGTGTGTCTTAAATTATGTTCTTTTTACTTATATGGATGCTGAGAGAAACGCAATTTCATCTTGTCTGCACTACAGTTGTATGTACAGCAACATGACAGTAAAGGTTGATTTGATTTGATTTAAGTCCCCTCAGAGCAAGGGCGTTCAGATCCTTGATTACCTGGATGATTTATCAATTCTAGCAAACTCCATTCATCAGGCCACAGTGCACACAGCACTCCTGGTGACACAACTACAGTCCCTGGGCTCTGTTATAAATGGAGAAAAGAGTCACCTCACACCCACCCAGAAAACCTGCTTTCTGGGTCTAGAGTTGGACTCAGTGCAAAAACCAGGCTCAGTTATCCAAGCAGAGGACAACAGCCTTTTATTGATGCCTTTCACACTTCCAGAAGGACTGCGCTATATCTCTACGCCAGTGTCAGTGTTTTCTGGGATACATGGCTTCTATGATAGCAGCAGTCCCATTAGGCCTGCTTATGATGAGGGATTTTCAGAGATGGTTTCTCCTGAAACAGAAATGCTCCCCAAACCCAACAGGTCTGGTTTGGGTCTCCCCAGCCTGTGTGCACATGCCGCTCCCCTGGACAGATGCAGCACGTCTCTCTTCCGAGATGCCTATGGGGCAAGTCTCATCATGCGTAATGGTCACCACAGACACCTCAAAATGGGGCTGAGGTGGCATTTGCAACAACATGCACACGAACAGGGTGTGGTCAGATGAGCAAAGACAGTGGCACATCAACCTGCTAGAACTGCTAGCAGTTTTTCTTTCACAGAAACATTTCTACAGTGTGGGTCTTTTAGCCCACAAGCATGTTCTAGTGCGCTGTGACAATACATGTGTGGTGGCCCATATAAACAGGCATGGGGAACACATTCCCTCATCCTTTTGTCTCTCACTCTCAGAATGCTGAAGTGGTGCGGACCCCGGTTGCGGTCACTCAGGGCAACACATGTCCCAGGGGCTCTGAACTATGGAGCCGATCTGCACTCCAGGGTTTTTTCCCTGGCAAGAGACTGGAGGCTGCACCTGGAGGTGGTATAGCAGATTTGGGATCGGTTTGGCAAGGCCATCGATCTGTTCGCCTCAAGAGAAAATACACACTGTCCTATGTTCTTCTCACTATGGGATGAGAGCGCACCACTAGGGCTGGGGGCACTGTCCAACATCTGGCCACGGACGCACTTGTACACATTTCCCCCGGTGGCGCTAATAGAAGCCACGCTGGAGCGGGTGCATGTGGCGGGACACTCGCTGATCCTGATTATGCCTCATTGGTCCAAGAAGACATGGTTTGCAGAAATCGTGTCACTGTTGAACAGAGAGCCCTGGCATCTCCCAATATGCAGAGACTTGCTGACCCAGACGAAAGGCCAGATATGGCACCTGTGCCACGAGATCTGGGACCTGTGGGCCTGGCCCCTGAAAGGGAGAGACTGATGTCCACAGGGTTATCCGATAATGTTGATATCATCCAAGGTGCCAGAGTGGCATCTATGGTATGTTTTTCAATCACCGGTACCAAAGGAGAGGGGTAATTCCTTTCCAAAGCTCTTTAATAGAGATATTGACCTTCATGCAGGAACTGCTGGATAAAGGCCACACTTTTTCTACTCTTGAGTTCTACTTGTTCGCTATTTCGGCATGCCATGTGGGATGGGACGGGAAATCTCCCAGTTCTCACCCCCTGGTTAGCTGCTTTATGAAATGTGCTCTCCGAAAGAGACCTCCATCTAAGGAGATAGTTCTCCTTTGGGACTTATCCCTGGTCCTGGATGCTCTATGTGAAGCACTTTTGAACCGATCAAGTCTATCAGCTCTGATATGCTCATATATAAAACCACGTTTCTATTGGTTCTATGCTCGGCCAAGCATGTGTGACATTCCTGCGTTCTTGGTTCACCCTTCATGCATCCAGTTCGCCCCAGACAGCTCCAAGGTAGTCCTGCGCACAAACCCTGTGTATGGACCCAAGATGCCAGCCACCTATAAATGCATGCCATTCGAACTGGCAACATTTTCACCTCCCCCCTCTTCACATCGCTGCCACAAGAGTGATCGAATTGTCTCTGCCCAGTGCACACTTTACATATGTACATTGAATGGACCCAAGCAGTGCAGAAAACAGATCAGCTGTTTGTGTGCTTCACAAGCCCAGTCGTAGGGAAAACCCTGTCAAAACAGTGCCTCTCTCATTGGATTGTAGAGGCTATCTTGCAGGCTTATGCCAACAAGGGGGTCGACATGGCAGGCAAAGTGCAAGCCCACTCTACCCGGAGCATGGCCTCATCTTGGGCGCTGTTTAAAGGGGTTCCTGTAGGGGAGATATGCTCAGTGGCCACCTGGGCTTCCCCTCAATATATTTGTGAAATTGTACTCCCTGGATGTGACTGTGCAGAGCCTAACCCAGGCAGTGTTATCAGCGTAAAATTGATGTTTTCATCATCACTATCGCTGCTGCACCATGGCCACATTTCATTGCTCTATCTGCACTAGCGGCTCGGGGCATGTTCCATGTCCCCATACTGATGTGTTGTACAGAGTGAACCAACTGAAAGGGAGCGAAAGGCTATTTACATAGCCAGTGTTCCCTGAGGAAGGGAAATGAGGTACAACACAGGTTGGCCCCTCACCGCCTAAGGCAGGGGTGTCCAATCATGTGCCAAGACCCTGCAGGTTTTCTCTTCTACCCAGTCTCTTCAGCAGGTGTTTTCACTGATCAGCAATCAGTGGGAAGAAATTCAGTGAAATCTGCTGCTGAAGACACTGGTTGGAGGTAAAGCCTGCAGGGTCTTGGCCCTCCATGTGCCATGGAGGGCCAAGACCCTTCACTTCACCTGCACTTCACCTAGCCTAAGGGCTTGGTGAAGTGCAGTTTAGAATGAGGATATGAGACTGGACAGCATAATTTATACCCTCAGAGGAGGACAGAGCTCCCCGGGTATGCCGCAGTCTCATTGGCCTTGACAGGCGTGTTGATAAATACTTTTCAGGTTGGTAACGCGAAGCAAGCAATCCCCATACTGATTTGTTGCACCTCATTTCCCTTCCTCAGGGAACACTGGCTATGTAAATAACCTTTCTGTCAAGGATTGTGCCTGGGCTGGGCAGCAAAGATGACCCAAAAGCTGTAATACTAGTTTATGGATTTAATAAAGGAAAATAAGATTCCGCTCAGGTGTGGGAAAAACAAAAGGTGAGCCACTGACGGCAGGTAACAAAAGCTGTAGTAATACAAGGGAATGAAGCACATAATAATTCCAATAACAAGGTGTAGAAAATATGGTGATAACATAAGGACGCCACAGGGATTAATGCCCGCGGCCAACATATATAGGGAAACAGTGATTAACAAAACAAGGGGTAGCTGTGAATGATTAACAACATAAGGATGAGGATAAATGGAAGATGCATTATGCTAACAGGAAGTAAACAAAGTGTACCATCAAAATAAGAGTCCAAACAGAAACGATAATAAAGAATGGCAATAATGATACTACTACTAATAATAATAAAGAGTCCCAAAAAGTAACACAAGTCATGGACAGGGTCTAAGCCTGTCCATATCATGACAGTACCTCCCCTTTATAGCCATATCAAGGGGAGGTACTGCTGCATTTCCACTCTGGTCCGCTTTAGTTTGCATGCGCGCCAGGCTCGTTCAAAGCACAAGCGACGTTGTACGTGTTCACTTTTTTTTATCTACCAGGCCAAGCAGTCGACGCATGCACACAACTGTTATTTGTAGTTTCACCCCAGCCCTATGGGTAGTGCAAATGCACTAACATGCCAGTTTGTTCATCCGCTATGAACACGAGAGCGACACACATTTTGTTATAGAAACATCAATGACATCATTTCAAGAAAAAGGAGGAATTACCATTTTCCAATGCTTTTTTCTGCTCAAACTGCTGCTGCTGCAAAAGGATTCATGTATGTTAATTCTCGTCTTCTGCGTCCTCGTTGTCTTCCTCATCTACTTTGTCTATGTATGCTGTGTTGGTAGTGCCACCTCATGAATGGGACGCTCAGTCTTGCACATGCTCTGTCAACGCGTTCAGGTTGTGAGCAGGCCACACGGTCATAAAATTTGGGCTGCACACGGTCGTCCGCAGAAGAATCCTGTGGACACTAGCAGACTGGAGAGGATGACGTAAATTTAATCACACGAGGTTTCCAGTTGCACATACGTGGACAGTGGAGGTGCAGCATGAATCCAGCTTAAGGGTCGGATGCCAGACAACCCTAGAAGAGAGAGAAAAAGAAACAAAAAAAAAAATAGGAGGGAAGGTCATGGAAGGGGGCTAGAACATAGCTGACCTCCACATGAACCTTCAGACTAGGGTGGGAGGGGGAAGGGCATGGAGGGAGGTAGGGCATAGCCATCATCAACATGCACCTCCCAACCAGAGAAGGAAAGGGATAAAGGGGGAAGACAGAGGACACGGAGGTGGGCTGGAACGCAGCCCATCTTCAACATGAATCTCCCACCCCCCGAAGAAAAGGGATAAAGGAGGTGGGAGAGAGGACACGAAGGTGGGTTGGAACGCAACCCATCCCAACGTGAACCTCCTGACCATGGAAGGAAAAGGGGGAGGATACGGAGGTGGGCTGGAATGCAGTGGGAAGAGGGATCAGGAAGAGAGGAGAGGGAACATGGAGGAAAAACAGAAAAACAAAATTGGAACAACTAAAATGAAACACAACAAAATACCACAAAACAATTATGCAGCCCTTTTTTCTTTTTCACATGTTTTTTTCAAAACCGTATGCAGTCCAAGGCTGGATAATGGGGAACAGAGTTGGTTGGGTGGCTGACCCCAGTCCATGGACCACTCAGTGAGGGGTAACAGTCTGTGGGGTGGTCTGCCTGAGTCCATAGGCCACCTGGTGAAGGGAGACAGTCTGTGGGGTGGCCTGCCAGAGTCCATAGACCACCCGGCGAAGGAGGGCAGTTTGTCTGGTGACTGTCCAAGTTCCGTACGCCACCAGAGTGAGGAATACCAGTCAGGAGAATGGCCAAGGTCCCGAGCTGCCCTGGCTGCCACACTGGCTACACCAGGGGGCTGATCTAGTGACAACTCAGTGGTAGGAGTGTCAATGTTATCCTCCTGGGGCGCAGATGGTAGGGTGTGTACATCCTGCGGTGACATGGATGGTGAAAGTTGGACCCCCTGGAGCACAGGAGGTGATGGTTGGAAGCAGTTCTCCAGCAGCTTCAACCTCAACATAGCCACCTCGGTCGAAGGAGTAGAACAGGAGGTTGGTGAGATGATATCACAGTCATTAGCAGCAGAGATTGATGGGGAGGGCCCAGAACTGGGCAGGATCTATGCTTGTGTCCCCCCATCAGGAGTAAGGTAAGTCCTTTCTAAAATTGATGTTGATAATAAAGGAAAGAGTACTTGCCTTGGCTCCTGGTCTCCTGCTGCCAGGATGATGACCTCTGGATGAAAAGGTGACTGGGACGCACTGACCTCAGGATGAGACGGCTGGGGCACGCTGACCTCAGGCTGAGACAGCTGGGGCGCGCTGACCTCAGGATGAGATGGCAGAGGTACACTGACCTCAGAATGAGACGGTGACTGGGGCTGAAGAGCATCTGGCCCAGATGCCCAGGAATCCTGCTCTGACGCAGCCACATTGGAAAAGGGGGTAAGGGAAGGGGTTAATGGAACACCATCAAAATGCAGAGTAATTGAGACAGGCAGAAAGGGGTCAGCAACCTCTTGGTGCCCAGGCTGACACTCCCTGCCAGGAGCAAGGCAATACGTACAAATTGATGGAATAATGATTTGTAACAATATTTGCCTTACTCCCTCATGTTCAGTTGCCGGTAAAGCCTCAGGTCGTGTTGCAGCAGATGAGGCGAACTCGGATGAAGCTGTAGACGAAACGGTCTCAGCAGGAGCATGCATGTGAAGAGGAACTGTCTCAGCAGGAGCGTGTATGTGAAGAGGAACTGTTTCTGCAGGAGCATGCACGTGGAGGGGAGCAATCTCTGCAGGAGTGTGCATGTGAAGAGGAGCAGTCACTGCTGGAGCGCTCACCCTCTCAGATGTGAAGGCCGTGGAGGTGGAGATGACCTCAGAATGAAGAAGGAGAGCAGGGGTGAGAGGTGGCTAAAAAAGGAAATGGCAGCATTAACGGGTGGCGAGGGGCCAGAAACAGCAGGCGGCTGTGACTGGGAACCCTAGCTTGGAGCAAGTCAGTACATTTCATTAATAGGTGTTAAAACAAATGAAGGTACTTGTCTTGCTCTGCCCTCTGTCGCTGCTGCTGGCGTAGGGATAATGGCCTCAGGGCAAGCTGCCAGAGTATTGACCTCAGAATGAGCTGCTGAGACGGTGGCCTCGGAATGAGCTGTGGGAACAGCGGCCTCAGGATGAGCTGCAGGAGCGACAGCCTCCAGATGAGCTGCAGGAGGGGCAGCGGACGAGGCGGTTAGGGGAGGAGCAGCAGATGAGGCAGCCGTGAGAGAAGCAGCTGGTGAAGCGACCGGGAGAGGAGCAGCAGATAAAGTGGCTGAGAAACAGGTAACAGGTGAGGCAGCTGGAGGCAAAGCAGCAGGTGGGGCCCTCTGGAGAGGAGAGGATGCAGCCACTGGAACTCTTCAGGGATGAGGAGGTGCAGCCGCTGGAGCTCTCGGGGGAGCGGTGGGACTGGATGGGAGAATGGAATGGAGTGCTGAGTGGAGCGGCGTCTCCCAGAGTCTTCCTTCCACCCGGGCCCCCCATGTGCCAACCGACTGCCATAAAAAAATCCCTCCATTCCGTGGGAGTAAATACAGGCACCCAGTCAGCTGGCTCCGGTGTGGAGTAAGCTGGCTGTACATAACAAGAACAGCGGCGCTGCTGTTCATCCCTTTGTTGCTCCCTCCACCTCTTCTCATCGGCCCGAGATGGAGAAGCGGCTGGTCATCGGGAGAAGGTGACAGAGACATAGAGAAAGATGGGCAGTTCCTATACCCAAGGGAGCACCCACAGGCTCGGCGTGCCCCCAAAGGTCAAATGCTTTCTCCCCGTCAGAGCAATTGTGAGCCATGGTAACCAGATACCACAGTCTCTCTGCGGCCCGCAGCTCCTCCTCAGTGAGGCACCGGACAGCCATGTCCGAGCAAACCAGTATCCGATGGGTCCTTACTGGCAGCATCCTTCTGTCAAGGACTGTGCCCGGGTTGGGCAGCAAAAAGGACCCAAAAGCTGTGATACTAGTTTGTGGATTTAATAAAGAAAAATAAGACTCCACTCGGGGGCAGGTAACACAAAAGGTGAGCCACTGACGATGGGTAACAAAAGCTGCAGTAATCCAAGGGAGTGAAGCAAATAATAATTCCAATAACAAGGTGTAGAAAATGTGGTGATAACATAATCCCCGCTTCCAGCATATACAATGCATCCGGAAAGTATTCACAGTGCTTCACTTTTTCCGCATTTTGTTATGTTACAACCTTATTCCAGAATGGATTTAAAAAAAAAAAATAATTCTCAAAATTCTACACACAACACTCCATAATGAAATGTGAAAAGTTTTTTTGAGATATTTGGAAATTTATTAAAAATAAAAAAAATTAGAAATCACATGCGATGGGCTGGCGATCTGTCCAGGGTGTACCCTGCCTCTCGTCCAAAGATGCTGGGATAGGCTCCAGCCCCCCCGCGACCCGAAAAGGATTAAGCGGAAGAAGATGAATGAATGAATGAATGAATGTACATAAGTATTCACAGCCTTTGCCATGAAGCTCAAAATTGAGCTCAGGTGCATCCTGTTTCCACTGAACATACTTGAGATGTTACTACAGCTTAATTGGAGTCCACCTGTGGTAAATTCAGTTGACTGGACATGATTTGGAAAGGCACAAACCTGGTGATGAATGATGCAAGATGAGGTAGAGTTGAACACAGTTTTATTGATGGCTGGGAAAGGGCGGTTACACAGCAGGCACCTGATGTGGGCATCTGGCGTAAGAGGCCGTGCCATGGCGGCTCGCCCCACTATATAGGGCAATGCGGTGACGTGACAGGAAGTCCACATCACCGCACTGCACTTCACAATAAGGTGCCAGAATACACACACCACATCCCCCACCCCCCAGAAAAGTCCAAAACCACACATACAATTGAAACCCACCCCAATTTGGAACCCGACTCGCACTCTAAAATAATGAAAACTAATGTACTCAACTGGCCTAACACACTCATACAAAACAACCTAAAATAGGGCTGGTGGGTGGACTGCCACACAGCCCGCACGGCATGGCGGATGATTCTGCCACCAAATAAACTAAAAAGAGTCCTTTATTAAACTAAAATCACTGCTGTGCTCCTAAATTACAAGACAAATATATATATATGCAACCCCATGTACACAAGAACTAAAAACAAGACCCTACAGCACAGTCACTTGGGTGGGAGAGGCAGAACCGGCATGGGGGGGGGGGGGCCCAGGGCTGCCCCTCAGCAAGCGTGCCCCTAAGAAACAACAAGTTCCCAGGACAATGGCTGATCTTCTGGACAGTGGAGCCCAACTCCTTCACCACCAACACCGACTCATCACCCGGTGCGTCCTCCTGGACACGCCGGAGCTGATTGGCATGCCTAGATGAGTCGTCGGACAACTGTAAGTATACTGCACCCAATTTCACCACTATCCGCAGACATCTTTGATGCTTGGCTGGCTGTCATTTGACCCATCTTTGCCGAAGACATTCATCACCCCGAACCAAGTCCAAAACCCCCAGCGGGGCCCGGCTTGGCCTGACATGCTGCTGCTGAGCATGTGGTAACTCCATGCTCGTTGGTCTGGCCCTGTCCTCTTCTAAAAACGTCATAGTGGTCACCGTTGTAGCTGCAGACCCCCCCCCCCCCCCCCCATCCCCTTGCGGCCAAGCTCTGGAGGTATCTGGGGCTAGCATGATGCCACTCACCGATGCAGGTGCCCCACCGCCACACTTGGTACCCCACTCTGCGATGTCCCGAGTGCCGGCACTGAGACTTTCCTGCACCAAACCTGAGTGAAAGTGGTCCTGCTTGACCGCTGAAGAGCCCGGTGGCTCTTCGTCCCACACAACATCCTCTTGGATCACCGGAACCGGAGGGTTCCAGCAACAACAACCCGACCATTCGTTCCTGGCACCGTCTTTAATGGCGAAAATAGGTCACAGCCCATGATGTTAACGCCACGCAATGCCACCTGGAACGTGAAGTCAACCATCTTTGCAGACTTGTAATGAACCGTTAATGCCAAAGTCCCAACTGTGCACAGCCTGCTACCTCCATAGCCATACAACAGTGCCAGGTTACCTTTAATCCTGTAGTGGGGGAAGAATTTCCTCACCGTGGCCCAATTCAGCATTGACCGCACCGCCGCTATGTCGAGCAGCAGTAGAATTTCCACTCCATCAAACTCCACTGAGCAATACGTGTACCCGCTAGTGCTGGGGCTCACTGTATGAATGGTTGTTGGGGGCGAGTGGGGTGGATTCCTCCGTGGGCTCTCCAGCTCAGATAAACGGTACACTCGAGCATAATGGTTCAAGTGTCCACATCTGCTACAACCTTTTCTTCTAGCAGGACAATCGCCTTATTGCGGTGTGTTGCAGACCCACAACCCTTGCACAGGGGTTTTCCCGGGCCAGACATTTAGCTTTCAGCATTGGTTTCCGTAACGTTGTAATCCAAGCTATCCTCGCCTCCCAAGTCTGCAACATTTGCCACAGCGGGTGGCTCCGGCAGCCTCTGTGACTTGCGCCAGGATAGCGCCGAAGCTAGCTTGTCTGTGGCCTCCAGCTGGAGAGCTAGCTCAACAGCTCTGGCAAAAGTTAAGTCACTGGCCGCAGTGAGTAGCCTAGCCCACAATGCAGCGCAGCACATGTGCTCCGCTAGCTGGTCGCGCACCATTTCATCTTCCAGCCGCACAAAGCAGCACTCAGTAGCTAGCTGTCTCCAGTCAGCGACAAATTGGTGGATGGGCTCACCTACATGTTGGTGCCGCTGACGAAAACGAATACTCCTGACAGTCACGCTGTCTGGAGTGGGGAAATCATTAGCTAGCAGTTCCACAACATCCTCGAATGAGTCAGATGCACCGAGCGTCCGCAGGACTTGCTGGCCCTCAAAACCCAGGTTAGAAGCGCACGTGCCCTCACCTTATCGAGCTTCCCAAGGTCCAGCGTGGTGATGTAGGTCTGAAAAGCCTCGAACCAGTGTGGCCAAAGCACCGGCAGTTCACCCAGGAGCTCGAGGAAGGTGGTGAGTGGTGTCACACACGCCTCCATGAGTTAATCCTCTGTCCTTTTGTATTGTGCTTTTCCCGCAACGTTTGGACTTTTCCTCTATCTTTCATTATTGGCTGCATGTTCAGGTGATCTGAATTGGGAGTGGTCATCTTTTATCATCGGTGAATCGGCTTCCTATGGTAATGTATCGTCACTTCCTGTGTTGCTGGCTGTCTGTGTGGCTTGATTTGTGGTTAGCTCTCCTCATTCTCCTGAGGATTTTGCCTTTAATTGTATTTTAATCAATTTTTTCCTTCTACTGTTAGCTCTCACTTCTGTTTATCAAGCCTCTTGCACCTGTGTGTGCACTCAGTGTCATCTAATCACCCTCTTTAACCTTCTGTTCACCTTTCATCTGTGTTTTTGTTAGCTTCGGGTTAGCCACTAGCTATGGCTCCTAGCTCTCCTTCCCCTTCTCCTCTGGTGTGCTCTCTCTGTCAGATGTTTAGTTACAACTCTGCCTCTTAAAGTGATAACAGTAAATGTAATAAATGTTGTCTTTTTGAGGCGCACAAGGCGACGTTGTCTGATTTGGAATCCCGGCTCTGCTGCATTGAAACACTGTCTGCGCCAGTTAATCTTGACGGATGCCCCTTAGCTGCAGCGGAGCTCCCTAGCATAGGGCGGCCTGCTAGCGGTCCTCCGGTCCTCCTCAGCAGTGAGGAGACGAGGTGGGTGATGGTGAGAAGGAAGCCTAGCCGCAAAGCCCCGGTTCACCACCAACCTGTTCATGTTTCTAATCGTTTTTCCCCGCTCAGCAACACACCCGCTGAGGAAAAAACTCTGATCACTGGCGACTCTGTAGTCAGAAACGTGAACCTAGAGACTCCAGCGACCATAGTCAAATGCATTCCTGGGGCCAGAGCAGGCGATATCGAGTCAAATTTGAAAATGCTGGCTAAAAGTAACTGTAAATACTCCACAATTGTTATCCACGGCGGCATTAACGACATCCGACTCCGGCAGTCGGAAGTCACAAAACTAAACTGGGCTGCACGGTGGTGCAGTGGTTAGCACTGCGGCAGCACAGTTTACCCTTGGCCGGGGGATCGCGGGGATCATGAGATCGTGGGTTCGATCCCTGCCCCCGGCCAACAGTGATCTGTGTGGAGTTTGCATGTTCTTCCCGTGTTGCGTGGGTTTACTCCGAGATTTCTCTGGTTTCCTCCCACATGCCAAAAACATGCAGGTTAGGGATACGGGGCGCTTGCACACGCAGCGACCGGCAGCTGGTGGCTTGTCACCAGACTGCAAAACAAATCTACCTACGGGTACAAAATAAGTACAAAAAAAAAAAACAAAAACGTGGAATTGGTGTGTGACTTGACAAAAATGATGTCTGCCTCGGCAGTATTCTCTGGGCCCCTCCCCAATCTGACCAGCGATGACATGTTTAGCTGCTTGTCATCCTTCAACCACTGTCTGTCTGTGTGGTGTCCTGCAAACGACGTGAGCTACATAGACAACTGGAGCTCATTTTGGGGAAAACCTGGTCTTATTAGACGAGGCGGCATCCATCCCACTTTGGATGGTGTGTCTCATTTATCTAACAATCTGGCATCATTTTTATCCAAATTTCCAAAACATTGACAACTCAGTATTGGTACCAGGAAGCAGAGTCGCAGTCTTACACGCCTCTCTGCAGCTCCTCTTCATCCGCCACCCTTCAACTTAGCCCCTGTCTTCCCCATCAGAGAATCATTGTCTGCTCCCTCCAAAGTAAATAAAAATATAATGTATAAGCATCCCAAAGTGATTAAACAAAAAGTCAGTAAAATTCAAATTAAACATGAAGCCTCTAAAGTGAATGATTTGGCCTCTGTTCCTCCTCATAATTTAAAAATTAAATGTGGTTTGTCAAATATTAGGTCTCTAACTCCCAAGTCTCTGCTAGTCCATGATCTGTTAATTGATCATCAGATTGATTTAATATCCCTTACAGAGACTTGGTTAGGGCAAGAGGATTATGTTGGTTTCATTGAATCAACTCCCTCTGGTTATTTAAACTGTCAAAATCCCAGAAGTTCTGGTCATGGAGGAGGAGTAGCAATAATTTACCATTCCAAATTACTAGCCAATGTAACGCAAAAAACATGTTATCATTCCTTTGAGGGCCTGGTCCTCAGTATTGGGCATTTTAGCAATTTTAGGCTAAACCCAATTTTATTTGCCATAGTTTATCGTCCTCCATCAACCTACTCAGAGTTTTTATCCAAATTTGCAGAATTCTTAGCTGATTTAGTGCTGAAATTAGAAGCAGGGTACACCCTGGACAGACCGCCAGTCCATCACAGGGCCAACACAGAGAGACAGACAACCATTCACTCTCACAGTCATGCCTAAGGACAATTTAGAATCCCCAGTTTGATGCCAATTAACCTTACTTGCATGTTTTTGGCATGTGGGAGGACACCGGAGAAATCCCGGAGTAAACCCACGCAGACACGGGGAGAACATGCAATCTCCAAACAGATCACTGTTGGTCAGGGGGCTGGGATCGAACCCAGGATCCCCCGGCCAAGGGTGAGTTGCTGTGCTGCCGCAGTGCTAACCACTCTGCCACCGCGCCGCCCCCTTTTAGTTAGACAAAATAATTTGCTTATCCAAGCCTTCAACTTGTCTTTTAGACCCTATTCCTACCAGGTTATTTAAAGAAGTCTTTACATTTATTGGTAGCTTTATTCTTCAAATAATCAATTCTTCATTAACTTTAGGCCATGTACCGCAGGCTTTTAAAACGGCTGTAATTAAACCCTTACTCATAAAGCCAACGCTGGATCCAGGAGTTTTAGCTAACTATAGACTTATCTCTAATCTCCCTTTCACAGTGATCTGTGTGGAGTTTGCATGTTCTCCCCGTGTTGCGTGGGTTTACTCTGGGATTTCTCCAGTTTCCTCCCACATGCCAAAAACATGCATGTTAGGTTAATTGGCTGTTCTAAATTGTCCCTAGATATCTGTTTCCTATAGGCCCTTAGAATAGAGGGTTAGTATTAATGAAAGCGCTTTGAGTGGTCTTTGTGACTAGAAAAGCGCTATATAAGTGCAGGTTAGTTAGTTAGTTAGTTAGTCATTTCAAAAAATCTTAGAGTTACTGCTATGCAATTTTTTGACCACTTGCAGGGAAATGGTTTATTTGAAGAGTTTCAATTTGGGTTTAGAATCCATCATAGTACTGAAACAGCCTTAGTGAAGGTCACTAATGACCTCCTGATTGCATCTGATAATGGACTTGTTTCTGTACTTGTCCTTTTAGACCTTAGTGCAGCTTTTGATACGATTGATCATAATATTCTACTTGATAGATTAGAACACTATGTTGGACTTAATGGAACTTCGTTGCAGTGGTTTAGATCTTATTTATCTGATAGGTTCCAGTTTGTTTATGTCAATAATGAGTTTTCTTTCAACTAAAAGCTCAGTCATGGAGTTCCACAGGGATCTGAGCCCTACTCTTTTTAGTTTATATATGCTTCCGTTAGGCAACATTATTAGAAAGCACTGTATACATTTTCATTGTTATGCAGATGACACACAATTATACGTACCTGTCGATGAAGCCAGATGATAGTAATCAATTAGCCAAGTTAGAAGCCTGTCTTAAGGAAATCAAAGCTTGGATGACTTGTAATTTCCTGCTATTAAATTCAGATAAGACTGAAGTCATTCTTGTTGGTCCAAAAAACCTTAGAAATACCTTTCCAAATTTTTTTTTTTTTTTTTTTTTTAATTTATTTATTTCGGATAGTACATTACAGGTTAAAAGAAACTGTATAATATAACAACAAGGTCAAATTAGACAAAGACTCCTTCTACTATACAATTCCACGTGAGTTATCCGAAATGGGTGATGGCTGAAGCCGCAGCTTATATTGCCCACCCATATTCCATCCAAGAATTCAAAGGAGAAAAAAGAGAAAACAAGACAAGAGCGATTACAATTTAAAACAAGGCTAAGACAAAATATGACTGAGAGAAAAAGAAAACTGAGCTAGTCTAAGTTAAGCGGTTACTATTCAAAAACAAATCTAAGACATAGTGTCACAGAGAAAAAAGAAAAACTAAGCTATAACACAACACAGGCTGGAAATGTCAATCCTTATGTGAGTTTACATGTCGTCTTGTAAATATGTTTGGAGTATTTCTTCCTTTAGTTTTTGTTTAAATTGTCCAAGCTTTGTACATGATTTTAATTCAGGTCCAAAATCGTTCCATAATCTGACACCTTGCACTGAAATACAGTGTTGCTTGGTAGTTGTTCTCACTGTAGGCTTTTGAAATATACATGTTCCTCTGAAGTGATATCGTTTCTCCCTTGTTTGGAACAACTTTTGGATATTTGCGGGCAGTGATAGATTCTTCACTTTGAACATTATTATTGCGGTTTTAAAGTCTATCAGATCTTTCAACTTGAGAGTTTTTTGTTTAAGAAAAAGTGGGTTTGTTGGTTCCCTGTAAGCTGCTTTGTTGATTATTCTAATAGCTCTCTTTTGAAGCATAAAGAGTGGATATATGTTTGTTTTGTATGTATTTCCCCATACTTCATTACAATATGTCATGTATGGGAGTATTAATGAATGATACAAGGTGTATAGTGTGGGTTGATTCAGCAAATTTTTCACTCTGTGTAATATTGCAATTGATTTGGATACTTTACCTTTTATATAATTAATATGTGGCTTCCAACACAGTTTGTTATCAATTATTACTCCAAGGAATTTAGTTTCGGATACCCTTTCAATCTCTACACCATTTACACTGAGTTTGGGTACTGGGTAGTTGTGATGGTTGTTAAAGACTATAAATTTTGTCTTGCTTAAATTGAGCGTTAATTTGTTTGAATCAAACCACAGTTTCAGCTTTCCTAATTCCTTTCCGAGTGTATCCAGAAGTTGTTCCAAGTTGTTTCCACTGCATAGCAGGTTAGTGTCATCAGCAAACAATATTAAGTCCATTTTTTCTGAAACTTTACATATATCATTTATATACATATTGAATAATAATGGTCCCAAAACTGAACCCTGTGGGACTCCACAGGTGACCTTCAGTAGCTCTGAGTTTTTGTTGTTAACACATACAAACTGATATCTATTCTTTAAGTAACTTCTTAACCAGGACAGCGCTACCCCTCTGATACCACAATTTTGTAGTTTCTTTAATAATAGATTGTGATCTACTGTATCAAATGCTTTTTTAAGATCCAGGAATACTCCAACTGAATACTCTTTATTTTCAATGGCTGTTGATATTTTTTCTGTAAATTCCATTAAGGCATATGCTGTTGTCCTTTTGTGTCTGAACCCATATTGCTGCTCACACAATAAATCATTCTTCAGTATGAAGTTGTCCATTCTCTTATAGAATATTTTTTCAAGTATCTTGGAAAATTGCGGTAATAGTGAAATTGGTCTGTAGTTGGAGAGTTCCCCTCTGTCGCCTGTCTTGTAAATCGGAATTACTTTAGCTATTTTCATTGCATTGGGAAATATACCTGATTGGAGAGACAGGTTACAGATATACGTCAGTGGTTTCACTATGCATTCGATAACAGTTTTAACTAGTAGCATATCAATACCATCGCAGTCAGTAGATGTTTTACTTTTGAACGATTTAACAATTTCAATGACCTCTCTTTCGTCTGTGTTCTTTATGAAGATGGTGTCTTTTACAGCAGTGTTATTGCATATTGAATCACCTGTTGGCACCGTAGTGGGTATTTCTCGGGCCAGTTTAGGTCCAATGTTAACAAAAAAATTATTAAATTCATCTGCAGGTGAAGCTATATTCACATTCGGAGTCGATTTATTATTTTTTGGAGTGTTAGTTGGGTAGCTGGTATTTCTGCTTTTATTTCCAAGGATACTGTTGATTATTGTCCATGTATTTTTAATATTGTCTTTGTTTTTTTCCAGTTCTTTACTGTAATAGTCTCTTTTACTACATCTTATTATATATGTTAACTTATTTTTGTATGTTTTATACCGCTGCTCTGCTTCTTTTGTCCTTTTCTTTATGAAAGCTTTATATAATAAATTTTTCTTTTTACACGCCTTTTGTAGTCCTTTGGTTAGCCATGGTTTGTCAGTAAATTTGTGTTTAAGCTTTTTTTTAACTAATGGGCAGTTTTTTTCATAAAGAGTGGTTACAATGTTTGTAAATGTGTCATAGGCTTCATTTACATCTGATACATAGACTTCTGTCCAGTCTTACTTCAGCAAGTCCTCTTTAAAAGAACTGATTGCGTTTGGTGATTTGTGTCTGAACGATTTTGAGATTTTTTCTGGGTTGGGCCCCGTGTGGCCATGGATAAGTGCAAAGATTGGCAAGTGGTCGCTTATATCATTTATCAATAATCCACTTTCTATTTTCTTGTCGAGAACATTGACAAACAGGTTGTCAATAAGTGTAGCAGAGTGAGCTGTGATTCTACTGGGATGTGTTATTGTGGGATATAGACTCATGCTGTACATAGAGTTCATGAACTCTGTAACTACATTTTGTTGATGTGGATTAAGTAGGTCAATATTGAAATCTCCACAAATTGCTACCATTTTCTTACTAGTAATATTATTGTACAGCTCGACTAATTTATCTCTGAATGTCTCAATGCAAGTTCCCGGCATTCTGTATATGCAGCTTATGATTAGATTTTTTGTTTTGTCTAGGTCAATCTCAACAGTAACACATTCCAGAATCCCTGGTAGTGCTAAGGACATTTCATTTACAAGCTTACATCTATATAGGTCATCAATATACAGTGCAACACCACCACCCTTTTTTTGAGATCTGTTAATGTTAAACATCTGATATCCCTCTATTGCCATCAGGGGAGCCTGGTCTGCATTAAGCCAGGTTTCAGAGTCAAATCAAACTTTTAGTTTGGGTGCGGTTACTCTTTCTCTTAATAGCTCTGTGAGGAACCTTGGAGTTACTTTTGATCAAGATCTGTCTTTCAATTCACCTATTAAATTTGTTTCTAAGACTGCCTTGCTGCCTTGCTTGTAGATCACTGCCTTGCTTGCTTATAGATCACATGATTAACATCCATCCACTGCCAGGAGGCGCCCTCTGCTGTTCACTAGCGATTGACACACCTACACTACACTGCATACAACATTACAGGACTGATACATTCACTGATATATAAACATACACTGACTCTCTCAACTCTTGTTTTGTGTGATCTATTGTCTGCTAATTTATATGTGCATTAGAGAGTTTTTTTCTAGGTAATCACAATTTTGGTCATATAATGAGCTTTGGTTTGATTAACAGTGCTTTTTTCTCTCTGCCCATTGTGTTTCCCTACCCCCCCTTCCCCCTCCCCCTCTTTACCCCCCACTGTATGACAGGCGCCTTGCATGGCTGCTGCGTCATTGGGATGCGCTTATCTAGCGCGCCCAATGTCAAGTCAAATTCCTCGTATGTTTACTTGTGTTTCCTTGTAAACGTGCTTGGCAATAAAGTTCATTCTGATTCTGATTCTGCCTTCTATCATTTGCGTAATATTGCCAAGATTAGGAGCATCTTGTCTCAGAGTGATGCTGAGAAACTGATCCACACTTTTAATAGATTAGATTATTGTAACTCTTTATTATCAGGTTGTCCTAAAACATCTTTAAAAAGTCTTCAGTTGATCCAAATTGCTGCAGCAAGAGTTTTAACAGGTACTAGAAAGAGAGCTCATGTCTCTCCGGTTCTCGCCTCCCTTCACTGTCTTCCCATAGAGTTTAGAATTAAGTTTAAAATCTTTCTTCTTACTTACAAAGCTCTAAACAATCAGGCCCCTTTTTATTTAAAAGATCTGATACTACCCTATTATCCTAACAGAGCACTACGCTCCCAAAATGCTGGATTACTTGTAATACCTAGACTCTCCAAAAGTACAATGGGAGGCAGAGCCTTCAGTTATCAAGCTCCTCTCCTGTGGAACCAGCTGCCAATCTGGATTCATGAGTCAGACTTGATCTCTATTTTTAAGAATAGGGTTAAAACCTTCCTTTTTGATATAGCCTACAATTAGGGAGGGATCATGTGTCTCTGAACCCTCCCTTAGTTATGCTGCTAATAGGTTTAGACAGCCAGGGGACCTCCAATAATGCACTGGGCTTCATTCCTTTCTTCACTCTCAGTGAATTTTTTTTTTTTTTTTTTTTGCTGGTCATTAACATCTGTTTGCATTAACATCTGTTTGCTCTCTCCCATAGATTGAGTCCCCATCGTGCTGTTTGCTCTCTACATGTCTGTTCTTTTCATCTTCTCTATCCCCTCACCCCCCAGCCAATCGCAGTAGATGACTGCCCCTCCCTGAGCCTGGTTCTGCTGCAGGTTTCGTCTTGTTAAAAGGGAGTTTTTCCTCTCCACCGTCACCAAGCGCTTGCTCACAGGGGATCGCCTGATTGCTGGGGTCTTTCTGCAACTGTGAGGGTTTCCTCTATAGTTGAAAGTACTATGAGATCAATCAATCTTTATTTCGGATAGATTAAAAGTACAGATTAAAAGAAACAGAATAATATAACAAAGGGGGAAAGAAAATCCAACAAGGTCAAATTAGACAATAACTCCTCTGATTATACAGTTCAACATACAGTGGGGCAAAAAAGTATTTAGTCAGCCACCAATTGTGCAAGTTCTCCCACTTAAAAGATGAGAGAGGTCTCCAATTTTCATCATAGGTATACCTCAACTATGAGGGACAAAATGAGAAAAAAAAAATCCAGAAAATCACATTGAAGGATTTTTAATGAATTAATTGGTAAATTCCTCGGTAAAATAAGTATTTGGTCACCTACAAACAAGCAAGATTTTTGGCTCTCACAGACCTGTAACTTCTTCTTTAAGAGGCTCCCCTGTCCTCCACTCGTTACCTGTATTAATGGCACCTGTTTGAACTCATTATCAGTATAACAGACACCTGTCCACAACTTCAAACAGTCAGACTCTAAACTCCACTATGGCCAAGACCAAAGAGCTGTCAAAGGACACCAGAAACAAAATTGTAGACCTGCACCAGGCTGGGAAGACTGAATCTGCAATAGGTAAGCAGCTTGGTGTGACGAAATCAACTGTGGGAGCAATTATTAGAAAATGGAAGACATACAAGACCACTGATAATCTCCCTCGATCTGGGGTTCCACGCAAGATCTCACCCCGTGAGGTTAAAATGATGACGAGAACGGTGAGCAAAAATCCCACAACCACACGGGGGGACCTAGTGAATGACCTGCAGAGAGCTGGGACCAAAGTAACAAAGGCTACCATCAGTAACACACTATGCCACCAGGGACTCAAATCCTGCAGTGCCAGACGTGTCCCCCTGCTTAAGCCAGTACATGCCCAGGCCCATCTGAAGTTTGCTAGAGAGCATTTGGATGATCCAGAAGAGGATTGGGAGAATGTCATATGGTCAGATGAAACCAAAATAGAACTTTTTGGTAAAAACTCAACTTGTCATGTTTGGAGGAGAAAGAACACCATACCTACTGTGAAGCATGGGGGTGAAAACGTTATACTTTGGAGCTGTTTTACTGCAAAGGGACCAGGACGACTGATCCGTGTAAAGGAAATAATGAATGGGGCCATGTATCGTGAGATTTTGAGTGAAAACCTCCTTCCACCAGCAAGGGCATTGAAGATGAAACGTGGCTGGGTCTTTCAGCATGACAATGATCCCAAACACACCGCCCGGGCAACGAAGGAGTGGCTTCGTAACAAGCATTTCAAGGTCCTGGAGTGGCCTAGCCAGTCTCCAGATCTCAGCCCCATAGAAAATCTTTGGAGGGAGTTGAAAGTCCGTGTTGCCCAGCGACAGCCCCAAAACATCACTGCTCTAGACGAGATCTGCATGGAGGAATGGGCCAAAATACCAGCAACAGTGTGTGAAAACCTTGTGAAAACTTACAGAAAACGTTTGACCTCTGTCATTGCCAACAAAGGGTATACAGTGATCCCTCGCTACTTCGCGCCTCACCTTTCTCGCCCTCAGTGCATCGCGGATTTTTCAAAAATATTCATCAAAAATTCAAAATTGAGAAAAAATGGGCGGGCGCTAGCAGAAGGCAGGGAGACTACATTAGAACATCAGGTATCAACACGGAGAGCCCGCACAACTCAAAATCCACCTCTCTGTTCGCTGTTCTCGTGTTGGCTCGGCTCGGGAATCTCGCAAGCTGATTGGCCGAGACGTTTTACCCAGTTTCTCTCCCTGCCGAGCGCCCATACCCAGCGAAGGAAGACCGCATTCATTGTTCTTTATCGCTCGTGTTGCTTAGTCTCGCCGCGTGGAACTTTTCGCTGTTCTCTTGTGCCTTTTTGTGCGAAATAGTCTTCCCGTCGAGCCACTACGCCGCCTCCTGCAGCTTCTCCAGCTCTATCGTAAGCTGCCCTCGACGATCCTGCGCCTCTAGCACCTGACGATGAGGCGTCACCTGAGGAGCAGTAAAGCTCTCATTAACCTGTGTAGTAAATCATCTTCATCTTGAGTTACGTATCTTGTTATAAGAATAAAAGAGTTGTAAAAACATATTTATGTACACTTTATTTACATCTACGTATGTATGTACACTTACACACACACACACACACACACACACACACACACACACACACACACACACACACACACACACACACATATCATATGAGAGAGAGAGTGAAAGAATGAACGTACGTATTATTTATGGGTGACGTCATTAGGGGTGACGCTACTTCGCGGTTTTTCACTTTTCGCGGTCTGTTCTGGAACCCATTAACCGCGATAAATGAGGGATCACTGTATAACAAAGTATTGAGCTGAACTTTTGTTATTGACCAAATACTTATTTTACCGAGGAATTTACCAATTCATTAAAAATCCTTCTATCTAATTTTCTGGATTTTTTTTTCTCATTTTGTCTCTCATAGTTGAGGTATACCTATGATGAAAATTGGAGACCTCTCTCATCTTTTAAGTGGGAGAACTTGTACAATTGGTGGCTGACTAAATACTTTTTTTCCCCACTGTAAGTTATCCGAAATGGGTGATGGCTGAAGCCGCAGCTTATATTGCCCACCCATATTCCATCCAAGAATTCAAAAGAAAAACAAACAAGAGCGATTACAATTCAGAACAAAGCTAAAACAAAATGTGACAAAACAAAACAAAAAACTAAGCAACAACACAATGCAGACTGGATATGACAATCCTTATGTGATTTTATATGTCATCTTGTATATATGTTTGGAGCATTTCTTCCTTTAGTTTTTGTTTAAATTGTCCAAGCGTTGTACATGATTTTAATTCAGGTCCAAAATCGTTCCATAATCTGACTCCTTGCACTGAAACACAGTGTTGATTGGTGGTAGTTCTCACTGAAGGTTTTTGAAATATACATGTTCCTCTGAAATGATATTGTTTCTCCCTTATTTGGAACAGCTTTTGGATATTTGCGGGCAGTGATAGACTCTTCACTTTAAACATTATTACTGCAGTTTTAAAGTCAACCAGATCTTTCAACTTGAGAGCTTTGAATTTAAGAAAAAGTGGGTTTGTTGGTTCCCTATAAGCTGCTTTGTTTATTATTCTAATAGCTCTCTTCTGAAGCATAAAGACTGGATATTTGTTTGTTTTATACGTATTTCCCCATACTTCAGTACAATATGTCATGTATGGGAGTATTAATGAATGATACAAGGTATATAGTGTGGGTTGATTCAGCAAATATTTCACTCTGTGTAGTATTGCAATTCATTTGGATATTTTACCTTTAATATAATTAATATGTGACTTCCAACACAGTTTATTATCAATTATTACACCAAGAAATTTAGTTTCGGATACCCTTTCAATCTCTACACCATTTACACTGAGTTTAGATACTAAGTTGTTGTGATGGTTGTTAAAAACTATAAATTTGGTCTTACTTAAATGACTGTTGTTGTGAAATGGCGCTATATAAATAGAGTTGAATTGAATTGTCGCCAAATGTTATGTATGGAAAACCTGGTGATGAATGAGGCCAGATGAGGGAGCATTGAACACAGCTTTATTGATGGCTGAAAAAGGGCAGTTACACGGCAGGCACCTGCCGTGGGCATCCGGCGCAAGAGGCTGTGCCATGGCGGCTCGCCCTGCTATATAGGGCAGTGCGGTGACATGACAGGAAGTCCACGTCACCACACTGGACTTCACAATAAGGTGCTTGAATACACACACCACAGTCTCCATCATCCGTAAATGGAAGAAGATCGGAACCACCGGGACTCTTCCTAGAGCTGGCCGGTCATCTAAACTGAGCGATCGGGGAAGAAGGGCCTCAGTCAGGGAGGTGACCAAGAACCTGATGGTCACTCTGTCAGAGCCTCAGCGTTCCTCTGTAGAGAGAGGAGAACCTTCAAGAAGGACAACCATCTCTGCAGCAAGATGGAAGCCACTCCTTAGTAAAAGGCACATGGCAGCCCGCCTGGAGTTTGCTAGGATTCCCAGACCATGAGAAACAAAATTCTCTGTCTGATGAGACAAAGATTGAACTCTTTGGTGTGAATGCCAGTGTCATGGCCGCCAATCACGACACCTGTGCACGCACCTGCCTGTCATCTCCTGCAGCCTATTTATTCCACCAGGACCAGTGCTCGGCGCAGAGTTGTCTGATTCTCTATGCTGAATCCAGTTACGCCTGCCTCCGTGCTCCCCAGCACTCTACTCTCCAGCCATCGGCTTCCTAGCCCTGCTGAACCTCGTCCGGGCCGGTTCCACCCGGACTAACTACCAAGTAAGCCTACTCGCTTCTCATCTTGTCTGATTCCCCTGTGCACAGGCGGAGATCCACGGCGGCGGTCCTCCTTTTTCCTCCAGGCGGCGGACTCATCCTTTCACCTCCAGCTAGCCAGCCCAGCAGACACTGTCTTCCTGGCTGCAGCTTCGGTGCTACCTGAGCTACTCCAACATCTCCTGACAGTAAGCACTGTAACATCTATCGAGCTGCATAGGTTGAACTGTAAACTAACGGCCCTTGTCTCATTACAGGGTTGCCAGGTTGTACTGTGCTCTGCCGGCCCCAGCTGGAGATTACAGATCGCACTACACAACATTACACCATATACCCTGCACTCACGCACCCACTCACTCACATTTACAATAAAAGTTACGTTAATTGTATTTACTCTGAGTCGTGTCTGTTCTGTGGGTCACCTGAACCATGTCAGTACGACTCCGCCAAAGTGACCCGGCAGACAGCGCGCTCGCGCGCCGAATTAACCATCTAGAGTCTCGGGTAGATCAATTAGTGTACCAGCAGCAGGTGATGCTAACTCAGCTAACCCGCATCACCGACAAGTTAAATCAATTGGTTAGCCCACAGGGTTTTTCCACAGCTCCTACTAGCTCCTCGGCGCCCGCTAGCTCTACCGCTAGTTCCACCGCTAGCTCCACTCCTAGCCCTTCCTCTCCGGGCCCCGCTTATTGGTTCACTCCCGTCCCTACTCCCGCTCGCTTTAGAGGTGTGTTGGGGGAGGCCAGGGGGTTCCTCATGCAGTGCGATATAGTTTTCCAACGGGTACACGGGGATTTTCCCACTGACCAGAGCCGTATCGGCTATATGATCTATTTGTTAGAAGGACGGGCTTTAGCTTGGGCATATGCGGTAATGGTAGGGCTGATTATGCTTCTATGACATATTTACAATTTACACAAGGATTTCAGGAGGTTTTCAGTCACCCGGACCGGGAGGACGTACTCACCTCTCGTCTATTAAATCTTCGGCAGGGGGTCGAGGGCAGTCGCCAACTATGCCGTGGACTTCCGGGTCGTGGCTACGGAGGTTGGGTGGGAGGATGCCTCTCTGAGTCGTATATTCATTAGGAGTTTGAGCCCTAGCCTGCGGGACAAGCTGGCCCGCCTGGAGAAACCCTCTACACTGCATGAGTGTATCTCCCTGGCTATTAGCATCGACAACCGTCTGAGGGAGCGGGCGGCTGAGCACAGAACTTCTGGCCACTCGGGTAACATGTCATGCCGCTCCCTCCAGCCCCCCCTGCTGGCCCTCCCGTCAGCTGACATTTCGGAGGACCAAGAGCCTATGGTCATGGGTGGGTCGAAACTTCCTGGTGCGGAGAGACAGCACCGCCGAGGGTTGGGGTTGTGCGTCTATTGTGGGAGCGAGGAGCATGACCTTGATTCCTGTCCCAAGCGGCCAAAAGGGGGAGTCCGTGCGTTGCAGTAGGAGGTCTCACGTACGTAACCCACAATAATCCCCTCACCCGCTTTTTAATTCCTATCCGGTTTTGTTTGGGTCATAAGGAACACAACACACACGCACTCATTGACTCAGGGGCCGAGCAGAGCTTTATTTCTAGAAGCCTGGCAACCCACTGGGTCTCCCTATGCAGCCGTTGAAGAATCCTCTCAACCTTATAGCCCTGTCAAAAGCCTCTTTGGCAACTGTCACTCATCGGGTCACCTCAGTGCCAATTATCATTTCAGGCAACCATCGGGAGGAGTTGGACCTGTATGTCCTGCCGGTGTTGTCCTCCCCGGTCATCCTGGGCTATCCTTGGTTGCGCTTGCATAACCCATTGATTGACTGGCGTTCGGTGAATGTAGTTTCGTGGAGTCCTTTCTGCCTAAGTGCCTGTTTGCAGTCTGCTGCATGCTTGCCTGCCACGCCTCTGGATGTCCCTGCCTCTCCCCCTCCCGACCTGTCGAAAGTGCCACCGGAATATCATGACCTTGGGGCCGTCTTCAGCAAATCCCAGGCCCTTTCCCTTCCCCCCCACCGGCTGTATGACTGTGCAATCAATCTTCGGGCCGGCGCTCTGCTACCATCTAGTAGACTTTACAACCTGTCTGCCCCGGAGTGCGCGGCCATGGACTCATATGTTAAGGAGTCACTCAGCTCAGGCATAATTAGACCATCATCGTCGGCGGTGGGGGCGGGGGGTTTTTTTGTGGGGAAGAAAGATGGCTCTCTCAGGCCCTGCATTGATTTCCGGGAGCTGAATAACATTACCATTAAGGATAAGCACACCCTCCCTCTTCTCAACTCGGCATTCGATTCCCTCCGGGGGGCTTGCTGCTTTACCAAATTAGACCTGCGCAATGCCTATCACCTGGTGCGTATACGAGAGGGGGATGAGTGGAAGACAGCCTTTAGGACCCCTAGTGGGCATTTCGAATACCTGGTTATGCTGTTCGGGCTGACTAATGCCCCAGCCGTTTTCCAGCGCCTTATTAATGATGTTTTGAGGGATTTTCTGGGCACCTTTGTTTTTGTTTACCTTGACCATATCCTCATTTTTTCTCAGTCCATGGAGGAGCATCACATTCACGTCAGGCGGGTCTTGCAGCGGCTGCTGGAGAATAAACTCTTCGTCAAGGCAGAAAAGTGTGAGTTCCACATCTCCCAGACTTCCTTCCTTGGCTTTATCATTGCCCCGAAGGAGATTATCCCGGACCCAGCCAAGGTGAAGGCGGTGGTGGACTGCCCTACTCCCTCGTCAAGGAAACAGCTCCTGCAGTTCCTGGGCTTCACAAACTTCTATCGCTGCTTTGTCAAGGACTACAGCCGCATTACCCTCCCCCTCACCAACTTGACCTCCACCAAGGTGCCGTTTCGCTGGACGGAAGAGGCGGACGCTGCGTTCTCTGAGCTGAAGGTCAGGTTCTTGTCGTCGCCAATTCTGACGCAGGTTGATCCCGCTCTTCAGTGCCTGGTGGAGGTGGACGCCTCAGATTCTGAGGTGGGGGCTGTTTTGTCCCAGCGCTCTCCAGCTGACGGTAAGATTCGCCCCTGCGCCTACTTCTCTCGTCGCCTGTCCCCAGCAGAGTGTAACTATGACATCAGTGACAGGGAGTTGTTGGCGGTTAAACTGGCCCTGGAGGAGTGGCGCCCCGCTGGTCGCTCTTCTTTAGTCGATTCGACTTCACCATCACCTACTGCCCTGGGTCAAAGAATACCAAGCCCGATGCCCTGTCTCGTCAGTTTGCCCCGGAGATGGCAGAGAAAGCTGAGCACCCATCCTTCCCCCAGCATGCATCGTGGGCGCCCTCACTTGGGGTATCAGGGATAAGGTCATAAGGGCGCAGTCTGACGAGGCCGACCCGGGGTGGGGGGGTGGGGGGGTCCAGCGGGCAAGTTATTCGTCCCTGCAGCGGTCCGAGGGGAGGTCATCCAATGGGGACATACCTCCAAGTTTGCCTGCCACTCGGGAAGGGCACACACTGTGGCGCTCCTACAGAGGTCGTTTTGATGGCCATCCCTCCAGAAGGACGTGGGGGAGTACATCCACGCCTGCCCTTAGTGCGCAACGGGGAAGACGTCCTCTTCACCGCCGGCCGGGCTGCTTCATCCTCTCCCCGTCCCGGGCAGGCCATGGTCCCATGTGGCACTAGATTTCATCACAGGTCTCCCCACGTCCAACAATTTCACCACCATCCTCATGCTGGTGGACAGGTTTTCGAAAGCTGCCCACTTCATTCCTCTGCATGGATTACCTTCAGCCAAGGAGATGGCGATCTGCTGGTCCAGCATGTTATTCGACTGCACGGCATCCCGCAGAACATCGTTTCGGACCGAGGTCCCCAGTTCATCTCCAGGGTCTGGAAGGCATTCTGTGCCGCTTTGGGGGCTACAGCAAGTTTGTCCTCTGGTTACCATCCTCAATCCAATGGGCAATGTGAAAGAGCCAACCAGGAGGTGGAAGCAGTGCTGCGGTGCGCCGCAGCCGCCAACCCATCATCATGGAGCACACACCTTCCCTGGATCGAAAATGCCCATAACACAGCGGTTTCCATGGCCACCGGTATGTCCCTTTTCGAGGCGTCATTGGGTTACAATCCCCCGCTGTTTACTGAAGAGGAGGGGGACATCGGCGTTCCATCAGTTAGTGCCCACCTGAGGCATTGTCGATGGATCTGGAGGACAGCCAGAGCGGCATTACAACGGACGGCGGAACGCAACACCACGGTGGCCAACCGACGCAGGGTGCCGGGTCCAGTTTACCAGGTGGGTCAGCAGGTATGGCTTTCTACCAAGCACATTAACCTGAAGGCTGAGCGGAAGAAGACTGCCCAACTGTTTATTGGTCCCTTTCCCATATTCCGGATCATTAACCCGGTGTCTGTGCGTCTTACAATCCCCCCCACCCTCCCAATCTGTCCTACCTTTCATGTCTCTCAGGTGAAGCCCGTCTCCTCCAGCTCGTTGTGTCCCCCTCCCAGGTCTCCACCTACACCGAGGGTGATCGACGGTGACCCGGCATGGTCTGTCTCTTCCATCTTGGATGTCCACCTCCGGGGGCGTGGCCTGCAGTACCTGGTGGACTGGGAGGGCTACGGGCCGGAATGGAGGTCCTGGGTGCATCCTTCCTTCGTGCTCGACAAGCAGCTCATCAGGGACTTCCATCGGATGCACCCGGGTAGGTTGGAGCACCCGCCGGGAGGCGTGCCGTGGGGGAGAGTACAGTCATGGCCGCAAATCACGGCACCTGTGCACGCACCTGCCTGTCATCTCCTGCGGCCTATTTATTCCACCAGGACCAGTGCTGGGTGCGGAGTCGTCTGATTCTCTATGCTGAATCCAGTTACGCCTGCCTCCGTGCTCCCCAGCACTCTACTCTCCAGCCATCGGCTTCCTAGCCCTGCTGAACCTCGTCTGGGCCGGTTCCACCCGGACCAACTACCAAGTAAGCCTACTTGCTTCTCATCTTGTCCGATTCCCCTGTGCACAGGCGGAGATCCGCGGCGGCGGTCCTCCTTTTTCCTCCAGGCGGCGAACTCATCCTTTCACCTCCAGCTAGCCAGCCCAGCAGACACTGTCTTCCTGGCTGCAGCTTCGGCGCTACCTGAGCTACTCCAACATCTCCTGACAGTAAGCGCTGTAACATCCATCGAGCTGCATAGGTTGAACTGTAAACTAACGGCCCTTGTCTCATTACAGGGTTGCCAGGTTGTACGGTGCTCTGCCGGCCCCAGCTAGAAATTACGGATCGCACTACACAACATTATACCATATACCCTGCACTCACGCACCCACTCACTCACTTTTACAATAAAAGTACATTAATTGTATTTACTCTGAGTCATGTCTGTTCTGTGGGTCACCTGAACCATGTCAGCCAGGCGTCATGTTTGCAGGAAACCAGGCACCGCTCATCACCAGGCCAATGCCATCCCTACAGTGAAGCATGGTGGTGGCAGCATCATGGTGTGGGGATGTTTTTCAGCGGCAGGAACTGGGAGAGTAGTCAGGATAGAGGGAAAGATGAATGGAGCAATGTACCGAGACATCCTGGATGAAAACCTGCTCCACAGCGCTCTTGACCTCAGACTGGAGCGAAGGTTTATCTTTCAGCAGGACAACAACCCTAAGCACACAGCCAAGATATCAAAGGAATGGCTTCAGAACAACTCTGTGAATGTCCTTGAGTTGCCCAGCCAGAGCCCAGACTTGAATCCAACTGAATATCTCTGGAGGGATCTGAAACTGGCTGTGCACCAATGCTTCCCATCCAACCTGATGGAGTCTGAGAGGTGCTGCAAAGAGGAAAGGGTGAAACTGCCCAAAGATAGGTGTGCCAAGCTTGAGGCATCATATTCCAAAAGACCTGAGGCTGTAATTGCTGCCAATGGTGCGTTAACAAAGTATTGAGCAAAGGCTGTGAATACTTACGTACATAGGATTTCTTAGTTTTTTATCATAATGAATTTGCAAAAATCTAAAAAAAAAAAGAAAAAAAATCAACTTTTTCACATTGTCATTATGGGGTGTTGTGTGTTGAATTTTGAGGGAAAAAATGAATTTATTCCATTTTGGAACAAGGCTGTAACATAACAAAATGTGGAAAAAGTGAAGCGCTGCAAATATTTTCCGGATGCACTGTATAGGGAAATGGTGATTAACAAAACAAGGGGCAACTGTGAATGAATAACGTAAGGATGAGGCTAAATGGAAGATGCATTATGCTAACAGGAAGTAAACAAAGTATACCATCAAAATAAGAGTCCAAACAGAAACGACAATAAAGAACCGTAATAATGCTACTACTACTAATAATAGAGTCCAAAAAAGGAACATAAGGCGTGGACAGGGTCTTACCCTGTCCATATCATGACTCTTCCATTCATGAATGTACTTTTTTGCCATTTCATGTCTTGGCAAAGTGATTCATTTTTCTACAGTTCTTACATTGTTTTCTAAATGCATGGCAGCTATGAGGTCCATGTTCATTTCCCCATCTTTTGCATTTGAATATTTATTTGTTTGTTTATTTATCTTTGCATTCATTTGTTTTGTGTTTTTCTTACTGTTGTTGTTTGTATTTTTGTTTTACTACAGCCACATGCTTGCTTTCATTTGTATGCGAGTCCTCTTCATGCATTTGTTCCAGCTGTGCCTTGGAGATTTTATTTCATTTCAGTGAGCCTATAACCATGTGACTATGACCTTTGGGTCAGGAGCATTATACCAAATTAATCACACCTGTGGATGCACACCTTATATACAGTGGTGTGAAAAAGTGTTTGCCCCATTCCTGAATTCTCCTTTTTTTGTATGTTTGTCACACTTAACTGTTTCGGATCATCAAACAAATTTAAATATTAGACAAAGATAACACAAGTAAACATAAAATGCAGTTTTTAAATGAAGGTGACATGGCCCTGTGCGAAAAGTGATCCCCCCCCCCCCGCGTTAAAACATAAATTAACTGTGGTTTATCACATCTTTGGAAAGCTGAGTTCAATTTCTCTGGCCACACACAGACCTGATTACTGTCACACCGGTTCTCATTCAAGAAATCACTTAAACAGGACCTGCCCGACAAAGTGAAGTAGACCAAAAGATCCTCAAAAGCTAGACATCATGGGGCCATCCAAAGAAATTCTGGAACAAATGAGACAAAAAGTAATTGAGATCTATCAGTCTGGAAAAGGCTATAAAGCCATTTCTAAAGCTTTGGGACTCCAGCGAACCACAGTGAGAGCCATTATCCACAAATGGCGAAAACATGGTACAGTGGTGAACCTTCCCAGGAGTGGCCCGCTGACCAAAATTACCCCAAGAGCACAATGATGACTCATCCAAGAGGTCACAAAAGACCCCACAACAACATCCAAAGAACTGCAGGCCTCACTTGCCTCAGTTAAGGTCAGTGTTCATGACTCCACCATAAGAAAGAGACTGGGCAAAAATGGGCTTGCATGGCTGAGTTCCAAGATGAAAACCACTGCTGAGCGAAAAGAACATAAAGGCTTGTCTCAGTTTTGCCATAAAACATCTTGATGATCCCCAAGACTTTTGGGAAAGCGCTCTGTGGACTGACGAGACAAAAGTTGAACTTTTTGGAAAGTGTGTGTCCCATTACATCCGGCATAAAAGTAACACAGCATGTCAGAAAAGGAACATCATACCAACAGTAAAATATGGTTGTGGTAGTGTGATGGTCTGGGTCTATTTTGCTGCTTCAGGACCTGGAAGACTTACTGTGGTAAATGGAACTATGAATTCTGCTGTCTACCAAAAAATCCTGAAGAAGAATGTCCGACCATCTGTTCGTGACCTCAAGCTGAAGCACACTTGGGTTCTGCAGTAGGACAATGATCCAAAACACACCAGCAAGTCCACCTCTGAATGGCTTAACAAAAACAAAATGAAGACTTTGGAGTGGCCTAGTCAAAGTCCTGACCTGAATCCAATTGAGATGCTGTGGCATGACCTTAAAAAGGCGGTTCATGCTCGAAAACCCTCCAACGTGGCTGAATTACAATAATTCTGCAAAGATGAGTGGGCCAAAATTTCTCCACAGCACTGTAAAAGACTCATTGCCAGTTATCGCAAACGCTTGATTGCAGTTGTTGCTGCTAAGGGTGGCCCAACCAGTTATTAGGTTTAGGGGGCAATCACTTTTTCACACAGGGCTATGTAGGTTTGGATTTTTTTTCCCTTAATGACACAACAAACTTACACAAAATGGTCCCCCTCCAGTATACAACTAGGACAATATCAATCGCTTCGGAGGGTGACAATATGTATGGGTGCATATTCATACTATGTGGGGTAACTAAATAGACTGTTATGCTGTTTATTCCATCTAGCTACAATGCTCCGCACTGTGTATATATATTTATGTGTACATATGTTTATTCACTGCTCTTATTTTCTTATCTTCTAAATTATTGCTCTGAGTGTTGCTATCCCTGTGCTGTTGCAATCCTGGAATTTCCCTATTGTGGGACTAATAAAGGCTTATCTATCTATCTATCTATCTATCTATCTATCTCTCTATCTATCTAATAATAAACACCTTCATTTAAAAACTGCATTTTGTGTTTACTTGTGTTATCTTTGTCTAATATTTAAATTTGTTTGATAATCTGAAACATTTAAGTGTGACAAACGCAAAAAAAAGAGAAATCATGAAGGGGGCCAACACTTTTTCACACCACTGTATATCCCTTGCGTGATGTATGAAACTAGTGGGACATTCGGAGTGGGACACGGCCTGTGGCTGACGTCACCTCTGCTATATATTAGGTGGTCTGCCATCTCACTGGGGATAATATTCAGATTACGCAGACAGTTTTGGTTGGTGTTCATGAGAGTTACCACTGAGTGTACACATGCTCTTACTACTAGGACTTGTAATAAAGTTCAGTTTGACTGTAACATCCTCGTCCGTTTTCATTCCGGGTTTGTGGACATAACATTTGGCGACGAGAATTACGAACCATGGAAGCATGCTTGAGACCACTACGGCCCTTTCTCGAGTCCCCGGGTGAGCCAACGGTCCTGTGGCCACGATGGCGGGATGTGTTTGAAACCTATGTTGCAGCATTGGACCTGGGAAAACTTGATAAAATAAGGAAACAAGCACTTCTTGTCCACAACCTTGGCATAGAAGGTCAGAGAATTTTCCACATGCTGGGTCCGACAGAGTCATATGTGGATGCTGTTGAACTACTTGCTAGCTACTTTGCTACACCGGACAACGTGATAGCACGATGAATTCAATTCTGCCAGAGGCAACAGGTTGTTGGTGAGTCCATACAACAATTCGTCGCCAACCTAACATTTGACATTTGGCTAGCATGTGCCGTTTTGGACTGTTGGAAGATGAGATGGTGTGGGACCAGTTAGCTGAGCACACGTGTAACCCGAGGCTAAGAGCTAAGATGCTAACGGCACCAAACGACATGACGCTAGCTAGCACAATAGAGCTAGCGTTCCAGCTTGAGTCAGTGGGGAGGTTAGCAACAGAGCTAAGTGGACTCCAACAACAGAAGCTACCCAGACAGATGACGCTAGCTAACACGGTGGACATGGAGGAATATGAGGACATGGCAGAAGAGTATGAGACGAATGCTGTTAACCGAAGGACCACTCCGAGAGGCCCCGTTTGTGGTAGCTGTGGGTCCCCAACGCACCAGGACAGAGCACGTTTTTGCCCGGCAAGAGGACAACGGTGTAACAAGTGTGGATGCTTGAACCATTTTGCCAGAGTGTGCCGGTCGCCAGCACCATGGAGCCCTCCAAGCCACCCACCAACAACAACCATTCATGCCCCAACAGCAACGGTTATTCATGCGGCATGTTTGAGTTAGACGGGGTAGCTTTACTGCTACTGCTCGACATGGTGGCGGTCAGGTCGATGTTAAACTGGGCCACGGTGAAGAAGTTTTTCCCCAATCACAAAATTAAGAAGAACCCAATGGTGCTGTGCAGATACGGTGGTCACAGACTTTGTAATATGGGAACGGTTAAGCTGACAGTCTACTACAAGTCTAAGATTGTGTACGACTTCACGTTCCAAGTGGCAGTGCATGGTGACAAAATTATGGGATGTGACCTCTTCTACAGACTGGGCTTCACTATCCAAGACAGCACTGGGTTTGAATGGTCCAGGTGTGGCAACCATGGCACGACAGACCTCGACTACAATGACGTGGTGTGGAACGAGGTAATTCAGGGTGGCACTGACACCAAACCATCCACCCCGCATGCTCAGGAGGAGAGCTGCCTGGGAGGGGGACAGTGGGCGGTCTCACCTCCGTTCCTTGCTCAGCCTGAACCGGAGCCGCAGGAGAGGGAGCTTGAGCATGCAGAAAACCCCGAAGCACAGCAACAACAACCAGGCACAGACACTGCTCACGACGTGGCACAACAGAGCACTTCAGACGGGAGAGATGAGGAACTGGACTGCTTCCGAACCCACGCTCAACAACAATGAGCTAGGGAGGTTACGACCGAGCCAACGAGTGAAGGGTTCCGCTTCAATGAATGACACCGGAGCGATACCAGACACCTTCTGTACCCACGACGAGCTTCAGCTTACGGAAACGTTGACGGAGACAACGGGTGAAGGGTCAGCAACAAACATGGTGACAATGGAACCACAGCATGACGGACGCCCCAAGCTGGACGAGCACGCAGAGCCACTGGGATCACAACGACACATGAACTCGAGCAAGGCACCTTTCCAAGTCATGGACTGGGTTAGGATTTGTACTGGCAAGAGACCGGGATGGTGAAGGACTGGGCCACAGCCGACAAGACAACGGGTGCCGCTGAGGATCGTGGCGAAACTGGGCTCAGTGTGCTTTCAGCTGACAGACAGTTCAGTTCAGCACGCAAACCAACTACGTCATGTCCAGGCGGCTGCTCCAGATGGCAAGGCTTCACGGAGTCAACTGCTGTAGTGTGGGACCCGGGCCCCAGCATCATGAAAATTGGCCCTGGCCCTGGGGGTCCAACAGCTCCAGGGATGCGTTCGCCATGGGCCCGCTACAAGGCCCCTCCAGCAGAACTGCTTTCCCCATGGAAGACTGTAAAGAAAAGGAAAAAAAAACTGTTCAGGCAGGAGCACAGCTGAAATGGTGGCAGAAAAACCCACCCAGCCGCATTGGTTCCAACGTTAGTCTACCCGCAGACACTAGTTCCTAGTTTTGGTTCTGAGTTCAAAAACAGAGTTCTCTGGAAAAATTAAAAAAGTTAAATATCTTGCATAAATAATAGCGTTAGGTGTTTTGTCTAGATGATAATGTTGACTGTTTTGATATATACTAATGCTTAAGTGTGTATGCATGTTTAGAAAATATCAACTGTTAATAATACGGGAATATTGTTATGCTAAATTGGGGAGGGCTGATCTGCTAAATTTTAGATTATTGTGTTCTGCATTTTTGCAAGTGGGGGAGGATGTGGTGTATGAAACTAGTGGGACATTCGGAATGGGACGCGACCTGCGGCTGACGTCACCTCCGCTATATATTGGGCGGTCCGCTGTCTCACTGGGGAAAGTATTCAGACTACATAGGCAGTCTTGGTTGATGTTCATGAGAGTTACCACTGAGTGTACATGTGTTCTTACTACTCAGACTTGTAATAAAGTTCAGTTCGACTGTAGCATCCTCGTCCGTCTTCATTCCAGGTTTGTGGACATAACACCTTGCATCCACCCATTCTTCCTCTTTCTATCCTCCTGGTCGGTAAGAACTTACTTATCTTAACTTATACCAGTCTGTTTGACATTATGTTTTCTGTGCTGTATTGGGCTGCCTTACCTTGGGTACCCTATCGCTGTACCATATTTGCTGTGTTTTCTGCTGAGTGAGAGAAGGTTTGCAGAGGCTCTGTGCAGCATGACGTGCACTATCCGTATCTGCTTAGAGGTATGTGATATACTGTATATTTGACTTTTTCTTCCATGGGAACTGTTTACCAGTTTAACAGCATGTGGTATGTACTACCCTCATCTGCTTAAATGGAACACATCATAGAGGCTTGCCCGCTCCAAAGACTGGAAGGAGGATTACACACCCTCCATACAGCAAACCAGGAGGCAACTGCTTGGCTTAAGGACTTTGCACTCGCTAAATAAATAAATAAATCTGCTTAAAGGTATGTGATATATTTTTGCCTTCTCTTTAGGCAGAAAACTGTTTAACAGCTTAACAGCACGTGATATCCATCCATCCATCTTCTTCCGCTTAATCCTTTTAGGGTCACGGGGGGGGGGGGGGGGCTGGAGCCTATCCCAGCATCTTTGGGCGAGAGGCAGGGTACACCCTGGACAGATCGCCAGTCCATCGCAGGGCCACCACAGATGCTTTATCCTTATCTGCTTGGGGGTATGTGATGTATTTTTGCCTTCTTCAAGTGGGAATTGCTTAACAGTTTAACAGCATGGTACAATCTGCCGTTGATTCTGTATTGTTTTTTTTCTTTTGACTGACAGTCGTCTTCTTTGTCTGGGTACTGCACGCTCCTGTGCTTAGTGCATTCTCGCCACCTTTTGTGGGTGAGTGGTACTGCATACAGGTGGGAATTGAAATCTGATATTGATTTGCTGTCTTCTGACGAGCACGCTTGTACCTCTTGGAACAGCCCTTTGGCCTGTTTATAATAATAATAATAATAATAATAGTCATCTTTTTTTTCTCTCCTATTGTTTCTTGGAGGAATAATGGCTTCTTTGGGGAGTGAAGAAGGGGGAAGTAGCCCAGAAACTGGTGTGCCACCAGCCCAGGGCTCCATCCCTCCAGGTTTAAGTGTTCCAGCTGGAACTGGGAAGGACAGCAGGAAGCGCAAGCGGATTGAATAGATCCAGCTACGTGATTCAAAGGTGGATTTCATGCAGAGGCAATTGGAGGAAATGCGTAATACCACTGAACATATGGCTGCAAATCAACATCGCCTTTTGGGTATGCCACACCAGGCTCCCGTATGTGCCCCTGGACCGCATCCTGATGCAGTGTCTCTCATGGCCTCTGATAACTTGGGGAAGACCAGCAGCTCTGGCTGTGGCTACATTGGGGGAGTGGATGTCTCTGAGGATGATGATGACGTCAACGGTGACTCTCCGGTCAAGAAGGACCTTCCTGAGCCCTATGATATATCTGTCAGGGCGCTGCTCTCTAGAGCAGCATCAGCTGTTGGAATTCCTCCCCCATCTTCTCCACCTAGGGCTTCAGCTTTGGACAGAGGTCCTGCAACCGAGAGGCAGATTCCCTTGCCGGTTTATCCTGACTTTGTGGAACGTCCGCAGAAGTTTTGGGCTTGTCTGAGGGAGGCTGCTGCTCCTCATTCTACACTCAGTATTTTGAGTGGTGCTGCAGAGCAGGGCTTGGATGGTGCGTTGAGGGTGGGCCCTACCTTTGCATTGCTGGCTGGAGCTTCCCCCACAGGCAGAAAGTCTATACACCACCCTAACAAGTGTTGTGCCACTAATGGTTTAGTACCTAGGGCCTACAAGTCTGTGGCTATGGCCTCTAGGCTGGCAAATACTAATGCACTTCTTTTAGTGTATTTAGAAGGTCTGATGAAGGACCTAGAGTCCAAAAGCGGAGCCGACCTTCTACCAGAGTTGGAAAGGGTTGTGGACATTGTGATTCAAGGAGCTAACTCTCAGGCTACACACTTGGGAATTCCTTGGCCCAGCTGACCATGGCCCAGCGGCATGTGTGGTTGAGCCAGTCTTGGTTGGCAGATACAGACAAGGCTGCTGTTTTGGAGGCTGCAATAGTGCCTGGTGAGATCTTTGGGCCTGCAGCAGAGGCGGTGTTAGATGAAGTGCATAAGGTGAGACTGCACACACAGTCCTTTTATCGGCTGGAACCATCCAGGTCAAGTGTCCAGAGACCTCTTGAGAGGCGTGAGAATCCACAATGGCTTAGTTTCACAGAACCAAGTTCCTCTTGGAAATTGGGTTACCCAAGGAAGAAGGCCTCTCAGCAGCAGGTGCAGGTTCAACAGCACTCACGTCCACCCTCTCAGGAGCATGTAGGTCTTGGTCCTGCAAAGCCCCGCCAGTGTTCCTGATGGGGCTCTTTCCCTGACGTCAGCCTTCTCCGCAGCGCACCTCATGAGTTGGGGTCAGTGCACCTCATGACCATGGGTGATCGATACACTGGAATTTGGATACCGCCTACAATTCAAATCTCCCCCTTCCCAATTTCAAGGGGTTTTGGAAACAAAGGTAAAGGAGGACTCTCTTTCCACAGTTCTGGGCAGTGAGGTCTCTGCCCTACTGGGAAGAACACAATATGGTCTCTGTCTACAGAGGAAGAGAGGCGAGACTTTACTTGGCCTATTTTCTTGTCCCTGAGCAAACTAGGGATCTCTGCCCGATTTTAGACCTGAGGTAGTCGAACAGGTATTTCAAGGTGCTCCCCTTCCGGAAGCTCAGGCTGAGGACATTATTTCAGGCCATAAGGCCAGGCAATTGGTTCACAATAGTGGACCTTCGCGATGCCTATTTTCATTTTCCCATAAACCTGGACTACAGGTAATTCCTCAGGTTTTCCTTTCAGGGCAAAGCCTTCGAATACAATGTCCTACCTTTCGGTCTGCCCCTGTCACCTCTGACGTTCACAAAGTGCATGGACGCTGCACTCACCCCACTGCGGCAGAAGGGCATTCGAGTTTTCAATTACCTGGACAATTGGCTGGTTTGTGCTCCATCAGAGGCCATGGCAAGGAGCCACATGGAGACCATATTGGCTCACCTTGCTGCACTCGGGTTGCATTTATACTACCGTTCAAAAGTTTGGGGTCACCCAGACAATTATTTTGTGTTATCCATGAAAAGTCACACTTATTTACCACCATGAGTTGTAAAATGAATAGAAAATATAGTGAAGACATTGACAAGGTTAGAAATAATGATTTGTATTTGAAATAATAATTTTTTCCTTCAAATTTTGCTTTCGTCAAAGAATCCTCCATTTGCAGCAATTACAGCATTGCAGACCTAACATGATTGCACAAGGGTTTTCTAATCATCCATTAGCCTTCTGACGCAATGAGCAAACACATTGTACCATTAGAACACTGGAGTGATAGTTGCAGGAAATGGACCTCTATACATCTATGTAGATATTGCACCAGAAACCAGACATTTGCAGCTAGAATAGTCATTTACCACATTAGCAATGTATAGAGTGTATTTCTGATTAGTTTAAAGTTATCTTCATTGAAAAAAAGTGTTTTTCTTTCAAAAATAAGGAAATTTCTAAGTGACCCCAAACTTTTGAACGGTAGTGTAAATGCGGAGAAAATCTACCTGGTTCCAACCAAGGTTGTTGAGTACTTGGGGCTCACCCTGGATTCAGTTGCCATGAGGGCATGCCTAACTCCAAAGAGAAGGCATAGTATCACGGAATGCATCAAGGGCTGCATTTCACAAGGGACTGTATCAGTGCAGCAGTGCCAGAGGATCTTAGGTCTCTTTGCTGCAGCTGCCCAGGTGGTGCCACTGTGTCTTTTACACACTCGTCCCCTTCAACGGTGGTTCATGCTTCAGAAGGTGGTTTTGACCAGAGACAAGAGGAGGAGGCTTGTTCTTTCCGAAAGGAGCCTCATGGTCTTCAGGTGGTGGAGACACTCATCAGCAGTCCGAAATGGTGTTCCCCTGGCCAAGAGGGCTGCAGGATGACCATTACAACCGAGGCCTCCTTAGCAGGCTGGGGTGCATTCTGTGAGGGCAGGCTTGTTTGGGGACAATGGGGTCCAGCAAAGCAGTCTTGGCATATAAACCATCTCAAGATGGAAGTAGTGTGTTTGGTTCTGGAGCATTTTCTTCCGGTCATTCAGGGCAGACAAATTCTGGTGCGAATGGACAGCACTGCTGTGGTGTCATACATCAACCGGGAGGATGGTCTGAGGTCTCCCTCTCTCCATGCAAGGGCACACCATTTGCTCTTGTGGGCTCAAGCCAAAGGTGTATTCCGGAGGGCTTTTCACCTGCTGGGGCCCCAGAACATAGCTGCAGATCTGCTGTCATGAGAGGGTCCCCACCCTGGTGAGTGGTGACTGCATCCAGAGATAGTTGAGCACATCTGGCTTCGGTTTGGCCAGGTGGAAGCAGACCTGTTTGCGACACCGGAGAACACCCACTGTACTCTCTGGGCCTCGATGCACAGCCTGCCAGGTCCACTAGGTACAGACACTCTGAGCGTTGCCTGGCCTCTAGTGAAACTGTTTGCTTTTCCACCACTGCCTCGTCTGTTGGCTTTCCTCACAAAGGTGAGACTACTGTCTGTTCAAGTAGTTTTAATGGCCCCAAACTGGCCACAAAGACCATAGATAGCGGACAGCCATGAGATATTGAAGGGCCATCCTTGGCCTCTCCCAGTCAGATGGGACATGCTCTCACAGGCACAGGACATGAGTTGGCATCAGAATCCCCAGCTCCAGAGGCTTCATGTATGGCCCTTGAATGGGAGCAATTGTGTAGACTTGGCTTAGAGAAGAAGGTTATAAACACCGTGCAGGCTTCACGGGTTGCATCTACCCAGCTGCAATACAGTGTGAAGTGGAGAGTGTTTTCAAACTGGTGTTGGCCCAAGGGTGAGAATCCTTTGACATGTCACATCTCTGTCATCTTGTTTTCCTCCAATACCTCGTTGCCGAGGTCGGGTGGCCTTGACTATCAGGGGCTACCTGACAGCAGTGTCAACTGTCCATGGAAAATGTGATGGCTTATTCCCTGGAGCACATCCCTTGGCTAAGCAATTTTTAAGAGGCATGAGACGGAGCCATACATCTTGGTGTCCTTTGCTGCCCACTTAGGATCTCCAGACAGTTCTCAGAGCCCTATGCTTGTCCACTTTTGAGCCACTCTCTATTGCTGACCTTCGTTTGAGCTCTAGGAAGACTGCTTTTCTCTTGGCAATTGTCTCAGCCAAGAGGGTTGGTGAACTGAATGTGCTCTCTGTGGACACAGCATGTCTTAGGTTTGATGGTGATCGGGTGGCCCACCTGTGGCCCAACCCTGCTTTTCAACCCAAAGTGCTGACTAGTGGTTTTGTTTCCTGCCTTTTTGTGCTTGAAGCTTTTTTTTACCCTTCTCCACACACTTCTTCAGAGGCAGAGAGGCTCCATAGTTGCACCCGGTAGGGGCCCTTAAAGTTTATGTTGACCGTACAAGGTCTGTCCGCTCTTCAGACAAGCTTTTGGTGTTCTATGGGGAGTCCACAATGGGCAGGCTTATCTCTAGGCAGCGCCTGTCCCATTGGATAGTTGACCTGATTGCCTTCATATGTACAGGCCTGACCGGAACGTTCACTCGACACAGAAATTGCCACTGCATGGGCACTGTTTAGGGGTGCACCCCTGGAGAATGTATGCGCAGCCACTGGCTGGGCTTCTTCCTCAGCATTTACCTGCTTCTATAGGCTCAACCTGGCCTCATCAGTTGTCCACTCATCTGTTCTGGGAGTCGCAGCAGATTCTTAAGTTGCATCTTAGTTTTTCCTTCATTTAAGCCGGCATGTGTGCCTTGTGCTCAAAAATGTTTTTGTTTCAGCTCCGGTTACCTGGAGGAACCGGCTTAACTTGTACACACTCAGTTAAGTACCATAAGCAGTTGAACTCATCTGGTTGTGTTCTGTGGTTAATGGCATGATTGGAGCATTGTGCTCCCTCGGCCTGTGGGTGACACCACCTCCATTCTCCTCAGGACTCATTTGATATACTGTTGTCACATGGTTACAGGTTCACTGAAATGAAATAAAATGACGTTTACATATGTAAACACGATTTTATGAATGAAAGTGAACCTGTAACCATCCATTTCTTTCGTCAGTGGAGGCTGGCTCCTCCCAGTCATTAGAAAAAGGAAGAATGCGTGGATGTAAGTGATATCGATAAGGTGTGCATCCACAGGTGTGATTAATTTGGTATAATGCTCCTGAACCGAGGATCATAGTCACATGGTTACAGATTCACTTTCATTCGTAAAACCGTGTTTACATACGTAAATGTTCGTTTCTGCTGCTTGACATATACCAACAGCTTTTTCCAGAGAAATGTCTGCTTCTCTTAGCAGTCCCTCCAAGATTTCGCGATAGCGTCATTTCATGCGAAATCAGCCAATCAGCGCCACTATTGCGCAAACTTGCAACTTTATCCAATCACCGCAACTTTCCCGCAATTTTGGCCAATCCTCGTCAACTTCTGCCAATTTCACCAATCAAATTTCAGCTGAGTGGCGCTGAAATGCTCAGTCTAACCAATCAAATACATCACCACATCGCATTCACTTCCGTGTTTACGGTAAGCGTTAACAGAATACTTCAGCAAAAAACAGTGTGTGATTTAAAAAAAACTCACCCGTGAGGTTTCCAACACCGTCCCTTCCTCCGTGTCCCCCAGCCTGTCGGTGAACGTATTCGTCCTGACCGCATGAACGAAGTGCTGGGTTTGTGTTGAAAAATGTCTGTCTGCCCCAAAAGCACCCCGTTGCGGGAGCGCATGTGACAAGAGACTCCATAAAATCACAAACAAACAAGCAAGTCTAACATTACAGCCAGTGCTTGATCATTTCATACATCTTTAGAGGTAAAATCATTACTGCATCTTGTCAATGAGCTTTAAAGCTGTGAATCTCTTAACACGGACAAACGCCCCACCCCCGCTCCCCCCATAAATGAAAGATGTGTGTCTGATGAGATGTGTGTGTGTGTGTGTGTGTGTGTGTGTCAAGACACGCAGCAGATAGACAGGCAGGTAGGAATTAGGTATACGAATATTGTCTGCATTTTTTACCCCGGAAAAATACAGACTCCAATAGACAATACAGACTAACACAATAAATTAATTATTTTTTCCTCTCCGCTCGGTACCGAATGGTTGGGGACCATAGGGCATTTTCAAATGAAGGCGCTGCAAATAATTTCCACGTCTCTACTCTTTAATATACATTCAATGCAATTTAGCTGTTGCAATGGATATTGTGTCATGATTAGCAATTATAGACAGATCATGTGCAGGGAGAGACACCAAAGGAAACACACAATGACACAGAGTAACAATTTGAGATGGAATTTTATTAGCTGCAAAAATTGCATCCGCAAGAGAAATTCGCCACTCGCCAGGGAAAGCACACAGCCTGAAATGAGAGATGAGAGCAGATGAATTGGGATGGAGGCTAGACACAGGGAAAATAGGACAGCACTCCTGTGGGAGTAACAGAGGGACCCGGCAGAGGAACCCAGCACTTACAACGAACCTTCCGGTGAAACAGCATGGCATAGAAGAGCTGGGTGAGGTGTCTGACCGGGTGATGACGGTCACTGATGATGATGATGGTGACGGGGCAGGTGAGCGCACAACAACCCTGGAGATGCACCACAAGGAGGTAGCAACCTGTGAAGAGAAAGCAGAGGATTAAAGGGTTTTTCTTAAATGAAGCAAATGAATTAAACTGCTGTTGAAGGTACTCTACCCAACGAGCCAGTGCTGAGGCGTAGAAGAGACAGTCTATTTAAGCGCTGGCGAGTCAGAGGAGCAGGTGCATCTCATCACGCAGGTGGAGATGATTACCCGCGGAGTAGGTGAAAGTTGAGCTGGACGAGTGGGGGGAAGAGTGTGCTCACCGAACCATGACATGTTGTGTTAAAGTCTGTATTGGCTGTTGCACAAAAGAGCTTTTCTGTATAGCAGAAGTTTCTGCTTAATTTACAAATCACTGTAATTGGAAATGTTTGACATTCCTGTGCTTTTCTTGTATTGTTATATAGAATATCACTGTAGTATGCTGAAAAAACCATCTGCTTTAAAATTTGTAGTTCTTTCCACAACTTTTAGTGCAAAAAAACCTCTCCAAACATCGTAACTTTTATCGCAACTTTTAAAAAAAGCTCCCACAAATTCAGATTTTTGGGATGCAACAATCATAAAAACATCCCGCGAAATCCTGTAGGGACTGTCTTAGCATTGTCTCTCTCAGTGAATCTGATGTGATTCCACAAACTATTCTTTCGTGAATCAGTGATTCTTCCAAGGTACCAAATGTTGTGTATGTAAATAGGCTGTATTACCAAGATGGCAGCCGAGTTAGACATGGGCTAGACCGGGGTGGCTAACTACCGGTTTCCGGTGCTGACGCTGCCCGAGGTATAAAGAAGGTGGGCGGAGGAGGCTCTGCCTCTTTCGTCGTGGAACCACCTGGCATGCAGGCGAGTGCTGTAAGCCTTTTTATGTATATGATGCACTTTGTAATAAAGCTCCGTAAACTACATTAATTGTGTGTTTGCTTTCACCCAACAATGGACACAACATTTGGCGATGAGGTAAAAGCGGGAATGGATAAATTTATTGCTGAGTTTGGTCCATTTCTGGAGGTCCCGGGCAGACCGCCCATGCCATGGCCTTGTTGGTTCACTGCTTTTACCAACTACCTCGTGGTTTTGAACCTCGGCGAGAATGAGAGGCTTCGTGCGAGGGCTGTGTTAGTCTATAAGTTGGGTACCGAGGAGCGGAGAGTGTTGGAGAGCCTGGGAGGGTGGGGGCTGATAGCTTCGTTGGTGTTGTGGAGTTTCCAGGAGAGTTGACATTAGCCACAGCTATCGAGCTCACCCAGTGATTCGAGGCAGCAGAGACCATCGTGAGAGGCCTTCCTGAAAGGGCTTTTCTTGGTGAGGATGAGTCTTGCGCTAAGGCACTGTTTTGGGACCCTTGTGATGGCGAATGCGGAGAGGAAGATTTTGCCTCCGTGGTCAGGATAAGGTCTGCCCCAGTTAAGCCAAAGTGTTATGGTTGTGGGTCCACTGTTCACCGCTATAAGGCCAGTGTGTGCCCAGCGAAAGGAAAGCGTTGTGGCAAGTGCGGTGTTTTGAACCATTTTGCCAGGGTGTGCGAAAACTTGGTACGCAGGAGCCATAGGGGTGAACCAGGTGCTGAGCAGAAGACTCCGACAGTGGTGCATACCATCTCCCCAGAGACGACAGGGAGGATTAGCTGCACCGTCACCCTAGATGGCGTCGAGATCCCGCTTTTGGTGGATACTGGAGCAGTGATTTCCGTCCTGGACTTGGCAACCATGGAGAGACTGTTTCCCCATCGGCAGATTAGAAAGCAGTATGACGAGTGCTATGGGTATGGATGGAACAGGTTGGCTATTTTGGGGTATGTGGAAATAGAAGCCCAGTATGAGGACAGTGTGGCACCCAGTGTTCACATCAACGTTTCAGCATCCGGAGTTAACATTATGGGTTGTAACCTATTTTACAGTCTTGGGTTCTCCATTGCTAACATTTTGGGTGAAGAATGGTCTGGATGTGGACTGTGGGGCCGACCTGTTCCAGTCGTGGAGGGTGCTGAGGTGTGGGATTCAGACTGGTTGGACAAAGTGACAGAGGGAGAGCACACGCTGCGCCACATGGAGCCATCTTGGGCTGGACCCAATACCATCACGCAGGCTGCCCTGGACGAGGGTGCTGGACGGCACGACAGGACCCCGATGAGGCTCGTGAGGATGAGGCGCCAACATCAGGAGAAAATGGGGCTAGACCGCGGAGCGTGGTGATCGTAAAGCACTCCCAGCGACGGCCTGCCAAGAGGAGACTGAGACGAGCCCGCAAACCGGAGCGATCGGTGACGGAGGGCTGTTGCAGGATTAGTGATCTGGATGAAAGGAAGAGGGCTTCCTCAAAGACCAAGGTTGATGCTCGAGTACGACGGGATCATAGTCCATGCGAGCAGCGGGACAACCAGAAGCGGTTCCAGGTGGAGCCCAGCTGGATGGAGGCAGATCGGCATGCATCTATTCACGTCTGGAGACACCCGAGGGATCTGTGGCTGCCAGTGGTAGAGAGGAGACGGCGCAGCAGGGGCCCTGTGGTGAAGAGACGGAGACGCCTGGAGAGCGATCCATCCAAGGACTGAGGGTTTTTTTGGTTTTGTGTGTCTACGGTGTTTACCCTAGTCCTGTATGTGTTGTTTTACTGCTGGTATGGTACCCCGATCTAAATTTAAAAAAAAAAAAAAAGAAAAAGAGAAGAAAGGAGAAAATGAAAAGCAAGAAGTAGAGTGTTTTGTGACACCTGGGAGTTAAATTTTGTTTTAAGGGAATGTGGGATTTTATTGGCTCAATGTCAGTAATTTAATGGATATATTGGAATTGAATTTTACTAATGTGCTAATTTTATGCCCAAGTTTGGGGTGGTGGGGTGTGTTTACTCTGTTTAAGATGTTTATTTGTGTTAATTTACATACCCAACGGTTGAAGTGTAATAAGATGTACCCATTGAGGGGGTGAGTGTTGGGGGCAGTAGTCATTATGTATTTTGTAGTTTTGTATGTCTTTTATGTGGAGCTGTTCCAGGATTATTTTAGATGCACGGCTTTGTTTTGCATGTTTGGATAATAAGAATAATCCGCCCAGCCGTGTGGGGGTGCTGGTAGTCTACCTGTCCCCCCAGCCCTGTTGTGTGCATGGATAGGTAGTTTATTTGTTTCTGTAATTGTTTTGTTTTAGTGTGTGAGTCGGGAAGCATATTGGGGAGGCCTATCTGTGCGCCTGGCATTTTTTTGAAGGGGAGGAGGAATGTTGTGTATGTAAATAGGCTCTGTTACCAAGATGGCAGCCGGGTTGGACATGGGCTAGACCGGGGTGGCTAGCTACTGGTTTCCGGTGGTGACGCCGCCCGAGGTATAAAGGAGGTGGGTGGAGGAGGCTCTGCCTCTTTCATCGTGGAGTCACCTGGCATGCAAGCAAGTGGCGTAAGCCTTTTTATGCATATGACGCACTTTGTACTAAAGCTTCGTAAACTACATTAATTGTGTATTTGCTTTCACCCAACTATGGACACAACACCAAATGCACATGATTTTGCTTTATTTTTCATTTCTTTCACATATTGACTCATTGTCATGTCTCCTTGTACACACGTGAAAAAATTGTATCTTTCATACATCAGGTTCTTTTTTGGATTACAGTGCGCTTAAAACTTCTTCATTATCTTTATATTTTATGCATCTTCAAACGACAATGTGTTATACATTTCAATTGTGTCCTCTCTAGCTACGTGCAAAAATAGTGAGGCCTGTACCTGAGCATCTCCTTCATTGTAGCCTGTAGCATTTAAGTATAGCATGAATCTCTGTCAGAATCTTCTCCAGTTTTCCGATACGTTGCCTTGCTTCAGTTCCAAGTCCAGCAGGAGGTTGTAAATTTTGCATCTTGATTCTCTTTTATCACTGCAGTCCTTCTGGCACCATGTTACATTTCTTTTGTTAATAAGAAGACTGGAAACATTGTTTATCTGTTAATGTTAGCCACGTTTATTTTTCCGTATATCGGCTTCCTGTTTCTTACAGTATTCTTGTTGACATGTTGTGGAGTGATACAACCAGTGTTGGGTAAGTCACTAGAAAACAGTAGCTAATTACAGTTACTAGTTACTTCTTTTCAAAAGTAATAGTTACGGACTTCCGGTCTGGACGCCATGGTGATAGCAACTTAACGCTGAACCTCCCAGATCCAATCCAAGGAAAACATCGTCAAAATCAGACTTAACGGATTTTTGGAAGAATAAAAATCAAAACACAAAAACACCATGCCTAACCACAAACAGAAGAAACTGGCATTCCCCAGGTCAGGACGCGCGGCGGCCGCAGAATCTGATCCCGAGGACCTCCATTCAGGAGACGAAGAGCTGGGCCTAGCTAACAAAAAGGTTAGCCTGAAATTGCTATATGATGAATTACGACGATTTCGGGCCGAATTTCACGAATTCAGAGAGGAACTAACAAGGACGAACAGCAGATTGGACCAGGCCGAAAACCGAATCTTGGAAGCTGAAGAAAGAGTAAAAGTGCTTGAAGATTCTATGCTGGATTTACACAGAAAACAGTCAAGGCTGGAGGCTAAGCTAGCCGACCAAGAAGGAAGACAGAGACAAGATAACAACAGAATTCACGGTCTGAAAGAAGGAGCTGAAGATGGTTTCAACACAGTGGCGGAATGCGTGGAATCCTTATTGAGAGAGAAGTTGGATATTCCACAAACCACCGATTTGAAAATAGAAAAGGCCCATCGTACATTAGCCGCAAAGCCAGCGGCAGAAGCACACCCGCGTTCAGTGTTGGTAAGATTCTCCGATTTCAAAATAAAACAAGAGGTTGTAAGACGGGCTTGGCAGAAAAAAGGATTTATGCATCAAGAAAGAAAAGTCTTCGTGGAGCACGATTACGCCCCTGAGATTCTTAAAATCGACGGGAATATAACGACGCCAAAAAGGTTCTACGGGAAAAGAATCTACGCTTTCAGATGCCATTTCCGGCGAAGTTAAGGGTCTTTTACGGTGAAGAGTCATGTCTCTACAATTCAGTGGAAGAAGCAACAACTGACATGGCGAGAAGAGGACTCCCGGTAACGGTGTTTAAACCCGCAGCGAATCTGAGCGAGAAAATCAGAGCTCAAACGTGGTCCACTCAAAGACCTTCTAAATCCACGGGCCAGCAGCGGGAAACCCAGCCCCAGAGCTACAAAGATAAGCTTTCCAGTTCCAGGAAGGAATAGCGACCTTTTTGTTTTTTTCTCTCTTTTCAGTCATTCTGCACTTCCATCCCCCCTCCTACAAGGTAACAAACATTAAAGGAGATGCAGAATCAGCATGTGGTAAAACCTTTCATGGAGCAGTTATAGCATTAGAAACAAATGTCTTCTTAATTTAAAGGAAAAAAAAAAATCTTGTTAAAATAGAAATGTAACAATGACCCACATGTTCTCCCCACACTAACAAATACTGTATTAGAGTGAATGTTTGCTGTGATGGGGGTGGGAGGGTGCACACAATCTCATAGGGTATAGGCATAAAAAAAAATAAAAAAAAATCATTACAAATTCAGATTGGGATCTGGAATTCACGTTAAAAACATGGGACAACTTACAGGGGTAAGAGAGGGCCCTCAACACGTAACAGAGTTTGAGGAATTTCCCTCAGAGCCTACACTCCATCAAGGCTCTTACAGGGTCTTTAAAGAGACCCCAGCTTAGGAAGTTTTTTTGACAGTTTTTTGTTTTAAAGTCTCATACACTATGTTCTTAATGTTTTTTATGTTCTTAATGCTCTTTCAGTTTCTGAGTAGCAAAAAAGAGGGCCACCACACTGTTATACTAAATAAGAAAATACAATGGAGAAACAGGGTGTAACCAAAATAGCCTCATATAATGTAAAAGGGATCCTGAATCCAGTTAAAAGATCCAAGATTCTACGCAAAATGAAAAAAGACAAAGCAGAAATAATATTTTTACAAGAAACCCACCTAACAGACGTGGAACACACTAAACTCAATAGACAAGGGTTTAAAATGATCTCTTCATCTTCATATAAGTCGGGGAGGAGGAGGGGAGTAGCGACATTGATATCAACCAAAATTACATTTGAAAAAAAATCAGAACACAAAGATAAAGAAGGGAGGTACAGTTTGGTAATTGGGCGGCTAGAGGGAGAAGATATCACCCTGCTGAATGTATATGCACCACCAGGGGCTAAATGGAAATTTTATAAAAATGTATTCGACCTAATGATAACTAAAGCCCAAGGTTTAGTGATATGTGGTGGAGACTTCAATCTAAGACTGAATCCATACTGGGATGCAACAGGTAATTCTTCACATCAAAATAGCACTCAAAATAGGAAAACTCGGATGCTACTAAAAGAAATGGGAATCTGTGACATATGGAGGGAATTCAACCCCAATGTAAAAGATTATACTTTTTATTCAACGCCACATTCATCTTACTCAAGGATTGATTACTTTTTTATGTTTAATAGAGACATTGGAAGAGTAAAAACATGTAAAATAGGACTGATGGATCTCTCTGACCACAGTCCGATCTATATGGACTTAAACATCCAAAAATACACAAATAATACATTTTCCTGGAGGTTGAATTCAAATGTCCTGAAAGGACCACTGAAAGATGAATTGGAATCAGATATTTTCAAATATTTGGAAGAAAACGAAAATGGAGAAGTATCCCCTTTAATACTGTGGGATGTGAGCAAAGCTGTAATAAGGGGAAAAATTATTGCAAAACTGGCAACCCAAAAGAAACTGAGACAAGAAAAACTAATCACACTAGAGTCAGAACTCAAGAACCTAGAAAAAGAACACAAAGACAACACTCATTCTAATGGCTCGCTCAAGATTAAAGAAATTAAAAATCAAATAAATGAGATCTACACAATAGAAATCCAGAAGAAACTTACATTTCTGAAACAAAAACACTATGAAGCAGGCAGTAAATCGGCAAAATTACTAGCCTAAAAAGCCAAAATTAGCCAAAATTACTAATTGAGGAAACAACAAACAGAAAGAGCAATCTACAAAATCAGAGACCCAGTATCAAAGGAAATAAAATTCAGAATTCAGGATATTCTTAAAAGCTTCGAGAATTACTACAAGAACTTATACTCCCACAAAAAACATAAAAACGCATCCGAGACATTCCTAAACACATTACACCTTCCCCAACTTACGGAATCACAAAATAAAACACTACTGTCAGAAATACAACCTAAAGAATTGGAAAAAGCAATTATGAAACTTAAAGCTAACAAATCCCCAGGAGCAGATGGCTATACAGCAGAGTGGTACAAAACCTTTAAACAGCAACTATCTCCTCTCCTCTTGAAAACATTTAACTATGTCCTCCACACAGGAGAAATCCCCCCCTCCTGGAGAGAAGGGGTCATTGCAGTTATACCTAAACCTGAAAAGGATAAACTAGAATGCTCCAACTACAGACCAATCAGTGTATTAAATCAGGACTATAAGCTTTTTACCATTATCTTTGCCAGAAGGTTAGAAAACATACTGACAGACTTAATTCACTTAGACCAAACAGGTTTTATAAGACAAAGACAGACACAAGACAACAATCGACGCACTTTACACATAATTCATCATATAAAAAAATATAACTTAAATGCAGTCATATTGGGATTAGATGCTGAAAAAGCATTTGATTCGGTTGACTGGTCTTTTCTATATAGAATCTTATCCAGTTTCAATTTTCATAACAACTTCATTAGAACTATACAGGCATTATATAAAAAACCAACAGCTAAAATAAGGATTAATGGTAATTTATCATCATCTTTTGAGCTGGAAAGAGGATGTCGTCAAGGCTGCCCCCTGTCTCCATTGCTCTTTGCAATCTTCATAGAACCTCTGAGCCAATGGATAAAACAAAATCAAAAAATTCAAGGTATTACACTTGGTCAGAAGGAACATAAAATAGCACTCTTTGCTGATGACATTTTAATATACCTAGGGCAACCAGACATTTCTTAACCAGAACTAATCTCAGTTTTTTCAGACTATGGAGATTTATCGGGGTACAAATTAAACATGCATAAAACCCAAGTTTTAACATTCAACTATGGCCCAAATCATTATTCTCTAAGTGAACTCAAAACTAACTGGGAGCTGGAATCTATGAAATATCTGGGGATCAATATCCCGAAACAACTCAACAAAATTATAACACTAAACTATGATCCACTGGTGACAAAAATAAAATCTGACCTAGCAAGATGGAATATGATACCATTCTTAGGTACTGCGCAAAGAATTGAAACAGTCAAAATGAATATACTCCCACGTCTTCTATACCTTTTCCAAACAATACCGGTAGAACCCCCCCAAAAAACATGGCAGGAGCTAGACAGAAGGATCTCAAGATTCATATGGCAGGGCAAGAGACCTAGAATCAGATATAGAACCTTACAGCTAAACAAAGACAAAGGTGGGCTCGCGCTGCCAAATATCAGGGACTATTTTATAGCTGCACAAATTAAAACTTTAGTAGAGATATGTAACCCAGTCTACACTGCACAATGGAAGGAGATGGAATGCCAAATAACAAGTGACATTCCCCTACAGGCGATAATAGGGAACAATGCCTTACCTAAACTCTTGAATAACACTAACCCGTGGATAGAGACCCCGCTAAAAATTTGGTTTAAGATAGTCAGAGAGAATCAAGCTAAAGAGCCCTATTGACTTCTGCAATGGATTGCCTATGATCAAGACTTTACCCCCAATAAAACAGACACTAGATTTAAAGACGGCAAGAAGAATGGCTGCACGGTGGCGCAGTGGTTTAGCACTGTGGCAGCACAGTTTTACCCTCGGCCGGGGGATCGCGGGGATCATGAGATCGTGGGTTCGATCCCAGCCCCCGACCAACAGTGAGCTGTGTGGAGTTTGCATGTTCTCCCCGTGTTGCGCGGGTTTACTCCGGGATTTCTCCGGTTTCCTCCCGCACACCAAAAACATGTAGGTTTAGGGCGCTCGCACACGCAGCGACCGGCAGCCGGTGGCTTGTCACCAGACTGCAAACCAAGTCTACCTACGGGTACAAATAAGTAACAAAAAAAAAAAAAAAAAAAAAGATCTTTACAGGTTCTTTCAGCTTAGACACCACATAAACAATATACTTAAAAAGGAGGATTTGGAAAGGGCCCAGTCAGGTGTTCTGAAGGTCTTCTTAATGGCATATAAAGGGATCCCAGGGATCAGATACATTTCTAAAATATACCAAGGTCTTCAAGACTTAAAAGGAGACAACACATCATATATAAAAGAGAGATGGGAAAAAGAGGGGAATTTCACTTTACAACTGGAAATATGGGAAAAGCTAAATAGACAGCAATGGAAAAGTACCTCATCCCTGCAGTGGAGAGAATTTGGATGGAAAAATTTGGTAAGATTTTTCAGAACATCTGCACAAAACAAATTTACCCATAAGGGGTTGAACTGTTGGCGCTTGTGTGGTGAAAAGACTGCAAATCATTTTCATGAGTTTTGGTCATGCCCAGTTATCCACCAATATTGGACCAATGTACAGACAATATTGGGGAAAATATTCAAAATAACAGTTCCCTTTTCTTTTATAACTTTGTATTTGGGTTTACTACCGGACTCACTGGAAAGATGAGGAGATAAATACTTATTCAATGTTTTAATATTGGCAAGTAAAAAAGCTCTAACTAAAAAATGGATGCTGAAGGACTATCCTACACCTGAAGATTGGATTAACGTGATTCAAGACATTTACTCGATGGAAAAGTTGACATTCGCACTGAGACAGGACATGGATGGGTTCATGAACTTTTGGCAACCCTGGATCGCATATGTGTCTTCCATTAGATCTAATCTTTGACAAATACCATTTCAATGATGGTCCCACTCTTTGTTCCAATGCTACTCAGATGCTCTTTTACTTTTAATTACTTAATTTTCTGTTTGTTTGTTTTTTACTGTTCTGTTTGTTTGTTTACTTGGTTTTTTGTTTGTTTGTTTAATTTAATTCTCTTTAATTTCACTTTTTCTTTCACTTTAAAAAAAAGGGGGTGTTGTAATAACTATTCTACCAATGTTGTCAAATAGCAAAATATAAGGGAACGTACGATGAAAATGTTAACAATGCAATGCTGTAATGACCTGTATACCCTTTACAAAAACTTAAATTAAAAAAAAAAAAAAAAGTAATAGTTACTTTGCCAATTGCTGCATGATTAAAGTAACTATTTACTTGTAAAAGTAACTTTCACATTGCTTTTAAATGCATACTTAAATCATCTTGAAGACATAGCAAGATAATTTAATTAATGGATTGCATTATGGGCTTATTTATGTCAGGCTGAAAACAGACTGTTTCAGACAGAGCTTTTAGAACATGTTTAGTCTGCTTTATCCTGCCTTGAGAGCTCATATTGTGGGAAAAATCTGTTCAGTTGGATGTGTGTCCATGGGGCCGATGGCCATGGCAGAGAAAATCTGAAGAAAATCAACATGAAATTGCCAGTAATTTCCTCATTTTGGAGTGAGAAATGGGGCTTATAGAGTGAGAGAAGGAAAAAGAGTGAGAATTACTCCAAAAGAGTGACTTGGCAACACTGCATAAAGCTGTCCATGTTTATCTTACCTTTATGATATGGATTTAATCCGATGTGCAGTGATCCAAAGAAAATGTCCATTTTCCACAGTCCAAATGTCTGCTGTGACAGAGACATGATCCATCCATCCATCCATCCATCCATCCATCGTCTACCGCTTTTCCGGAGGTCCGGGTCGCGGAGGCAGCAGTTCAAGCAGAGAAGCCCAGACTTCCCTCTCCCCAGCCACCTGCTCCAGCTCTTCAGAGGGGATACCAAGGCGTTCCCAGACTAGCTGGGAGACATAGTCTCTCCACCGAGTCCTGGGTCTGCCCCGGGGTCTCCTCCCAGTGGGACGTGCCTGAAACACCTCAAGTGGGAGGCGTCCAGGAGGCATCCTAATCAGATGCCCATACCACCTCAACTGACTCCTTTCAATGTGGAGGAGCAGCGGTTCTACTCTGAGCCTCTCCCGGATGACTGAGCTCCTCACCCTATCTCTGAGGGTGAGTCCAGCAATCCTACGGAGAAAGCTCATTTCAGCCGCTTGTATCCGCGATCTCGTTCTTTCGGTCATTACCCAAAGCTCGTGACCATAGGTGAGAGTAGGAACGTAGATTGACTGGTAAATCGACAGCTTTGCCTTAGAACTAAGCTCCCTCTTCACCACAACAGACCGGTACAACGTCCGCATCACTGCAGATGCTGCTCCAATCCGTCTGTCGATCTCTCGCTCCATTTTCCCCTCACTCGTGAACAAGACCCCAAGATACTTAAACTCCTCCACTTGGGGCAGGAGCCTGTCCCCAACCCGGAGAGGACAATCCACCTTTTTCCGGCTGAGGACCATGGACTCGGACTTGGAGGTGCTGATTCTCATCCCAGCCGCTTCACACTCAGCGGCAAACCGTCCCAGCAAGAGCTGTAGGTCATTGCTGGATGAAGCCAACAGGACAACATCATCTGCAAACAACAGAGATGAGATCCTGTGGTCACCAAGCATGACACCCTCCATTCCCTGGCTGCGCCTAGAAATCCTGTCCATAAAAATTATGAACAGGACCGGTGACAAAGGGCAGCCCTGGCGGAGTCCAACTCTCACTGGGAATGACTCCGACCGAGTGTTGGCAATGCGAACTAAACTCTCACAACGGTCGTACAGAGACCGAATAGCTCGTAACAACAAGCCCGATACCCCATACTCCCGAAGCACCCCCCACAAAAATCCACGAGGGACGCGGTCAAATGCCTTCTCCAAGTCCACAAAACACATGTAAACTGGTTGGGCAAACTCCCACGAACCCTCAAGAATTCTCGAGAGGGTAAAGAGCTGGTCCGATGTGCCACGGCCAGGACGAAAACCACATTGCTCCTCCTGAATCCGAGGTTCGACCAACGGCCGGACTCTCCTCTCCAATACCTTGGCATAGACCTTCCCAGGGAGGCTGAGGAGTGTGATCCCTCTAAAGTTGGAGCACACCCTCCGGTCCCCTTTTTTGAAGAGAGGAACCACCACCCCGGTTTGCCATGCCAAAGGCACTGCCCCCGACCTCCACGCAATGTTGCAGAGGCGTGTCAACCATGACAACCCAACAACATCCAGGGCCTTGAGGTACTCGGGGCGAATCTCGTCCACCCCCGGGGCCCGGCCACCAAGGAGATTTTTAACCACCTTGGCGACCTCAGCCCCTGTGATAGGCGAGTCATCCCCCTCGTCCCCAAACCCTGCTTCCTCTGTGGAAGGCGTATCAGTGGGATTGAGGAGATCCTCGAAGTATTCCTTCCACCGCCCGACGATATCCCCAGTTGAAGTCAACAGTGTCCCATCCGCACCATACACAGTGTGGACGGGGAGCTGCTTTCCCCTCCTGAGCCGCCGAACAGTTTGCCAGAATCTCTTTGAAGCCGACCGAAAGTCTTGTTCCATGGCCTCACCGAACTCCTCCCATACCCGGGTTTTTGCTTCAGCAACCACCCGAGCTGCACTCCGCTTGGCCTGCCGGTACACCTCAGCTGCTTCGGGAGTCCCACAAGCCAACCAAGCTTGATAGGACTCCTTCTTCAGCTTAATGGCCCCCCTCACCACTGGTGTCCACCACTTGGTTCGGGGGTTGCCACCACGAGATGCACCGACCACCTTGCGGCCGCAGCTCTGGGCTGCCGCTTCAACAACAGAGGTGGAGAACATGGCCCATTCAGACTCCATGTCTCCAGACTCCCTCGGAATGTGGTTGAAGTTCTTCCGGAGGTGGGAGTTGAAGACCTCCCGGACAGGGGCCTCAGCCAGACGCTCCCAGCACACCCTCACTATACGTTTGGGTCTACCAGGTCTGAATGGCTTCCTCCCCTGCCATCGGATCCAACTCACCACCAGGTGGTGATCAGTTGACAGCTCTGCACCTCTCTTTACTCGGGTGTCCAAGACATACGGTCGCAGGTCTGATGATACGATAACAAAATCGATCATCGACCTGCGGCCTAGGGTGTCCTGGTGCCAGGTGCACATATGGACACCCTTATGCTTGAACATGGTGTTCGTTATAGACAGACTGTGGTTAGCACAGAAGTCCAATAACTGAACACCACTCGGGTTCAGATCGGGCAGGCCGTTCCTCCCAATCACCCCCCTCCAGGTTTCACTGTCGTTGCCCACGTGCGCATTGAAGTCCCCCAGTAGGACAATGGAGTCTCCAGGAGGAGCACCCTCCAGCACCCCAGTCACAGACTCCAAAAAGGGTGGGTACTCTGAAACATCATTTGGTGCATAGGCACAAATGATGGTCAGGACCCGTTTCCCAACCCGAAGGCGCAGGGAAGCAACCCTTTCGTCCACCGGGGAAAACTCCAATATAGAGGCAGCAAGGTGGGGCGATACAAGAATACCTACCCCTGCTCGTCGCCTCTCGCCCGGGGCAACTCCAGAAAAGGCCAAGCTCCAGCCCCTCTCCAGGAGACTGGTTCCGGAACCGGAGCTGTGTGTTGAGGTGAGGCCAACTATATCTAGCCGGTATCGCTCAATCTCGTACACCAGCTCAGGCTCCTTCCCCACCAGAGAGGTGACATTCCACGTACCAAAAGCCAGTTTAGAAAGCTTGGGATCAGTCCGCCAAGGTCTCCGCCTTTGACTGCCACCTAATCCACATAGCACCGGACTTCCATGATCCCTCCTGCAGGTGGTGAACCTACTGGAGGGCGGACCCATGTAACTCCTTCGGGCTGAGCCCGGCCGGGTCCCATGGGTGGAAACCCGGCCACCAGACGCTAGCCTTCGAGCCCCTCCCCCAGGCCTGGCTCCAGGGTGGGGCCCCGGTAACCCCATACCGGGCGGGGTACACTGAATCCTTGATATACAATTTATCATGAGAGTCTGTTGGATCGTTCTTCGTCTGGCCCTTCACCCAGGACCAGTTTGTCTTGGGAGACCCTATCAGAGGCAAATTGCCCCGGACAACATAGCTCCTGGGATCACTGGGGCACGCAAACCCCCCCACCACGATAAGGTGACGATCCATGAGGGGGAGAGACATGATCCAGTTTCTCAAATTCCTTTTGGAGATCAAAAACCATTTTTGACTAATCTTTATCTAGGTAGCAAGTAAATGTGTTTTAACTTCAGTGGATCACAGTCTCAGCTGCCTGATGTAAAGTGACTGTTATCACATCTTCATTCTGGAACAAAGTATCAGTCAGGCAATCAGCCAGTTTAATTCTTGCTGGGTCACAAACTGGCCAGATGCATACCTGTGCTTGAAATCCAGCCATGGCTGTTCAGAATACAGTAGATCCACTTCACGGTGTTGTTAGCATAGTTAGCCATTACTTAACACTAGCTTTGTTGAGCTTGTTGCTGTTTTCAGGCACTTAAGTCTCAACCAGCACTTTAGTTTGCAAGCCACCAAAATGCTTTTGTCTTTACCCACAACAAAGGAAAAGTAATGTCTTTTTCCACAAAAACAAAGAAGCTTCATCTTTTTCCAGCAGGAACAAGCTCGATTTGTGGCTGCTGGCTGCAGCAGTGAAGAGGCTGTTTGCAACAGGTCACGATGACTAACAGCTCCATCAGCTACGTAGGGTCAGTTTGTATTTATTTGTGCTAAAAATATCTATCCATATTAATAAAATGAGTAATGAGTAACGCATCTGATCAAATTTCAGTAACTAACGCATTACTGAATTTTCAAACACAGTAATTTCATTACATAGCACACTACTGCAAAAGTAGTGGCGCTACAGTAACACATTACTCCCAATACTGGATACAACACATCAGAAACTAACTAATCATGACATCAGTTGTCACCATTTCTGGCCACAAAATGGACCAACCTGGGGAGTGCATCGTCCACGGTTTCTCCTGTACTCCAGCCTGCCCTGGGGCAGTCCTGTGTACTATGCTGGAAGCTGAGCCAGACCATGCCCATGGCGATAGTTGGACCAAAGAGAATGCACTGTGTGTGCACACAGTGCTCATGTGAGTTGTAGTTTTGTAGTCTCACACTGCTATAGAGGGTTTGCATTGATGCCACACGAGTCATGTGTCTTTTGTTTACTGCGCCATTTTGGACGGCAATGAACTGTCATAAACTGGCTTATATGGGGCAGGAAGGGAGAGAGCCAAGCGCTGAACTTGCAGTTTGTGGGATTTATTCAAGGAAACACAAAGTCCAAAAGTGCACAAAAATAACTTACAAACGATGAAAACCAGTAGACAGTGTGGAAAAAACACAGGAAAACACACCAGAAAAGGGAGAGGGTTCTGGTGAGGACGAGTGGAATCTTGGTGAGGCTCTGACAATGAGTGAATGAAAAAAAAAAAAAAAAACAGTCTTAAATAAAGCAGGAAATCAGTAACAATGAATGACAGCCGGTGAAGATCACAAGAGCGGGAAGGTTGACCTGATTACATGACAGGCGTCAGCTGTGATGACCTGTAAACTGAACCAAAGATAGCAGAGTAGGAGTGTCTGGAGGAGGAGGTGGAGAGCTCATGTCAAAGGGAAACAAAATATAAACACTGTGGCGATGTTAAAATAAGGCACGGCGACTGGAGTTTTAATGAAGTTTATTGATCAAATCATCGCCATCACGGAGCTCACCCCAGCTGCTGTATAAGCATGCTGGGAATCGCTCTCAGGCTCTCATGAGCTGTAGTCAGAAGCAGTCAGAAGAAGAACAGAGGGTGAACATATGAATTCAGCCACTTAAATACCCAGCAACGGACAATACATCAAAGGCATTTTATCATCAAAGGAAATGCATTCAGACATGTGACATTTGTACCACAATGAGAGCAGGAAGCATGAATGTTTGCATTTGCGTCATACATATCCACAGGATGCTGGTGCCTGAACTAAGCACAGGAAGGCTGCCTATTGATCTCAACACACACATCTCACTGTCCTGTTAATTGCTCTAGTCGAGCACTGTGTTTGTCCGTGGCTGCTGTGGGGGGGTACCCCATACACTCCCCCCCCAGAGGGCTTAGCGGGGAGCTGAGACCTCGGTAGTCCCGCTTTGGTGGCGAGCTGCGGGGAAAGTCTGTGCCGGGGAAGGGAGGAGGGTGGGGGTAGTAAGTGGCGGGGGATGTCCATGGCTGTGGGAAGAAAAGTTAGTCTCTGATTCCTCTCGCGATTCAGTCCGGCAATGAAGAAAAACAGGAGCTGAAGCTATGTGAGGGACTTGGCGTTTAGGCTTTAGGTGCGTTCGCGGCCCTAAAGCCCTCGGGGACAGCTGACGGCTGGATTCCCGTCGTGCGCCATGGCTGAGACTTACACCAAATCCTGTGTGCGGGCTGCGTGTGTGCTTCAGGTGTGTGAGCAGTCCTGAAGAGCCGTGTGCAGCGGTGGAGGATGATGTATAAGTCCGTAGAGCCAGCTTGTCTCTGGTGCGCGGCACGCGCTGCGGCCACGTGCCTTCCAGCTGCGCTGTTCTGATGCGAGGCTTCTGTGCATGGCCGGTCCGCTGTCGCGAGACGAATCAAGGTCAGGGGGCTTGATGGAGATCTGCGCAGTCGGCGCCGATTGTCTCCCCTGTTCGGGCCGTTGGTCGTCGCTCGTGCCGGGTCATGGTGCGTTCAGGTCCACGCGTTCTCTGTCGGCCATGGGCCACCGTCGTGGAGAGAGGGCAAGGTGTGTGCGCTCTCGTGTGGAGACACAGAATCGTGTGTCAGGAACCGTGAGAGCGGCCGGTCCAGCGTGGATGTGCCGATCTAGGCGTGCAGACCTCACCATGAAATTTCCTCAGCTTTCCCGGTCGTGGGTGGTCTCCGGAGAGCGTCAAAGTCTCCCTAAAGCAGAAAGGAAGGGCAGATCAGTCGGGCTGCCGCGTTCGCTTGTCGTCGGAGAATCACTGCCGGGTGCTGCGTTTGCTGGCAGCGTGTTCTTTTCAGCGTCGGGTCGCCAGCGTGGTTGTCCAGACCAGAAGGTTGCGTCGCACAAAGCGTGTGCGTCTGCAGGGTCACCAGTGTGGCGATGTTAAAATAAGGCACGGCGACTGGAGTTTTAATGAAGTTTATTGATCAAATCATCGCCATCACGGAGCTCACCCCAGCTGCTGTATAAGCATGCTGGGGATCGCTCTCAGGCTCTCATGAGCTGTAGTCAGAAGCAGTCAGAAGAAGAACAGAGGGTGAACATATGAATTCAGCCACTTAAATACCCAGCAACGGACAATACATCAAAGGCATTTTATCATCAAAGGAAATGCATTCAGACATGTGACATTTGTACCACAATGAGAGCAGGAAGCATGAATGTTTGCATTTGCGTCATACATATCCACAGGATGCTGGTGCCTGAACTAAGCACAGGAAGGCTGCCTATTGATCTCAACACACACATCTCACTGTCCTGTTAATTGCTCTAGTCGAGCACTGTGTTTGTCCGTGGCTGCTGTGGGGGGGTACCCCATAACACCATAATAAAGCTAAGACCTGAATGGCAAAGGCGCCTAATGAAACTAACAGAATGTTACTAAGAACTAAAATTACATAAACAGGTAACTCAAAACACATCATCTATCCAGAATCAATACATAGTAAAAATAAACACACAAGACTGAGAAAATACAGGAAAAATCCATAAACAAAGTGAGGGCGTGAGCACAGTGAAACACTGCGCTCTGCCTCATGACACGAACAGTCAAATCACCAACAGCAAGCGTGAGTGAGTGTAATCAACGAGATAAATGGCTACACACAAATCAACACTGTGGTCCAATGATAAGGTGCAGACTTTTCAGTGGTTGGTAGCTGAGTAAAAAAATCCAGAGGGAGCTGGACGGAGCGACCTGAAAAGAATTCACGGCCACTGACCGGCGAAGGCAGATGGGAGGCAGAGAGGCATAGACCCGACCACGGCATCATCATTATTGAAAACAGTAATAGAGGATGGTGAGTGATGTGATATTATGCATCTTTGCCATCATTTATCCCAGTGGTGAAAAGCTCACTTTGAACAAACAACACCGTTGTCTCCTGTATGCAGACAGTGAGCTAGGTAGTTAACCATCAATGCTAACTCTGTTCTCTGCTTGTATTTTGTGCTTGTGTTGACAACATCTGACAAAATAAGCCAGTGTTAATCCTGGTTAAAAAGTAGTTTTTTTACACGTTGCACTTAAGTGCTGTGCATGTACTTAAGTTGTGTCTGTATTTTCATTCTAGAATCCTTCAGCCTGCGGTAGGATTCTAGATCTGCTGAACCGGGGCCAGCAGCACATCCAGTTGCTTCTCAGTGAGGCAAGAGAGCATGAAACGGGAACAGGTCAAGAGGACCCCTGACCAAGTGAGCACCCCAAGTGGACCCCAGGATCCAATCTGTACATGTACAAGTACATTTTCAATCCAGCGATTTACAAACTCATTCAGAGCTTTCTAACGCCTCATTCAGAACATTATAGTCCCACATACCTATTCTGTGGATTTTCATCTGGGGGCAGCCAGCAGTGACGGGCAGCCACGGTGGAGAAGAAAAGTCTTTTGAAAGCAGAAACAGAGCCAAAACCTTCTCTGGGTCAGGTTAGTTGTCATCTTACAAATATATACGTAAATATATATTTTTTACACTTCTTGGTGGCCGAGAAAAGTCTTTCCAACAGTTTTACACAAATTCTTGTTGTTGTTGTCCATCCTGTACCTGATCATGATGGCGCTTTTTTCATCATTGCAGAAGGCATCAGACAGCATGGCTGTGAATGTCATGCTGAAAAGTGTGGGCACAAGTACACATCCCTGGCTTGATCCCATTGGTGACTGGGAAAGCTTCGGAGGAGTCTCCATCGTCCAGTACTCGAGCAAGCATGCCGTTATGGAAATGGCACACCATGCTGATGAACTTGTCTGGGCAGCCGAACTTCGCCATGATCTTCCACAGCCCCTCACAACTGACGGTATCAAAAGCCTTGTTCAGATCTAGAAATGTGCAGAGGTCCATGTTCTGCTCTTGACACTTCTCCTGAAGTTGGCATGTGGCAAAGATCATGTCAGCAGTTCCATGACCCTCTCTGAAGCCACACTGGCTCTCTGGCAGGTGACCACCTTCCATGTGCTGAATGAGACAGTTGAGAAGGACTCTTGTGAGGATCTTGCCAGCGATGGCGAGGAGAGAGATCCCATGGTGGTCGTCGCAGGACTGCCTGTTTCCTTTTCTCTTGTAGAGATGGACAATAGAAGCATCCTTCAGTCCCTGGGGGATAACTTCCTGCTGCCACATGGTCTGAAAGAGCTTGGTGAGTTTCTGTATTAGAACTGGTCCTTCTGCCTTGTAGATTTCAGCTGGGATGGAGTCAGAGCCTGGTGCTTTGCCGTTCGAAAGGAGTTTGATCGCTTTTTGGACTTCTGATTCCGTTGGAGGTTCTGCCAGAGACATGTTCACCTCTACTTAGGGCATGTGAGTGATTGCTTCTGCATTGATGGACAAAGGTCTGTTCAGGACGCTGCTGAAATGTTCTGCCCATCTTTACAGGATTGCGTTCTTGTTGGTGAGGAGAGTGGACCCGTCAGCACTGAGCAGTGGTGATGTTCCAGACGACTGAGGCCCGTAGATGGTCTTAAGGGCATTGTAGAAGCATTTGAAGTTGTTGCTGTCAGCATACTGCTGTATTTCATCTGCCTTTTTGCTGAACCAGAAGTCCTGCATCTCTCTGAGCTTTGCCTGAACCTTTCCTTTGATGGAGTTGAAGGTTGCCTTCTTAGAGGCAGATCCGTTGTCTTGCTCGTACGCTCTGTGGGCTTCATGCTTCTCGTCAAGCTGCTTTTAAATGTCCTCATTGTTTTCATCGAACCAGTCTTGGTGTTTGTGTGTGTTGTGGCCCAGATGAGTGAGTGAGGTGTCATACACTATGTCTCTGAAAGCTGCCCAGTCTTCTTCTGCTCCACATGCCCCGAGGTCGAGCTGACTAAGCTTGCTGTCCAGGTCCTCACTGAGGTTCTGTCTGTCAGCTGTTCCAGCTTGCTGACACTGAGTCGCTTGTTTGCCTTTTTCTCCTGTGGATGCTGTTTGGGCTGGATGTGCATGTTGAGCTTTGAGAGAATGAGTCTGTGATCCATCCAGCAGTCTGCACCACACATCGCCTTCGTCACTCTAACGTCCTGCTTGTCTCTCCTTCTCACAGTGATGTAATCGATCAGATGCCAATGCTTGCTGCGTGGATGCATCCAGGAGGTCTTGTTGCGATTAGGCAAGTGGTAGATGGTATTAGTGATCAGAAGGTCATGAGAGGCGCTCGTCTTCAACAGGAGAAGACCATTGCTTTTGCACTTTCCAACTCCATTTCTCCCAAGGACTCCCTCCCATGTCTGGTAGTCTGTACCAACTCTGGTGTTACAGTCTCCAGGAACAATGAGTTTGTCCTCCTTCGGTACACCTTCAATGAGAGCCTCTAAGTCCTCATAAAACTTGTCTTTGATCTCATCTGGGTTCATCATGGTGGGGGCATATGCACTGATGAATGTGGCATGGCGTTTTCCTTGGAAGGGGAGCCGCAGGGTCATGAGGCAGTTGTTAGTTCCTTTGGGGAGGCTGGTAAGTTTGCTGATCAGATTGGAGCTGATCGCGAAACCCACTCCTGCTTTACACCATTCTTCCCTGCCTCGGCCACTCCAGAAAAAGGTGTAGCCAGCTTTGACTTCTGTCAGCTGACCTTCGTCTGCAAACCTGGTCTCGCTCAGAGCTGCGATGTGGATGTTGTACCTGCTGAGTTCTCTTGTGACAAGTGCTGTCCGTCTCTCAGGTCTGTCCGCTTTGGAGCTGTCCATGAGCATTTGCACATTCCAAGTGCCAATGGTGAGTGATGTCACCTTAGTTGATTTCTTCTGAGAATTTTGACTACTAGGGTGGGATCCCTACCAGCCGCGGCTTGCTGGCCAGGGTGTAGTGAAGCAGGCTATGTTTAGGTCACCTTTTCTAGCCCCTTCCTCAGGCCATGAAGGTGAGCAGAGTGAATCCTAAAGAGGGCTGCTCAGACACCTAGGGGGATGCTGAACTCCACTGCTGCTTATGTCCAGTAGAGAGCGACCCTATGCCCTGGGCCGTCTATGTGTGGGATTGTGGCTACAGCTTCCAGTGTATCCGCACCTGCTGCTTCATCACTTGCCCATCGCCACAGGACTTGGGGGGGGGGGCAGATGAGAAGGAAATTGGGAGGGGGGTGATGTCTTCATTTGCGTGTGAATTTGATTTAAGTGAGGGAGAGTTGCGCAGGGTCCCAGCCTCACTCTCCCATCCCAGCCTATCTGGATCCAGTGGCAAGACGTAGTCAAGACGGCTGGAGATAGGCTTGGATGCAGTGGATGGCTAGCAGTGTCCTACGTGTCTCACTGTGCCCTAGTTGTGCTCAACAACTAGGTGGTGCGGTGGCGCAGTGGTTAGCACTGCGGCAGTACAGCAACTCACCCTTGGCCATGGGATCCTGGGTTCGATCCCAGCCCCTGACCAACAGTGATCTGTGTGGAGTTTGCATGTTCTCCCCGTGTCTGCGTGGGTTTACTCTTGGATTTCTCCGGTTTCCTCCCACAGGCCAAAAAACATGCAGGTTAGGTTAATTGGAGACTCTAAAGTGTCCCTAGGTGTGAATGTGTGTGTGAATGGTGAAGGGATAGCACCGTGCCGTGGTTGCTTCATCCAACCAGGTGGATGCCCTGAATTTCCCATCTGGGGATCAATAAAGTACACAAAAAAAAACAAACACTTTGCTGGGTCTGCCTTCCTGCTCGTTGAGCCAATCTGGTGGTTTCCTCCGCGCAGTCCGCCAGGTCCAGTCTACGCATGCGTAGGTAGACAAGCCCTACCTCACCGAGGGTTTCAAGCCCATCGGCTACTCTCACCTGGTTTCGCCTGCCAGTCAAAGCGGTTTACCAGGGTGTGGCCACTGTTGCATGCAAACAGCTACTTGTAGCCACAGGTAAGAGTTGAGCGCCAAGTGGGAACCAAAGCGGACTGACCACCCGGAGGTATGACTGTTGCCCCATCAGAGGTACTATCCCTCCCTGACACTCCATACACCCCACGGCTATGGTATAGAGAGCCTAAGTCACGCCCCCTCTACTTCCATATATGGGACCTTAAATTGAAAAAAATCTCCATTGAAATGAATGGCAAGAGCAAAATTATATTTTGATCTCGATAGAAACAAGTTATACACATGATGTTTGTCAATTTAAAAGATAATTTTCCATGTAAGTAATGGTGTAGGTTGTTGTCTAACTGTTAAGGTATAAGGTTACGAAAATACATAAATTAAAAAACTACAAACAGATGGACGGAGCTTACTGTTGTGTCCATAATTGGGTCAAAGTAAACACACAGCTGTTATAGTTTACGGAGCTTTATTACATTCAGAGTCGTTTACATAAAAAGGCTTACGGCACTCGCCTGCTTGCCAGGTGCCTCCCGTGATGAAAGAGGCAGAGCCTCTTCCCCCCACTTCCTTTATACCCCAGGCGGTGTCACCATCGGAAACCGGCATTAAGCCACCTCGGTCTAGCCCATGACCAACCCGGCCGCCATCTTAGTAATACAGCCAGTTTACATACACAACATTTCCCCCCCTTCAAAAATGCCAAGCACACAGATAGCCCTCCCCAATTTGCTTCCCAACTCACACTCTAAAACAAAACAATTACAGAAACAAAACTTCCTATTCATGCACACAACTAAGGCTGGGGAGCCAAGTAGACTACCAGCACCCCCACACGGCTGGGCAGATTATTCTGCCACCAAACATTCAAAACAAAGTCTAAAATAATCCCGGAACAGCTCCACATAAAAGACATACAAAACTACAAAATACACAATGACTACTGGCGCCCCCACCCCCCAACACTCACCCCCACAATGGGTACATCATACTACATGTTAAACGTTGGGTATGCAAATCTGCATGAATAAACATCTTCAATGGAGTAAACACACCCCACCACCCCAAACTCGGGCATAAAACTAACACACTAGCAAGATCCAGTTTCAACATATCCATTTAACTACTGTCATTCAGCCAATAAAATCCCACATTTACAATTCAGGTCCCTCAAAACAAAAAATTAACTCCCAGGTGCCATAAAACACCCCACTTCTTACGTTTCTCTCTCTTTTTTTTTTTTTTTTTTTTTTTTTTTTTTATAATTTAAATCGGGGTACCAAACCAGCAGTAAAACAAACATATCGGGACCAGAGCAAAAGCACACATAAACAGAAAATAAAGTCATAACAGCGCTCTCAGTTCTTAGACGGGTCTTTCTCCAGCCGCTTCCGTCTCTTCACCTCAGGGCTCCCATTGCACAACTTCTTCCCTTCCACTCGACGTAACTCATTCAGATGCCTCCAGGTCTGGTCAGACAAGCGCAGATATCCATCATTCCGAGTAGCCTCCACCCGGAACGTCTCCTCTCATCACGCCGCTCGCGTGAACCGTGATCTACTCTCATCTGGGCCTCAACCCTGGGTCGCACCATGTCTCCGACCCGCAGCCTGTGTCTTCTTCCTCCGGTGATTTTGGGTCTGACTGGTCTCCACCAATGATCCGGTTGACTCGTAGGCCCAGTCTGTGCCACCCATGGTAGACCATCTTCCTGAGCGATGTATCAACCTGCTTTCTGGTCCTGCCCCTTCTGGATCCAGCATGGGTGCCTTGTACTTACAGGCCGCCTCCGGGGTCCCGTCGTGCCGTCCCGCACCCTCATCTAGGGATTCAGACAGACCGGCATCGGGTCCAACCCGCAGCAGCATCGCGCGGCGCCGAACATGCTCTCCTTCATTACACATGTCCAGCCAGTCCGATTCCCTCACCTCCACGCCATCCACCAGCGGAGTCGGTCAGCTCCACAGTCCGCAGCCCGACCACTCCTCACCCAACACGTTGGCGATTGAAAAACCCATGCTATAAAAGAGATTACACCCCATGATGTTAACCCCCACAGCGGTGACATGAATGCGGGCTTGGGGCACAACAACAGATTTATAACGGGCTTCAACTTCCACAAACCCCAAAACTGCCAATCTGTTCCATCCATAGCCATAATAATCTCTTCCTTGTTGTTTAATCTGTAGGTGGGGAAACAAACTGTTCACGGTCGCCAGGTTCACCACTGAGATAACAGCTCCAGTGTCCACCAACAGTGAAACCACAACACCGTCAAGCATGACATCGCACCCGATCCTCCCCGTTGTCTCCGGGGAGACCGTGTGTACGATAGTCTGAGTCTTCTGCGCAGCACCCGGTTCCTTCCTACAGCTCCTGCGTTCGAAGTTAGCGCACACCCTGGCAAAATGGTCCCGCAAACCACACTTGCCACAACGCTTTCCTTTTGCTGGGCACACATTGGCCTTATAGTGGTGAACAGGGGACCCACAACCGTAACAACGTGGCGTACCTGGGGCGGACCTTATTTTTACCACGGAGGCATATGAATCCTCTCCGGCATCACCATCACCAGGGTCCCAAAAGAGTGCCATAGCGCAAAACTCATACTCACCCAGAAAAGCCCATTCAGGAAGGCCTCTCACGATGGTCTCTGCTGCCTCGAGCCATTGGGTGAGCTCGATAGCCGTGGCCAATGTCAACTCTCCTGGATACTCACACAATCTGGACCGGACCGCTGTACAGCAAACATGCTCCGCTAGTTGGTCCCAAATCATCTCCTTTTCAAGGAGTCCGAAATCACACCCCCTTGCCAGCCTCCAGAGATCTTCAATGAACACCATCACTGGTTCTCCCAACCGCTGGCGGCGCTGTCGAAACTGGATGTGCCGGACCGTGATGCTCTCCGGCACGCAAAAATGGCGCACCATCAGCTCCACCACACCATCGAAGCTATCAGCCCCCCCCCCCCCCAGGCTCTCTAGTACTCTCTGCCCCTCAGTACCCAAATTATGGACTAACACAGCCCTCACGCGAAGCCTTTCATGCTTGCCGAGGTTCAAAACCATGAGGTAGTTGGTAAAAGCATTAAACCAATGAGGCCACAGCACAGGCGGCCTGCCCGGGGCCTCCAAAAATAGGCGAAACTCAGCAACAAACTTTTCCATTCCCGCTTTTACCTCATCGCCAAATGTTGTGTCCATAGTTGGGTCAAAGTAAACACACAGCTGTTATAGTTTATGGAGCTTTATTACATTCAGAGTCATTTACATAAAAAGCTTACGGCACTCGCCTGCTTGCCAGGTGGCTCCCGCGACAAAAGAGGCAGAGCCTCTTCCACCCACTTCCTTTATACCCTGGGCGGCGTCACCACCGGAAACCGGCAGTAAGCCACTCCAGTCTAGCCCAAGACCAACCCGGCTGCCATCTTAGTAATACAGCCAGTTTACATACACAACACTTACGTCATCTTTTCAAAGTGCGCCCAGGATGAAGTAACTAACCATCCTCTGGATCAACTGCAGCTCTCACAATACAAAACAATACCATCGTGTTGTTCACTGTTGCCAACTCATCAGTAAAGAAAGTAGCTATTGGCTGTCCTAAAACTCAACAAGTCGATAAATGATATCATCACCTAATTTGCATAATAGGTCATTTGCATGTCATTGTAATGGACGCTGTAGTAGAGAAGAATAATGTCACGGGAGAGATAAAAAGTGAGCAAAAAACACCCTAAATATGTCTAGAACTACAAATTAACGTTCTTCTGTTGATTCTTGGTTTGGTTGTTTTAATTTTTCCATTTAAATAGGCCATCACTTCTTAAAATAACTTCATGACTTTAATGGTTTGTCTAGACCCACATTACATAAATTAGTTTTGTCCTGTATTGTTAAATGTTAAAATATCAAATTTAATCAAAAGACTGTTATGTGGGGTGGAATTGCTAGCTCTAAGTCCAACCCTCCTCCTTTATCCGGGCTTGGGACCGGCAAAGTGACTCAAAAACGTAACTCTAAACTAAGTAACTCTGGCAGAGTTGCTCTTTTTAAAATTTTTAAAATAATTTTTTTATTCTTATATTTTTAAGTTTGGTTTAGTTGCTAACCTCATGCTCCGCTTAGAAGCCTACAAGAAGTCACAGTAAAACATGAACATTTTTTGCCATAACATTTTTAACCTTTTTTTTTTGTATGACAGTTTTAACCGGACAACATTAACAACCGAAATTAACAAAAAGAGTCAGAAAAAACTGTCGTGGCAATGTAAGAAAATGATGGTAATTGGTGTGTCCCTAATTCAGGATCATTGTTTTCTTTTTCAGACCCCCCTCCACACACACACGCGCCTGTGCTGGGTCACAGAAAGAGTAGGTCATCTTCATGCCGCTACTGCAGCATCCAATTGGTATCAGACATTGCAGTTCTGAAAAAACTTAATTTATTACCTCCGCCAAAGGGGGAGGTTATGTGATCATCAGCGTTGGTTTGTCTGTCTGTCTGTTTGTTTGTCTGTTTGTTTGTTTGTTAGCAAGATAACTCAAAAAGTTATGGACGGATTTTCATGAAATTTTCACAGATTGTCAGAAATGGGGCATCCTACAGATGATTAGATTTTGGTGGTGATCCGGATCACTGTCCACAAGAAAACTGCCATTACGCAAAATGCCATTTTCATGAATAACTACTAAACCACTAATCCTATCATTGTCAATCCAATTGCTTGTCATATGTTTTCATGGTCAAGGAATCTGAAGACTGTATGGGGGGAACTGTGGCGCTAAACCGCCATTACGGAAAATGTCATTTTTGTAGAAGAGCTTGGAATAACGAGGCGATGTGACTTATAAACCAAAGTTTATTATCAGCTTCGCTCCTCTAACAAGTCTCATCTCAGTGCAGAAGCAGAAGTAGAATAGAGGAAGAACACATTCAGCTCTACATACTTATACCTACACATAACAAAAAACATGCATATCAAAGCTGACATCCCACATTATCTGAATCCCCCTCCTTTGTCTCCGTATCCCTCCACCTGGCCTTGGGAGGTCAGGGCGATCGATCTGGTCTCCACCGCAGTGCCTCGGATGCTCTTTGATCCCCGCTGGCGGTTGAGACCTCTTGTCCTGTTCTGAGGTGTGAAGTCGCTTTACATATGTAATCACCAAACATTCTCACATGCTTATACATATGTAGGTTATGGGATATATGATTAATATAGACCACAGCCCCCCCCCCCCAAACGACTAAGAAAAGGACAATAGAAAAATTCACAGTTTAAGATAATTATTATGACATACTAACTGCTACACCTCTTGACAAGGAAGAAACTTTCCAGCAGCTATGCTCCTGTAGAGAATTCAGTGGTAATCATAACAGTGTAGTAATATCACAAGTCAGTCTTAAACTGTCACAGCACAATTAGTGAACAACTGTTGAGTAGTTTGCATCAGTCCTTGTGCCGTCTGGGTTTTAATCTTCTCCCAAATCTGCTGTGGGTCCGCTTGGGCGTCCTGGCGGGACCTTCCTGTAAGGAATCTGCAGCTTGGGGAGGAGAGTGATTATTTGTTCCCTGCAGGGGGGCTGAGTCTTTTCTCTTGGGGGGTCTACCCCGCCGAGGTGCTCTCGCCAACCGTGCAGGTTCGTCTCTCAACAAGAAGGCAGGTTTAAGTCTGTCAATGCTGACTGTTTCTTTTCTGTCCCCTAAATCAAGCACAAAATGCTTATCACCAGGTTCCAGCACTCTGAAAGGTCCGTCGTATGGTGGACGGAGGGTTGGTTTTAAAGCTTCATGCCTAACAAAAACGAATGTGGAAAAGAGTGATGTGCCGGTCCGGGGAGAGTGTCCGGTCCGTTGCTGCCTAAAAGCCTCGGGGATGGAAGATGCCCTGGCTCTGGGTTCTCTGGTAAAAATTCACCTGTGAGCCTGAGAGGTTGTGCAAAAACTAATTCTGCTGGGGAGGCGTCTAGATCCTCTTTAGGCGCAGCACGCAACCCCAATAAAACCCAGGGAAGTTTATTTACCCAATTTGTGTCCATTAGTGAGGCTCTGAGGGCGGCCTTTAAAGATCTGTGAAAATGCTCGCATAACCCATTAGCCTGAGGGTGATAAGCGGTGGTGCGGTGAATTGTCGCTCCTAAGCTGCTGGCCATGGCTGACCAAAGCTCCGAGACAAATTGAGGCCCTCTATCGGACGTGATGTCCGATGGGACGCCGAAACGTGCCACCCAGTTTGTTAAAAAAACGCGAGCGACTTCCTCCGCTGTGGTTGACGCCAGAGGGACCGCCTCAGGCCAGCGCGTAGTACGGTCTATCATTGTTAACAGGTGAGTGAAACCTTGGGAGGAAGGTAGTGGTCCCACGAGGTCGACATGAACGTGGTCGAACCTTCTAGCTGGGATTCGAAAAGGCTCTAGAGGGGCTTTTGTGTGTTTGTGTATTTTGGCGCGCTGACAAGACATGCAAGTCTTTGCCCATTCTTTTACGTTTTTGCGCAGGCCGGGCCACACAAACTTTTCGGCGACCATTTTAACCGAAGCGCGCACACCCGGGTGCGCGAGGGAGTGAATTGAGTCGAAAATACGGCGGCGCCATGCAGCTGGGACTACCGGGCGAGGTCGGCCGGTTGAGATGTCGCATATTAGGGGGGGCACACCATCGCGTAAACCCCTTTCCTCCAGCCTTAACCCTGTTGGTCCAGACAGGAGTGCGCGCACGTCTGCATCACTACTTTGCTCCTCCGCCATGGCTGCGTAATCTATCCCTACGTGGATTGGGGCTGCGTATGTGTCCGCGTTGGCGAAGAGTTCTGCGGCTGAGGTAGTATAATCTGTCTCCTCGCGCTCTGGCGATGTCACAGCACGAGAGAGGCAGTCTGCTACCACGTTAAGTTTGCCTGCCACATGTCGAATGTCTGTGGTGAACTCTGAAATCGCAGCTAGCTGTCTTTGTTGCCTGCCTGACCACGGTTCGGAAATTTTAGCCATCGCAAAGGTGAGCGGTTTGTGGTCTACAAAAGCCGTGAAACGCCGCCCCTCCAACCAGAACTGGAAGTGGCGGATGGATAAATGAAGCGCTAGCAGCTCCCTGTCATAAGTGCTGTATTTACGCTCAGTTTGGTTTAACGATTTGCTGAAAAATGCCAAAGGTTGCCAGGTTCCGCCAACGTGTTGTTCTACAACCGCCCCTATGGCCAGGTCTGAAGCGTCTGTGGTTAGCGCAATGCGGGCCGAGGGATCAGGGTGAACCAACAATGTTGCGTTAGCTAGGGCACTTTTTACTTCCGTGAAGGCGCGGTCACGCTCCGGGGTCCATTCGACCGCGTTGGAAGGTTTTTGTTTTCTGAGCGCGTCATATAGGGGCTGCATGAGCTGAGCTGCGCGGGGGAGGAAACGGTTGTAAAAATTAACCATTCCTAAAAATTCTTGCAGCGATTTGACCGTTTGTGGCCATGGAAAATTTTTTACTGCACGAACTTTGTCTGGCAGCGGAACTGCCCCCTTCGGTGAAACTCTGTGTCCCAAAAAATCAATTTGTGACACGCCGAATTTGCATTTGGCTGGATTGATTATTAACCCATGCTATTCTAGTCTCTGAAAAACCATAGTGAGATGCTGTTCGTGTTCTTCCTCCGACGAGCTGGCTACCAGCATATCGTCGAGGTAGATGAACACGAAAGGGAGGTCGCGTAATACTGCGTCCATCATCCGCTGAAAGGTTTGAGCAGCGCCTTTGAGGCCAAAAGGCCATCCATCCATCCATCCATCTTCTACCGCTTTTCCGGAGGTCCGGGTCGCGGAGGCAGCAGTTCAAGCAGAGAAGCCCAGACTTCCCTGTCCCCAGCCACCTGCTCCAGCTCTTCAGAGGGGATACCAAGGCGTTCCCAGACCAGATGGGAGACATAGTCTCTCCACCGAGTCCTGGGTCTGCCCCGGGGTCTCCTCCCAGTGGGACGTGCCTGAAACACCTCAAGTGGGAGGCGTCCAGGAGGCATCCTAATCAGATGCCCATACCACCTCAACTGACTCCTTTCAATGTGGAGGAGCAGCGGTTCTACTCTGAGCCTCTCCCGGATGACTGAGCTCCTCACCCTATCTCTGAGGGTGAGTCCAGCAATCCTACGGAGAAAGCTCATTTCAGCCGCTTGTATCCGCAATCTCGTTCTTTCGGTCATTACCCAAAGCTCGTGACCATAGGTGAGAGTAGGAACGTAGATTGACTGGTAAATTGACAGCTTTGCCTTAGAACTAAGCTCCCTCTTCACCACAACAGACCGGTACAACGTCCGCATCACTGCAGATGCTGCTCCAATCCGTCTGTCGATCTCTCGCTCCATTTTCCCCTCACTCGTGAACAAGACCCCAAGATACTTAAACTCCTCCACTTGGGGCAGGAGCCTGTCCCCAACCCGGAGAGGACAATCCACCTTTTTCCGGCTGAGGACCATGGACTCGGACTTGGAGGTGCTGATTCTCATCCCAGCCGTTTCACACTCAGCGGCAAACCGTCCCAGCAAGAGCTGTAGGTCATTGCTGGATGAAGCCAACAGGACAACATCATCTGCAAACAACAGAGATGAGATCCTGTGGTCACCAAGCATGACACCCTCCATTCCCTGGCTGCGCCTAGAAATCCTGTCCATAAAAATTATGAACAGGATCGGTGACAAAGGGCAGCCCTGGCGGAGTCCAACTCTCACTGGGAATGACTCCGACCGAGTGTTGACAATACGAACCAAACTCTCACAACGGTCGTACAGAGACCGAATAGCTCGTAACAACAAGCCCGATATCCCACACTCCCGAAGCACCCCCCACAAAAATCCACGAGGGACGCGGTCAAATGCCTTCTCCAAGTCCACAAAACACATGTAAACTGGTTGGGCAAACTCCCACGAACCCTCAAGAATTCTCGAGAGGGTAAAGAGCTGGTCCGATGTGCCACGGCCAGGACGAAAACCACATTGCTCCTCCTGAATCCGAGGTTCGACCAACGGCCGGACTCTCCTCTCCAGTACCTTGGCATAGACCTTCCCAGGGAGGCTGAGGAGTGTGATCCCTCTAAAGTTGGAGCACACCCTCCGGTCCCCTTTTTTGAAGAGAGGAACCACCACCCCGGTTTGCCATGCCAAAGGCACTGCTGCCGACCTCCACGCAATGTTGCAGAGGCGTGTCAACCATGACAACCCAACAACATCCAGGGTCTTGAGGTACTCAAGGCGAATCTCGTCCACCCCCGGGGCCCGGCCACCAAGGAGATTTTTAACCACCTTGGCGACCTCAGCCCCTGTGATAGGCGAGTCATCCCCTTCGTCCCCAAACCCTGCTTCCTCTGTGGAAGGCGTATCAGTGGGATTGAGGAGATCCTCGAAGTATTCCTTCCACCGCCCGACGATATCCCCAGTTGAAGTGAACAGTGTCCCATCCGCACCATATACAGTGTGGACGGGGAGCTGCTTTCCCCTCCTGAGCCGCGGAACAGTTTGCCAGAATCTCTTTGAAGCCGACCGAAAGTCTTGTTCCATGGCCTCACCGAACTCCTCCCATACCCGGGTTTTTGCTTCTAAACTGGAGGCCAAAAGGCATCCGCAAAAATTCAAAAAGACCGAAGGGGGTTATTACAGCTTTTTTAGGAATGTCTTCTGCTCGAACGGGGACTTGGTGATAGCCACGGACCAGGTCTATTTTAGAAAAAATGCACGCACCCGCCAGATGTAGTGAAAAATCTTGGATGTGAGGAATTGGGTAGCGGTCATGCACTGTCGCATTGTTTAATCTGCGGTAATCGCCGCACGGTCTCCAAGAACTGTCGGATTTCGGGACCATGTGTAGTGGTGATGCCCAGGGGCTTTTTGAGCGTCTGATAATGCCTAGTTTTTCAAGGGTGGTAAACTCGTCCCGAGCTATGGCGAGCTTGGTCGCGTCTAAGCGCCGAGCTTTGGCGAATACAGGTGGGCCCGTTGTGGGAATAAAGTGTTCAACCCCGTGCTTAGCCACTGTAGCTGAGAATTTGGGAATTGTGAGTGCTGGAAATTGGGTGAGGAGTTGATCAAACTTACCTCCTGCTGTAGTGACGCTGGCCTGCACGGGTGGTGGAGAAACTCGAGCTGAGCAGGGAATAGAAGCAAATGACAATGCATTAACCAAGCGTCTGTTTGCTAGATCGACTAATAACCCATGTGCACACAAAAAATCTGCGCCCAACAAGTTAAAACTCACCGCCGCTACAACAAATGTCCATCTGTAGTTGCGGCCATGAATGCAGAGGGGCAGGTTCCTTTCACCATAAGTGTCGATGATGGAGCCATTGGCTGCCATCGCTCCATTGCCCCGGGGGCCCATGGCCCGGTCTGCGTGGGAGGGCATGATAAAACTCAGTTGAGCTCTAGTGTCAATTAGGAACTGTTTGCCGGTGTGTCCGTCAGTCACATAAAGAAGTTTATTTTTTTTGCCGAGAACCGCAGCCGTTAACGGTTCTCGGTTTGGACGTTTTCCCGAACTTTTGAACTTGCAGGGGGGAACGCATTTGTACGCCCCCTCGGCAAAATGGTGGTGGTAATAGCAGATGTCGTTCCGCCTGCTGCGTCTTGGTCGTGTTGCCGCCATGGTGGGCGGGCTCTGCTCGGTTGTCTGTGGTTCTTCGTTGCTCTGGGCATCTGCGGATGCTGCTGTGGCCACCTGTTCCCTGCAGGCGTTGGTGAGTCGCTGCGTTTCTCGGGCCAGCGCGCGGAAGTCCTGCTGGGTGCTGCACCGCATGTTGATCAGCGTCCCTCTCATGTGTGGCGGCAGAGTGCTGAGGAAGATGTGTTGGAAGAGGAAGTTGTCGTTGTCCTCCTCCTTGAGCTGCAGCATGTCCTCCATGAGGGCCTTGGGTCTGCATCCTCTGTGGCCGTAGATCGCCAGGATCTTCTCTGCTCTTTCCTCGGCTGAGGGGACGAAGTTCTCGAAGATGGTCGTCTTTGTATTTGTCATAGGCAGGCGGCTGTCGGATTATGCTCCGCGCGCATCTTGACGTGGCTGCGTCGAGTTTGGCGACGATGTGATAAAACTTCGTCTCGTCCGCCGTTATGCCCGCCAGTGCAAACTGAGCCTCAGCTTGCTGGAACCACAAGCTCGGGTCTTCTTGCCAGAATTCTGGCAGCTTGACGGTGACGGCGCTTGTGTGGGCCTTCCTTGTTGTGTCCGCCGGGTGAGAGCGCCTTTCTTCTGCTCTCACGGTGGGGCTGGTGCTCCGTTGAGCCCTCTCTTCTGCCGTGGGGGAATGTCTTCCATCCGTTCCCCTGTCTGCATGGGCGCCGGCGTCTGCCTGGGTTGCCTCAGATGAGTCAATCGCGGGGGAACGCCTCTGGTCCATCCTCGCGTCAGGGTCACCAGTGTAGAAGAGCTTGGAATAACGAGGCGATGTGACTTATAAACCAAAGTTTATTATCAGCTTCGCTCCTCTAACAAGTCTCATCTCAGTGCAGAAGCAGAAGTAGAAAGAGGCAGAACATATTCAGCTCTACATACTTGTACCTACACATAACAAAAGACATCCATATCAAAGCTGACATCCCACATTATCTTAACCCCCCTCCTTTGTCTCCGTATCCCTCCACCTGGCCTTGGGAGGTCAGGGCGATTGATCTGGTCTCCACCGCAGTGCCTCGGATGCTCTTTGATCCCCGCTGGCGGTTGAGACCTCTTGTCCTGTTCTGAGGTGTGAAGTCGCTTTACATATGTAATCACCAAACATTCTCACATGCTTATACATATGTAGGTTATGGGATATATACTCAACCGCAAAAGAAACGTCACCCTACTAAAGTTTTGGTAATATAAGTTTCGTTTTAATTTTGATTCTTTTAAAATCATTTTATGTTCTTGCTAGACGTGGTTCGAAGCTATCGGTCAGGAAAATTTGCTTTCAGATTCTGTAATTGATACCAAAAACACATCGCCAAAACGCAGTCAATAAAGTAATGATGGGGTACGGTTGCTGTGCGCTTTTCCTGAAAGTGACAATGCACGTGCATTCTGAGGTGTCGTCCCTATAAAAAGAGCCACCGAACATGCCCCAAATCACTCGCGATTCGACTGCAGCGACATGCCACGACTGACAAGGGAGCAGAGAGACCAAGCCCTGGGAAGACTCCATGCCGGCCAGACTGCAAGACATGTTGCCAATCACTTCAATGTTCATGCCCGAACAATATACCGCCTGCAGCAACGTGTCCAAGTCACTGGAAGCACAGCCGATCGTCCTCGTAGTGGCAGACCGCCTGTTACAACGTTGAGGCAAGATTGACAGATCGTCCGACACCACTTGCAAAACCGCTTCGCCAGAGCTACAGAAACTGCACGGACAACCATTGGCAGTCATCAGAGACCAATCAGCGACGACACAGTGCGCAGGCGTTTGTGTCAGATGTCACAGGCCTTACACGGGTCCGATCCTCACTGTTCGACATCGTCGCGCTCGTCTCCAGTGGGTTACGCTGCATCGGAACTGGCGTAACCGGGACTGGCGGACTGTAGTCTTCTCTGACGAAAGCCGATACTGCATCTCGACAGCTGATGGCAGAATGAGAGTGTGGCGAAGACGAGGGGAGCATTTTGCAGATGGGTGTGTTCAGGAAAGAGACTTGTGGGGAGGTCCGAGCATCATGGTATGGGGTGCTATTGCTCTGAACCACAAACTAGACCCTATGGTGTTCCAGAATATCGGTCATGGTAGAGGCAACAGTGTTACAGCTGCCCGCTACATCGATCAAGCGCTGAGACCCTTCATCGTACCCCATTTCGGTCGTCATGGAAACCACATCTTCCAGCAGGACAACGCTCGTGCCCATACTGCCAGAGCAACGAGAGACTTCCTCCGTCAACATGGGATACAGACTCTTCCATGGCCTGCCCTCAGTCCTGACCTAAACCCGATTGAACACTTGTGGGACGAGATTCAGAGGAGACTCAATGACGTTTGACCAAGGCCGGCAACTGCAGCTCAACTCACTCAGGCGTATCAGCGAGTATGGGCCCAAGTTCCTATGGCCTTCATCAACCGTCTCATCCACTCCATGTACAGACGATGTAACGCTGTATTCAACGCCCAGGGAGGTCATACACGCTATTGACTTTGAGATCGCGCTGTAGCGCCACCTGTCATCACTTTCACTTGAAACTCATGGAACTTTATCTCTAAATGCTGATGATCAAACATGTCCATTTTAAAATCATTCCGCCAATTATTTTGTTGTTTACATTTATGTGAATTAAACTGATTACCAATTTTGAAAAAGGGTGACGTTTTTTTTGCGGTTCAGTATATGATTAATATAGACCACAATTTTCGTCAATAACTACTGAACCACTAATCCTATCATTGTGAATCCAATTGCTAGTCATATGTTTTCATGGTCAAGGAATCGGAAAACGTACTCCCAAACACTGTATGGGGGAACTGTGGCGCTAAACCGCCATTACGGAAAATGCCATTTTCGTCAATAACTACTGAACCACTAATCCTATCATTGTGAATCCAATTGCTAGTCATTTGTTTTCATGGTCAAGGAATCTGAAAACGTACACACAAACACTGTATGGGGGGAACTGTGACGCTTGGCGGAGGTCTGCGCTCTCCGAGTGCTTATCTAGTTGTAAATGCAACACTGCTGCTGGCCGAGGCTACTGTGAGACTAACCGAGACTGATGGGAAGGGAACAGAAGAGCCTCACTGTACCACCCACTGCTTGTTGAGGATGATAACTGCAGAGCAATCGCGCACTTTCACGTCAGTGTCCAAAACAGCAAAAAAGTCTTTGATAACACCAGGGAAAGTCATTAGATTTGTCGCTAGTCGCGTTTGACAAATAGTCATTGAGGGGGGCTGAAAAATCGCCAGATTTAACGACAAAATCGCCAAGTTGGCAACGCTGGTGTTTTTCTGCTCTTGGGATCCCTTTTCATCGGTCAGGAAACAGGAAGTGAGGTTTTAGTAATCTCCCGCCATGCTCGTGTTTAGTGATGTGGCATGATGGGAGATGTTGTTCACTAATAGCAGAATCAAAACCTAAATATTATTATACGACAGCCAACAACTTTAATTACATAGAAAATTATCTTTTAAATTAACAGACATCGTATGTGTAACTCGTGGCAAAATTCAATCGGAATCAAAAGATAATTTCGCTCTTGCCATTCATTTCAATGGAGAATTTTTTTTCGATTTAAGGTCCCATGTGTGGAAGTAGAGGGGCCATGGCTGAGGCTCTCTATTTAGACGTTGCTTGAGAAAACTTCAACCCGCCAAAGTGGCTAGTGAGAGTGGTTGCGTTACTCGCCACCGGTGAAATCAGCGGATGTTAACGTCAAGCCCTGGTTTCAGCAGTCTCATGTTTAAAACCTGGGAAAGACAGACTCACAGGGTTTTGGCCATTGTGTAAAGTCCTAGAATTTCTATGGAAAACAGTAAGGTAAAGTATCAGGGAAATTTGTTTTTTAAACTTAAGCTAGCACAGGATAATGGTTAGCTTGTGGTGACATTAGTTGTTGGTTTCACACACAAATTTGACCTTTTAATGTAAAGGTGGAGTTTTTTCCGGTTTTGTGCGGAAAGAGTATAAAAAACCTGGAGGAGGAGGAGAGTGGTAAATAAAGTCGTAAGACAGACTCAAGCGTGTTCCGTCTGTTTTTCTACAACTTCCACATTGGTGACCCCGACGTTTGAAGAATGTCTGTTCAGGCGACCTCTTCTGATATCGCTGCCACGGCCTCTGCATCCGCCGCAGCCCCCGCACTGGCTGTTTTCGCGGCTACCATAAAACTACTGGACTTTTGGCAGCACGACCCGGAGCCCTGGTACCAGCATGACGAGGCTCAGTTCCATCTGCGCAGAATAACCACAGACGACACAAAGTATTTTCATGTTGTCGCGGCTTTGGACTCTGCCACTACTCGCCATTTGATGGGACTGCTCCGGGACCCGCCTCACGCCGACAAGTACGCCGCTCTGAAGAGGGCTCTACTACAGCTGTACCAGCTCTCTGATATAGAGCGCGCTGATCGTCTTCTGTCTATGACTGGTTTGGGGAAGAGTAAACCTTCTGAGCTGATGGAGAATATGTTGGCACTTCTCGGTTCAGGAGACAGCTCATTTCTGTTCATCCACCTGTTTCTGCGTCAGCTCCCGCCTCCAGTGCGCGCTGTCCTGGCCAACTCGCCCCTCATTCGTACTAAGGATTATCGGGGTTTAGCTGAAGAAGCGGACAGGCTTTTGCTGGCCTCCCGCCATTTATCTGTGCATGCACTGCTGCCTGGACAGTCTGATGGAGAAGTCTCGGTAGATGTGGCCGCAGTCTCGGATCGCCGTAAGAAAGAGAGCAGCCTGTGTTCCTACCACCGCCGCTTTGGACCGAAGGCTCGGCGCTGTATTCCACCGTGCTCTTTCCAGCTACAGGGAAACGAGAAGGCCGGTGCTCGCTAGCAGCTGCATGCACCGGCACCAACGACAAGCTGCTTTTCATTGAGGACTGCGCTGCTGGACGTCGCTTTCTGGTGGATTCGGGAGCGCAACGGAGCATCGTTCCCCCCTTGTCGGCTGACGCTATGGGATATGGATACAGACCCCCACTGGATGCTGCTAATGGTACTCCTATCCGCACCTTTGGCACCAGGTTCATGACTGTACGTTTTAACGGCCGTGAATTTAGTTGGGACTTTGTGGTAGCATCTGTAGCAGTCCCTATCCTTGGTGCAGATTTTTTGTGTGCTTACAGACTGTTGGTTGATGTAGCTAACAGATGTTTGATTGATGCTGTGTCCTTTGATTCCTATCCATGTACACTGGGTGAGGCTGGTCCGCTGCTTGCTAACATGCTCGCCTCAGGAGACAGGTACCAGCGCCTTCTCTCTGAGTTTCCCGCGCACACTGTGCCTACGTTTTCTGTGGCAGTAGCCAAACATGGGGTTGAGCATTACATTACTACTGTGGGTCCACCTGTTTTTGCCCGCGCACGTCGTCTGGATGCTGCTAAGTTAACCATCGCTAGAGATGAGTTTGCCAACATGGAGCGGTTGGGTATTGTGCACCGTTCCGACAGTCCGTGGGCCTCTCCCCTCCACATGGTCCCTAAGTCAGATGAGGGTTGGCGCCCTTGTGGAGATTTCAGGCGCCTTAACAACGCTACTACCAACGACAGGTACCCAGTCCCCCACATCCAAGATTTTTCTTCACGTCTGGCAGGGACGGTCATTTTTTCTAAAGTGGATTTGGTGCGTGGTTATCATCAGGTGCCTGTCCATCCCCAGGACGTCCCCAAGACAGCGGTGATCACTCCTTTTGGACTGTTCGAGTTCTTGAGAATGCCATTCGGCCTTAAGGGTGCTGCGCAGACGTTTCAACGGCTTATGGACTCTGTGTTACGGGACATGCCTTTCCTGTTTGTATACCTAGACGACATACTGGTTGCGAGCGCTTCGGTGGAGGAACATGTGTCGCACCTTCGTCAGCTCTTCAGGCGCTTTTGTGACCATGGACTGATAGTGAATCCCGCAAAGTGTCAGTTTGGGCTCTCAGAACTTGAGTTCCTGGGGCATAAGGTATCCCAGCAGGGTGCCGTACCCCTCCCGGCTAAAGTCGAAGCGGTTTTAGCCTTTCCGCGCCCCTCCTCTGTCAAGCCCCTGCAGGAGTTTTTGGGCATGGTCAATTTTTACAACCATTTCATACCTCATGCTGCCCATATTATGCGCCTGCTGTATGAGGCCTTGAAGGGTAAGAGGGGTAATCAGGACGTTGAGTGGACCCATGAGAGGTTATGTGCTTTTGACGGGGCTAAAGCTGCGCTTGCTGATGCTGCCTTGTTGGCTCATCCAGACCCCACGGCCGCCATTGCTCTCACCACTGATGCATCCGATTATGCTGTCGGAGCAGTTTGTGAGCAGTGGGTGGGCAATTCCTGGGAACCTCTAGCCTTTTTCAGTAGACAGTTACGCGAGTCAGAAAGGAAGTACAGCACTTTTGACAGGGAGCTGTTGGCCCTTTTCTTGGCAACAAGGCATTTCAGGTTTCTCCTGGAGGGCCGTAAATTCACCGCTTTTGTTGACCACAAACCCCTCACGTTTGCCATGGCCAAGTCCACTGAACCTTGGTCAGCTCGGCAACAATGGCAGCTTTCGGCTATTTCCGAGTTCACTACTGACATTCAGCATGTGGCTGGTAAGACCAACTTGGTTGCGGACTGCCTTTCGCGTGCCCCTGTTGCCGCTGTTCATTTGGGCATGGACTATGCTGAGATGGCTGCCGATCAGTTGTTAGACCCGGGGGTGCAGGTGCTTCGTTCCACTGAGTCCAGTTTGCAGTTGGAGGATGTCTGCTTTCAGGACAGTGGCGCTACTCTCCTGTGTGACACTTCATTGGGAAAACCACGACCTTTGGTGCCTGCGGCTTGGCGTCGTCGTGTTTTTGACGCTGTTCACTCCTTGTCGCATCCTGGTGTTAAAGCTTCGGTTAAGTTGGTGGGCGCCAAGTTTGTATGGCCGGGTCTTAGAAAGGATGTTAAGGCTTGGACGACAACCTGTGTGGCGTGCCAGCGTACTAATGTGCAGCGCCATATAAAGGCTCCATTGGGGCCTTTTTGGATTCCGGAGCGACGTTTTGATCATGTTCAGGTGGACCTGGTCGGCCCTCTTCCTCCGTCTCGTGGTTTTACTCACCTCTTCACTATGGTGGACCGGACTACGCGGTGGCTGGAGGTAGTTCCCCTGGCGTCAACTACAGCGTCTGATGTTGCCCGGGCGTTCATCTCCTCTTGGGTGTCTCGTTTTGGTGTCCCCTTGGACGTTACCTCTGACAGGGGCCCGCAATTTACCTCCGAACTTTGGAATAAAGTAGCTGGTAGCTTGGGGGTTAAACTCCATCGGACCACAGCGTACCATCCACAAGCTAACGGGCTATGCGAGCGGTTTCATCATACTATGAAAGCGGCCGTCCGCGCGTCTTTGGTGGACAGTGGATGGGTGGACAGGTTTCTGTGGGTTTTGTTGGGTTTGCCTTCAGCCCCCAAAGAAGACCTGCACTCCTCTTCTGCTGAGTTGGTCCTCGGCCAGACCTTGAGGGTCCCAGGGGAGTTCCTTCCTACCGTTCCAGGGTTAGGTCCCAAGGTGGTTAAGAGGCCTAATTGTCGGGAGGAAGCTAGGGCTTTTGCTCCCATGGCTGCGCACCACTGTCTTCCTCAGTTCTACATGCCTGACAGCCTTATGTCGGCTAAATACGTTTTTGTCCGGCACGATGCCTATCGTTCTCCCCTGCAGGCACCTTATGATGGCCCTTTCCCGGTGTTAGAAACAGACCGTAAGGATTTTTTGGTTGAGTTGGGGTCTTGTCAGGATCGGATTTCGGTGGACCGTTTGAAGCCCGCCCATGTCGTTTGTGACGATGAGGTTGAGCTAGCCCGCCCGGCTCGGCGGGGGCACCCTCCCAACCCTGTGCCTGAGGTTGTGTCTGCTCCGGTTACAGTTGCGCCCTCTAGGACTGCGCAGCGCAGTCGTCGGGGCAGAGTAATAAGGTTGCCTAAGAGGTTCTCTTGAGTTATTTCCTCTTTTGAATTTTGTCCATGCTGTTTTAGTTTGTTTTTTGTCAGCATGTTTATTTATGTTGTTATTTATGTGTTCTGGGGGGGCCTGTGTGGTGACATTAGTTGTTGGTCTCACACACAAATTTGACCTTTTAATGTGAAGGTGGAGTTTTTTCCGGTTTTGGGTGGAAAGAGTATAAAAAACCTGGAGGAGGAGGAGAGTGGTAAATAAAGTCATAAGACAGACTCAAGCGTGTTCGGTCTGTTTTCTACAACTTCCACAAGCTAATGTTTGCTAAACTCTAGCTAACTCTTAACAAGCACTGTTAACTGTAATTTCTGCACTTTTGTTTTTGGCTACAGGGTAAGCAGGGATATCAGAGGGACTGGCATGTCACAAAGATAACAGAGAAGCTGATTAAACAACAATCCTGTCTTTGGCTGCTGCTTCAGCTTTAATTGTAAGTAAGCCCTCAGCTTCAGATCGCCTCTGCACAGGATAAGATCAGCATGTGTCCTTCTATCTGGTGCCAGCTCCATCCATCTGGTCCCTCGGGAGCTGACAGGACACACAGAACCAGTTTTTGAGCTATTTGTGGCCTCAGAAGACAGCTTGGACCTTCTGCTCCACCTCTCATCAGGCTGGATCCAGTCCTGCTCCTCAGAGGATGAGGTGAGTGGATGCCTCTGAATCAATTCGGCTGAAGACCCATAATGACCTATCCTATTGTATAATTAACAGTGAGTATCCAAGCTGAACTCTTGACTATCATGACCACAAGTGGAACAGGTCAGAAATTTTCCAAATAAGCAGTTAGTTTTACAATAGAAATCAGCTACAGCTTTCATACATTTTAATTACAAGCTTTTTTTTTCAGTATGTATTTGGCTAAGTGAAATAAACAATCAGCTTTGTAGGACAAAAGCTATGGAAATTGATTAGACTGTAGCAAATTTTGTTTTTAACAAAAATGGATATCGGCATCTTTGATGGTTTGAAGCAAAGTATTGGGACACCCCTTCAAATGGCTGTGCTCCAGGGCACAAAGCAAGGTCCATAAAGACATGAGTGAGTTTGGTGCGGTGGAACTTCACTGGCCTGCACGGAGCCCTGACCTCAACTCGACAGAACACCTTCGGGATGAATTAGAGTTGAGACTGTGAGTCAGGTCTTCTCAACCAACATCAATGCCTGACCTCACAAACGCGCTTCTGGTCTTCAAAAATTCCCATAAATACACTCCTAAACCTTGTAGAAAGCCTTCGCTGAAGAGCTGAAGCTGTCATAGCAGCAAAGGATGGCTTTCTACAAGGTTAGGGGAGCAATAATTTGCTGTGCGTGTGTTCTGTAGGCACTCATGCACAACAATGGCAAATTATTTGCAATTTTTTGGCCCAATTAAGAAGTGAAATTAAAAATTTCCCACAGAAACCTTAACGTTCCAGAGACCCTAGGATGGGAAACACTGATTTAGCCCAAGGGAGGATTTTCATTTCGTTTATTGTTTCCCCTCACAAAATTTCACAGCCACATTCTTCCAACAAGCAGTCAAATTTTTAATGCACAGTACAGTATGTGTGCTCAACAGAACTTTGTAGGCTCTAATATCATGATCACAACCCTATAATCCAGTAAGAGCACATGTGAATCACCTTTGGGGGCAGGGAAATATCCAAATGTCCCTCTACACAGACAGGTGGGTGAGGGGTTAAGCCGTTGTTACAATGCCGCATGTCCACTCTGTCAACTACATGCAGACGGACAGAGCAAGCAGATGCTCATTTGGTGTGGGATGATACGACCTGAACTTCAGTTCTGTCTGGCTGGGTGAAGAGGGGGGAGCAGAGGGCTCTGTCAGTATCAGCCAATCAGCTCTAATCCCATTAGCCATGATAGGGAACTCAATCCAGAATGAAAGAGTAAAAGAAAGAGGATACAGCATAATTCAGCATATTTGCTGTGGATCGATTAAAAAAATAACTAATCATACATTTTTCTGTAATCAATTGTGATAAATTGCTCAACTTAAGAAAAAGAATCAATGAAAAAGAAGGGTACTTTAGCAACTTTTAATTCATTGAATACCGGAGTGGTAACCTAGTTGGTAGAAATCCGCCCCACATCCTGGAGGTCATGGGTTCAAATCCCAGCCAGGTCATACCAAAGACCATATAAAAATGGTGCTTTCCACCTTCTAGTTTGGTGCTCAGCATAATAGAATGGGGAAAGGAAAGTTAACACACGGAGCTACCAGAGGACTGACCTCCCACTGTAGCTTTCACTACTTACAGTAGGTGTGTGGCCTGGGGTCAGAGAAATGGAGATAGGCGCCGCCCCATACACCACATGGTGTCCCACATGCTGTGGAGGGGATTAACTAGCTAATTTATTCATTGAATACTCCTGAGACCCTCATATTAAAAATACTGCTAGAGCAGGGGTCCCTAATTAGTTTTCAAACTACTATTTTTAATTGTGTTGTTGTTGTTGTTGTTGTTGTTTTTAAAATTTCTTCTTTTATTTTGAAATGGTGAGAGAGGAAGTCACTGCTTGTACTTTTGGTAACATTCCTAATTATCTCAGCACGTGAAAGTACAAACAGTGTAATTCTTCAGTGGTTTCCAGAGAACATGTATAATCAAGACCTTAATCGCGCGCTAGATGCTTTTAATCTTTTTTTGGCTATATCAAGAGGAAGTGGTCTGCTGGATTGTATGTGTTTGCCTCTGCTCACTCTGACAGAAACTCTCCCTCTTCTCTTACTCTTGAGTGGGCAGCTCCAGTCAATGAGCACTACATCAAATGTACAGTATGTGCGCAGGATGAGTGGTGTACTTAAGGTGCCTTGAGGATCAGTTTAGTGTGGTGTAAATGTTTTTTTTTTTCTTCTTCTCACGCCTCCCTTTTATACATTTTTATATGATCTTTGGTATGACCTCTCTGGGGTTTGAACCCACGTCATCCCGGTTGTGGGACAGGTGCTCTTACCTCTGGTATAAACCTTCCGAATGCAAACCCTGAAAAAACAAGACTTACTCTTTTTTATGCTGAGCCAGCTGCTTTGACAAAGCAGTAGCAAGAGCCGACACCACCTAGAGTAGTGTGAAAAAGTGTTTGCCCCTTCCTGATTTCTCATTTTTTTTGTATGTTTGTCACACTTAAATGTTTCTGATCATCAAACAAATTTAAATATTAGACAAAGATAACACAAGTAAATACAAAATGTAGTTTTTAAATGAAGGTGTTCATTATTAAGGGTAAAAAAAAAAAATCCAAACCTACATGGCCCTGTGTGAAAAAGTGATTGCCCCCTAAACCGAATAACTGGTTGGGCCACCCTTAGCAACAGCAACTGCAATCAAGCATTTGCGATAGCTGGCAATGAGTCTTTCACAGCGCTGTGGAGGAATTTTGGTGCCCTCATCTTTGCAGAATTGTTGTAATTCAGCCACACTGGAAGGTTTTCGAGCAAGAACCACCTTTTTAAGGTCGTGCCTCAGCATCTCAATCAGATTCAGGTCAGGACTTAGACTAGGCCACTCCGAAGTCTTCATTTTGTTTTTCTTAAGCCATTCAGAGGTGGACTTGCTGGTGTGTTTTGGATCATTGTCCTGCTGCAGAACCCAAGTGTGCTTCAGCTTGAGGTCACAAACAGATGGCCGGACATTCTCCTTCAGGATTTTCTGGTAGACAGCAGAATTCATGTTTCCATTTACCACAGCAAGTCTTCCATGTCCTGAAGCAGCAAAACAGCTCCAGACCATCACACTACCGCCACCATATTTTACTGCTGGTATGATGTTAATTTTCTGAAATGCTGTGCTACTTTTGATGCCACATGTAATGGGACATACACCTTCCAAAAAGTTCACCTTTTGTCTCATCAGTCCACGGTATTTTCCCAAAAGTCTTGAGGATCATCAAGATGTTTTCTGGTGAAACTGAGACGAGCCTTTATGATCTTTTTACTCAGCAGTGGTTTTCGTCTTGGAACTCAGCCATGCAGCCCATTTTTGCCCAGTCTCTTTCTTATGGTGGAGTCATGAACACTGACCTTAACTGGGGCAAGTGAGGCCTGCAGTTCTTTGGATGTTGTTGTGGGGTCTTTTGTGACCTCTTGGATGAGTTGTCACTGAGCCCTTGGGGTAATTTTGGCCAGCCGGCCACTCCTGGGAAGGTTCACCACTGTTCCATATTTTTACCATTTGTGGATAATGGCTCTAACTGTGGTTTGCTGAAGTTCCAAAGCTTTAGAAATGGCTTTACAACCTTTTCCAGACTGATAGATCTCAATTACTTTGTTTCTCATTTGTTCCTGAATTTCTTTGGATTGCAGCATGATGTCTAGCTTTTGAGGATCTTTTGGTCTACTTCACTTTGTCAGGCAGGTCCTGTTTAAGTGATTTCTTGATTGAGAACAGATGTGGCAGTAATCAGGCCTGGATGTGGCTAGAGAAATTGAACTCAGCTTTCCAAAGATGTGATAAAACAGTTAATTTATGTTTTAATGGGGGGGGGGGCAATCACTTTTTCACACAGGGCCATGTAGGTTTGGATTTTATTTTACCCTTAATAATAAACACTTGCATTTAAAATCTGCATTTTGTGTTTACTTGTGTTATATTTGTCTAATATTTAAATTTGTTTGATCTGAAACATTTAAGTGTGACAAACATACAAAAAGAGAAATCAGGAAGGTGCAAAACACTTCTTCACACTACTGTGTATACAGTGGATATAAAAAGCCTACACTCCCCTGTTCAAATGTCAGGTTTTTGTGATGTAAATAAATGAGACCAAGATAAATCATTTCAAAACTTTTTCCACCATTAATTCTTTTTTTTCTTTTATTTATTTAATTATGCAGGGACATGCACAATATACATTGACCTTAAAGAGGAAAGATGCATTGTACCAGGTTATAGCACAAGTGCTAATTTCCACCTGTAGTCCCTGGGCAGGCTGGTGTTAGCATTAAAAAGCAGACATTTGCCAGAACTACAAGTAAGCATTGATAAAAAACTAAAACCAAACATTGATTAAAAAACTAGAACCAAGCGTTGCTAAAAACTAAAAAACATTAATATCATTGATAAGAACCCAAAACATTGATAAGAACTAAAATATACAATAATACATGTTTATAACTCATAAATAAACTATATACTATAAATCATACTATTTATACTATAAGTCATTTCAAAACTTTTTCCACCATTAATGTGACCTATAACCTGTGTAACCCAATTGAAAAACAAACTGAAATCTTTTAAGGGGAAAAATAAAAAATAAAAAGCTTATGATAACCTGGTTGTATAAATATGCACACCCTGTTATAACTTGGGATGTGGCTGTGTTCAGAATTAACTAATTACATTCAAACTCATGTTAAATAGAAGTCAGCATACATCTGCTACCATTTAAAGTGCCTCTGATTAACCCCATATAAAGTTCAGCTGTTCTAGTAGGCTTTTCCTGACATTTTTGTAGTATGCGGATGAGGTGGCAGGCGAAGGCAGAGACCTACACGGTCTGATTCCTGGCATTCGAAACTGGCTTTTGGGATGTGGAATGTCAACTTACTAGTGGGGAAGGAGCTGGTGCACAAAGTTGAGAGATACCAGCTAGATATACGTAGTTGAGCTCACCTCAACACACAGCTCCAGTTCCGGAACCAGTTTCCAGAAAAGGGGCTGGACCTTGGCCTACTCTGGAGTTTCCCCGGGTGACGGGCAGGGGTGGATGTTCTTATATCCCCCCGCCTCGCTGCCTTGATATTGGAGTTCTCCCCGGTGGATGAAAGAGTAGTTTCCCTGCACCTTTGGGTTGGGAAAGGGGTCCTGACCATCATTTGTGCCTATGCACCAAATGATGGTTCAGAGTACCCACCCTTTTTGGAGTCTCTGACTGAGGTGCTGGAGAGTGCTTCTCTTGGAGACTCCATTGTTTTACTGGGGGACTTCAATGCGCACATGGACAATGACAGTGAAACTTGGAGGGGCATGATTGGGAGGAATGGCCTGCCCGGTCTGAACCCGAGTGGTGTTCAGTTATTGGACTTCTGTGCCAACCAGTTTGTCCATAACGAACACCATGTTCAAGTATAACGGTGTCCATATGTGCATGTGGCACCAGGACACCCTAGGTCGCAGGTCGATGATCGATTTTGTTATCGTGTCATCAGACCTGTGACCACATGTCTTGAACACTTGGGTAAAGAGAGGTGCAGAGCTGTTAACTGATCATCACCTGGTGGTGAGTTGGATTTGATGGCTCGGGCAGATGCCACTCAGACCTGGTAGACCTAAACGTATAGTGAAGGTTTGCTGGGAACGTCTGGCTGAGGCCCCTGTCTAGGAGGTCTTTAACTCCCACCTCCGGAAGAACTTCAACCACATTCTGAGGGAGTCTGGAGACATGGAGCCTGAATGGGCCATGTTCTCCACCTCCATTGTTGAAGCAGCTGCCCAGAGCTGTGGCTGCAAGGCTGTTGCTGCATCTCGTGGTGGCAACCCCCGAACCAAGTGGTGGACACCAGTGGTGAGGGGGCCATCAAGCTGAAGAAGGAGTCCTATCAAGCTTGGTTGGCTTGTGGGACTCCCAAAGCAGCTGAGGTGTATCAGCAGGCCAAGCGGAGCGCAACTCGGGTGGTTGCTGAGGCAAAAATTTGGGTTTTGGAGGTCACCGAAGTGGTTAAAAAAACTCTTTGGTGGCTGGGCCCCGGGAGCTGACAAAATTCGCCCTGACTACCTCCAGGCCCTAGATGTTGTATGGCGGTCATGGTTGACATGCCTGTGCAGTGTTGCATGGAAGTTGGGGACAACGCCTTTGGCATCGCAAACCGGGGTGGTGGTTCCTCTTTTTCAAAAGGGGGACCAGAGGGTGTGTTCCAGCTTTAGGGTATCACATTTTTCAGCCTCCCTGGGAACCTCTATGCCAGGGTACTGGAGAGAAGAGTCCAACCGCTGGTTGAACCTCGGATTCAGGAGGAGCAATGTGGTTTCGTCCTGGCCGCGGCACATCAGACTAGCTCTTTACCATCTCAAGAATTCTCGAAGGTTCATGGGAGTTTGCCCAACCAGTCCATGTGTTTTGTGGACTTGGAGAAAGCATTCAACAGTGTCGCTCATAGTCTCTTATGGGGGTACTGCGGGAGTATGGGGTATCGGGGTCGTTGTTATGAGCTACCTGGTCCCTATATGAACGTAGCAGGAGTTGTTTTTTTTTCGTATTGCCCAGTCAAACTTGTTTCCAGTGAGATTTGGACTCTGCCAGGGCTGCCCTTTGTCACCAATCCTGTTCATAATTTTTATGGACAGGATATCTAGGCGCAGCCAAGGATTGGAGGGTGTCATGCTCGGTGACCACAGGATTTCATCTCTGCGGTGTGCAGATGATGTTGTCTTGTTGGCTTCATCAGGCAATGACCTACATGCTTTGCTGTAATGGTTTGCTACTGAGTGTGAAGGGGCTAGGATGAGAATCAGCACCTCCAAGTTTGAGTCCTTGGCCCTCAGCTGGAAAAAGGTGGATTGTCCTCTTCAGGTTGGAGACAAGCTCCTGCCCCAAGTGAAGGAGTTAAAGTATCTCAGGGTCTCATTCACAAGTGAGGGGAGAATGTAGCGCGAAATTGACAGACTGATCGGAGCAGCCTCTGCAGTGATTTGGATGTTGTACCGGTCTGTTGTGTTGAAGAGGGAGCTGAGCTCTGAAGCAAAGCTGTTGATTTACCTGCTAATCTACGTTCCTACCCTCACCTATGGTCATGAGCTTTGGGTAATGACTGAAAGAATGAGATCGCGGACACAAGCGGCTGAAATGAACTTTTTCCTTAGGATTGCCAGACTCACCCTTCAAGATAGGGTGAGAGGCTTAGAGTAGAACCGCTGTTCCTCCATATCGAAAGGCGCTAGTTGAGGTGGTTTGGGTATCTGATCAGGATGTCTCCTGGACGCCTCCCACTTGAGGTGTTTTGGGCACATCCAACTAGAAGGAGACCCCGGGGTAGACCCAGGACACGGTGGAGAGACTAAATCTCCTAGCTGGCCTGGGAACATCTTGGTATCCTCTCTGAAGAGCTGGAGCAGGTTGCTGGGGAGAGGGAAGTTTGGGCTTCTCAGCTTGAGCTGCTTCCTCCTCAACCCGGACCTCTGGAAAAGTGGTAGAAAATGGATGGATGGATGGATGGATGAATGCATCTTACAGCATAAGCCACGGTCTGCAGAGAGCTTCCAAAGCATCAGAGGGATCTCTTTGTTCAAAGGTATCAGTTAGGAGAAGGGTCCAAAAGAATTTCCAAGGCATTAAACATGCCATGGAACACAGTGGAGACAGTGATCATCAAGTGGAGAAAATATGGCACTGTGGAGGAATAAATTCAGGCGAGATGCAACGAGCTGGAAGGTTGCAGTCATTTATTTCCTCCGTCAAAAAGACGCATTTGTAGCGCTGTGCGCTACAGTGGTCTGCTGTGTGTGCTGTATCGTGTTGCGCTCTTGAAGCATGTATAGCAAGCTCTTTTATACATGTTATACAAACAGAGAGAATGCATGGCACATTAGCATATTGATATACTTATCAGTCAATACATATGATTAGCATGACCACTGGCGCCCGGACGTTTCCTCCTTAATCCGGGGATGTATAAACAATAGTCCATTGTTCTGGTTGTCCCCCCAGGGGTTCTCTGTCTGTATGTGAATGGTCCTCTGCTTCCCCCGGACGTACTGAGTGTGAGGATTGAATGTCCATGTAGATTGTGGTGGGTCACCACAGGGATCCCCCCAGAACACTCAGCAGGGGGTGTGACACCCCCCCCCCCCCCGTAGTTTGGCTCCAGCTCCGGTAGAACTGTCGGAGGGCATGTCAGTCTGTGGGGGGACGGGGGAGGGGTGGAAAGCGACAGTGTGCTCTGCTCGGAGTTCCAGCACGTTGAATGGGCATTCATCGTGGGTGCCGGGGCCGGTGTGCAGTCATGCGTAATGGAACCAGACGGCGATCGGCCGACTTTAGGGAGTGAGGTGCGGGAAGAGCGCTGTGGAGGAGGAGGGGGAGAGGGGTGGGAGTAAGTGAATGCCGGCCCGGGACGTCAAAGGAGTCTGGGCCGCACAAAAATTGCGTGTAGATCTGCGATGGTGAGGGACTTTCCCGTTAAACCTGGTGGTGATCCACAGCGGCTGTGAAAAAAAAAAAGTTATGTCTCTGACTCATCTTGTGGCTCGATCCAGTGAGGATGTGGGGAAGGCGAGGGGCCAAATTCCCCGAGGATGCATAGTGGCTGTGGAACAACTGCAGCTGTGTGAGGGACCTGGCGGTCTGGCATTTAGGTGCGGGAAGCAGCCCTAAAGCCATCGGGGACAGCAATCGGCTAAATTCCCCTTGTGTGCCGTGGCTGAGAAACCCATACCAAGTCCTGTGCGCGGCTGCACGTCTGCTTCAGGTGCGTGAGCAGCCCTGAAGGTTCCGAGGCTGGCGATCGGCCGTGTTTCTTGGGCATGTGCAGTGGTGGAGGACGCTGTATTGGTCTGTGGAGCCAGCTTGACCCTGTGCGTGGCGCGCACGTGGCGCAGTGACCACTTAGCTGGCAGTTGCGCTGTCCTCGTAATCCTGCGGTGTGCGTGCGGGGCTTCTGTGCGCGGGAGGTCCGCTTGTCACGAGCTGAGTCAGGGTCGGGGAGCTTGGTGGAAATCAGCGCAGCCGGCGTCGATGATTTCCCCGTTCAGGCTGCTTCCTTCGTTTCGCTCGTGTCGTGGTTCATGGTGCATGTCGGTCCAAGCGCTGCCCGCTCCGGGGCGCGCACTCCGGTGAGGATGAAGAGGTTGCAGGCGTTCTCTGGTCCTCTGCTGTCCACAGCGTGGTGAAAGGGAGCAGACGGTCATTCTCTCTCGTCAGGTCACCAGTGTGGAGGGAAAAGATCAGGCGAGGGGTGCACCATGACACGTGCTGGGGCTTCCCGTCTGGGTGATCTCCGGGGTGTTCGCCTCGTGTTCCATTCTTCGTCAAGGGTCACCAGTGTGGAGGAATAAATTCAGGCGAGATGTGACGAGCTGGAAGGTTGCCGTCATTTATTTCCTCCATCAAAATGAGACACACTTGTAGCGCTGTGCGCTACAGTGGTCTGCTGTGTGTGCTGTATCGTGTTGCGCTCTTGAAGCATATATAGCAAGCTCTTTTATACATGTTATACAAACAGAGAGAATGCATGGCATATTAGCATATTGATATACATATCAGTCAGTACATATGATTAGTATGACCACTGGCGCCCGGACGTCTCCTCCTTAATTCGGGGATGTATAAACAATAGTCCATTGTTCTGGTTGCCCCCCCCCCCCCCCCCCCAGGGGTTCTCTGTCTGTATGTGAATGATCCTCTGCTTCCCCCGGACTTACTGAGTGTGAGGATTGAATGTCCATGTAGATTGTGGTGGGTCACCACAGCACAACAGTGACATTATCAAGAACTGCATGTCCCTCCAAAATTGATGAAAGATATGAAGAAAATTGGTTGGGGAGGCTGCCAAGAGGCCAACAGCAACATTGAAAGAGCTGCAGGAATTTCTGGCAAGTACTGGCTGTTTAGTATATGTGACAGCAATCTCCCATCTTCTTCATATGTCTGGGCTATGGGGTAAGGTGGCAAGACAGAAGCCTTTTCTTACGAAGAAAAACATCCAAGCCCGGCTACATTTTGCAAAAACACATGTGAAATCTACCAAATGCATGTGGGAAAATGTGTTATGGTCCGATGAAACCAAGGTTGAACTTTTTGGCCGTAATTCCAAAAGATATATTTGGCGCAGACACAACACTGCTTGTCACCAAAAGAACACCATACCTACAGTGAAGCATGGTGGTGGCAGTATCATGCTTTGGGGCTGTTTTTCTTCAGCTGGAACTGGGGCCTTAGTCAAGGTAGAGGGAATTATGAACAGTTCCAAATACCAGTCAGTGTTGGCAAAAAACCTAAAGGCTTCTGCTAGAAAACTGAAGATGAAGAGGAACGTTATCTTTCAGCACGGCAAAGACCTAAAGCACACATCCAAATCAACAAAAGAATGGCTTCACCAGAAGAAAATTAAGGTTTTGAAATGGCCCAGCCACAGTCTAGACCTGAATCCGATTGAACATCTGTTGGGTAATCTGAAGAGGGCTGTGCACAGGAGGTGCCCTCGCAATCTGACAGATTTGGAGTGTTTTTGCAAAGAAGAGTGGGCAAATATTGCCACATCAAGATATGCCACGCTGATAGACTCCTACCCAAAAAGACTGAGTGCTGTAATAATAGCCAAAGGTGCTGCAACAAAGTATTAGTTTAAGGGTGTGCATATTTATGCAACCAGGTTATTGTAAGTTTTTTTTTTATTTTTCCCCTTAAAAGATTTCACTTTGTTTTTCTATTGGGTTGTTCAGGTTATAGGTCACATTAATGGTGAAAAAATTTTGAAATGATTTATCTCAGTCTCAAATTTTTACATCACAAAAACCTGGCACTTGAACAGGGGTGTGTAGACTTTTTATATCCACTGCGTGTGTATATATATATATATATATATATATATATATATATATATATACAGTATATCCTATGAAATAAAGCAAGTTAGGTTAATGTAGAGGGCAGCAATTCAGCATAGCAGGATGCTTTTTTACACAAGTGGGTTTTGGGAACTGACTCCACATGCACAAGGGCAGTGGTGTGCCTACTCTGACTGACCATTCACTGCGTGATCAGAAGATATTGATGTGGAGTGAGTCATATTTAGTGGGTAATGAAGACCACAACATACTGCTGTATAGCAGATGTCTAAAATTTAAAGTGATACTCCGTTAAAAAAAGTTGTTGTTTTTTTTGTTAACATGTCTGCAACATATTTTTTATGACTTGCAAGACATATCAAGAGCGAAATCACTCAAATGTGTCATGTCTGTGGGTTTGTTTGTTTTTTTTGTTTGTTTTTTTGCTGTGAAATTTCAGTTAAGCTACTACCTTTAGAAAAGGAAAGTTTAATGATGTATTTTTGGTGATGTAACTATAACAGGCTTGTAGTGTTCAGCCAGTCGGGACATCAGAACTGTCTCTGTCCTGACTGAAGTTAGCCTCCAGGGCCAGTTAGCAGTTTTGAACAGCTGCTTTGAAAACTTGACCCAAAACTTGACCGGTGAGTCTTTTTATTCCAGGATTTATTCTGTTTATTAATGTAGGGCAGCCACTGTTAGCCTTGTGGGATGTGGGTGGGCCTATTCACAGATCTTGGGGTTTGTAGGTGGAAAAAAAGTGAAAAGATTTTTGACACGAAACTGTAAGACAATTAAAGTTTTTTTTGTTGCTGATATTTTGTTGTTTTTTTGTTGCTTAAATTGCCTAAGACAAGCGCTCACTACCCTGAAGTGTTACATGTGTTTATCAGAAGAAAAGGTTCAATGGACATTGGTTGAGAACAGTTTGTATAGCTATACTCTGTTGATTACTGATGTATAGCTTTGTATTTGTACACTTTCCCCTTTTGTGAAGTTTGTTAGTATTATGATAGTATATAGGAAGAATATTGCAAGGTTACAGATTATTTTAAGTTGATCCATGGTGTTGCACACAGCTTGGGACTGTGTTTCAAAATGTTTCTAATATCTATTTATGAATAACGGTATTTATTTATTTTCCAGAAGAACGGCTGATTTGCATCATTCAGAGAGTGGCAAACTGAGTCTGCACCATCATACAGGAAAAAACGCTGCAGTATGAAATCCCTGGGCTTCCCTGGCATTGTTCACTGATGCTGTGAGCAGAAAGAGCATCGATGTAAAGGGGGAGGGCAGAGACAGGCAGGGAGAGAGAGAGAGGGAGAGGAGGAGAGGGAGGGAGGGAGAGGCAGACACTGACAGCAGGTTTGTGAGAGCAGCAGCCAGAAGAGGAGAAAGAAAAGGAGGAGGAGGAATCAGAGCGAGAGACACTGTGGCTGCAGTCAGGAGGGACACAAACAGAGGCGAGGAGGAGGAGATACAGACGGAGCAGGTAAGGACGCAGCTTCCATTTGTTCATCGCCAGTTTTCCTGTTTTCTTTTCCCAGCTGAGACGAGGCGCTCCGGTTTTGTTTTCCTTTTCTTCCTCCATCTGCCAGTTGAGGACTGCTGTAGCACTGCGGAGTGATGCAGAGAGACGGAGGAAGGGAGGGCAGGCTTTTATGCTCCACAAACAAGAGGAAGTGAGGATAGAGAAATCAGGAGAGAGATAACAGACATCTGGCTCTGCTTTACTGGGCTGAATTGAAGGGGTGGGTGGGGGGGATTTATGAGGAATGTGTGTGTGTGTGGGGGGGGTAGCCTTTGTGCAGGGAACGTGTCAGCTGTCAACATCAGTAGTTCCCCTCCATGTTGGAGATCGTCTAAGTTTCCGCCTGGCCACACCCTCCCCAGCTCCGGAGATTAGATGATGTGGCGCTGGAGTGAGCCGGGGGGCTGCTGCCAGTCTGAGAGGTAAATGTGCCATGCTGGATGGCGGCCAAACACGCTCCTGTTACTGTCAGGACCAGTGGATTAGCCGGATGGGAGCTTGTGCCCAAGCCGCTCAATCAGGCTCTCACCAAGATGTGCCGTCCACCACGGGCGAGCGGGTTTATGGGAAACAGCGCAGCAGGCAAAGGTGCAGACCTGAATACTGAGCCGGGTTCCTTCATGGAGAAAAACATCTGTGACATGAAAAACACCCGTGACATGAAAACACAGATGCAGACGGGAGCCGACTGAGTTTAACCAAACACTGAGAGGAAGCTTGGCCAAGCATTTGTTGTTGTAGCAGCTCAGCCTCATAATATACTTTCACAGCGGAGTACACCCAACATTTCCATTAGAAGCTGTTATGTTCACGAGGGTGTTTTGAGTGACCGCTGCACACTAACACACATTCACATGCAAACGCAAATACAGACAGTCCAGATGGCACGTTTGGTGTTGTAACAGCTTTACACACAGAGCTGAAGCAGGACAACAGCATGATGACTTGCCTCAGGAATTGAATGGAAACAGTGCAGCAGCACAGCCAGTATGTATGGCCTGTATACTTACAGTGCTGTGAAAAAGTATTAGCCCCTTCCCAATTTCTTATATTTCGGCTCTGCATTTGCCCAGGTGACGGACAGGCTGACAGACAAGGTCAGGCAGGCGTGTTCGTGGCCTTTGAGTTTTGGAGACAACATTGTGATCTGTAGTGAGAGTAGGGAGCAGGTGGAAGAGAGCCTGGAGGAGGTGGAAGTATGTGCTGGAGAGAAGATGACTGAAAGTCAGTAGAAGCAAGACAGAATGTGTGTGTGTGAATGAGAGGAAGACGTGTGTAACAGTAAAGAAGCAAGGAGTTCAAACAAAACACACCTTACAAAACTTTGATTAACTGGACAAAAAAAATAAAGCCAATGTGGCAGCTAGTCCAGGTAGATGTGCTGTGATTTAGGTTTTAAGTTTATTAAAAATTAACAATGTGTAAATTTTTAAACAGTAGCTAAAATGCTCTGAAAATGATTGTGAAATGACTATGAAACAATACAGAATAAATGAGCAGTTATTACTTACTAGTCTGATACTGGCAAGGCTCAGTCAGCATTCGTCTTGCAACCCATTTTGCCTCTAAGCTTTCTCCAGTGAGTAAAGCCAATTCAATCTTTACTCTTTCTCTATTTCTTTTCCTTGTTTCTTCCAATTGCCACATTCACCATAGTAGCAGCTTCATGCTAGCAAAATGCAATTCTCGTGGAATGTTACAGAGCATAAAACCAACATTGTGAAGTGCTGTGTCTGAGCTCCCAGGTGTAGTCGGGCTGCTCCAGGACAGGGATTGTGCATGATGAATGTCAGAGTGCCATCAAAACAACTCAGATGCACATGGTTTTTAGTTTCCAAAGTTCTTTAGTGTTGTTTTGAAGACAGCAAACTGCCCTAGCATTTTAAGCAGAGCCAAAGTGCATTTGCCTAGAATTGATTTATTGTCACAGATCCAATCTGTCATTTAAGACTGATGATCAGCCAGTACCAAGTCACAATCCCATATTTACATTTTCTTACAACACGTTCTTGCAAACGACACGCCATTAAGTACATTAAAAATCAGTTTAATGTGTTTGCTTGACACCTCAATGCTGAAAGTATTCTACACAGCAGACATGTTGGCAACACCTTCCCTGCTGCAACTCTGTATGGCTGCCACATTATGGCGAGGCTGACGGGAAGCAACTGTGGCTAACGCTAATCAACAGAGACTTGATGGACATGAACCCAGTGACCCCTATACCGGTCAACTCACAAAAGTTTTGACCGGGCTCCCGATCCGGTGCTTGAGATCAGCCCGGGATATCCCTAATTGATGTACTTCTCCATTCTTGTGAGGAAATCGGTGCATGTCAAGCTGTCTAAGAGAAAAGGACAATGTCATACATTGTCCTGATGTCTGTGTCCCAACCAGTGAGTCCTACCAATAACACCTCCTGTGGTAGGGACCAGGCACCACTTGCAGGACTGACACACTGATGACATCTGGGGAATAGGACCAATACTACACCAGTAAATCCTGGTGACCAACCAGTGCTAAGTGTGAACAAGGGGATGGACAGTGAAGCCCAACTGGTGGCGTCTAAATGGGGGCTTGAAGTCACAACCTCCTGTACCCAAGTCCAGCACCCCAGTTGTGATGCTAAGAGGGTGACTGGTAAGGACCTGTACTTGTATAGCGCTTTTCTAGTCACAAAGACCACTCAAAGCGCTTAACTAGTAGGTACACTAACCCTCTATTCTAAGGGCCTATAGCAGACAGATATCTAGGGTTAATTTAGTGGCCAATTAACCTAACATGCATGTCTTTGGATTGTGGGAGGAAATCGGAGCCCCCGGAGTAAACCCACACAGCACAGGGAGAACATGCAAACTCCACACAGAAAGGTTCCCACCCCTGCCAGCCTGCGGATTTGAACCTGGAACCTTTGAGCTGTGAGGCAATAGTGCTAACCACTGAACCACCGTGCTGCCCACCGTACTGCTTGGCGACTCCTCTACATAAGCACATTGCTAAAAGTTGAGCATGCATTGTTCATTTTATAAGTAAGGGTTCAGTCTGACAGTCATATGGAGTTCTATACTTGGTTTAGAATCTGAACACCCTTACTGCAGGGCAATGGTGCTAAACAGAATCCAAGAGACATACCAAATGAGATGTATAAATCCAAGATGGGCTGCCTACATGAAAGCATGAACAACATCTTTGTGGGAGTTTAATTAAATGCAGGAAAATTCATACACTCACTAGGCTTTTTGTCAAACATGGCCGTAAACTTCTATATAGTTGAATGGTAACAGTAAATGAGTTGAAGTATGAGGCTCACTGCTGAAAATGGCAGAGATGGCAGATATTTTTCACAACAAAACAACAATCCTGACATCAAATTGAAGTGACCAAAAAAAGGTGAATATTTGGATGCAGCCATTGGAAGCGGATCAAAGAACAAAGAAACAACTGTAGCGCATTCAGAGAGCACACACCTCTACCAAAGGTTGTTAAAACGAGAGAAAAAGTGATCCAGAATTGGCAAAGTGATCTGGATCTGGTCCCAGATCTAAGAGGTTCATCCTTGGTGTGAGGAGCACCTCTGATGAAGATTTCATCAAACTTCTTCCAGTAGTTTTTGCTTAATTCTGCTAACTGGCAGAGAGGCAAACAAACAAATGGCAATGATCACATTACTTCCTGGACAGAGGTATGTAAAAACTCTGGGAAACTCTAGTGATGTCCAAGTAGTTAAGCTGGGATCTTACTGGATGAGGAAACATGCTCAGAGAATGGATGAAAGTTTTGTATTCTGGTGCACCTGCTCATGTTGCATCACCACCAGGGACCAAAGCAGGAGAAAGCAGACGGCTTCAGGAGCAGAATGTGGTTTTACATAGAAAAAATAAGGATCACTGGTCAGAAACGGTTGATTCTTCTGATATTTTGCTCTGTAGGTGTCTTATTTAAGAAATAATGTTGTTACAGCAGGGAAAATAAGTATTGAACACATCAACATTTTTCTCATTTAACAGGTTTCTGATGGAGCTATTGACCTGAGATTTTCACCAGATATCAGTAACAAAACAAGTAATCCATACATACAAAGAAATCAAGGCAACTGTGTTCACAAAACAAGTTAAATTTAATAAAGTGGAATGACATTGGGGCAGCACGGTGGCGGAGTGGTTAGCACTGTGGCAGCACAGCAACTCACCCTTGGCCGGGGGATCCTGGGGTCGATCCCAGCCCCTGACCAACAGTTATCCGTGTGGAGTTTGCATGTTCTCCCCGTGTCTGTGTAGGTTTACTCCGGGATTTCTCCGGTTTTCTCCCACATGCCAAAAACATGCAAGTTAGGTTAATTGGGATCAACTGGGGATTCTAAATTGTCCTTAGGCATGACTGTGAGAGTGAATGGTTGTCTGTCTCTCCGTGTTGGCCCTGCAATGGACTGGCAATCTGTCCAAGGTGTACCCTGCCTCTCGCCCAAAGATGCTGGTATAGGCTCCAGCCCTCCCGTGACCCGAAAAGGATTAAGCAGAAGAAGATGAATGGATGGATAGAATGACATGGGCAATAAGTTTTAAACACATGAAGAAAAAGAGGTGCAAAAAGGCATAGAAAACCAAGAAACCAGTTGAAATCCATCAGAATTTAGGAAGTCATCCTATCCCCCATCAATGTAAATTAATTTCAGCTGGTTAAATCCCGATTGATAGCCTTTAAAAAGGTCTGCGAATATCAGATTTCTGGCAGATTTCTGACAGAGGACTCAAAAGAATTATCAGAAGAGTTATCCAAGAGCCAAAGACCGCTCGTGGAGAGCTCCAGAAAGACTTGGAGTTAGCAGGTACTGCTGTTTCAAAGAAAACAATAAGTAATGCACTCAGCTGACATGGGCTCTATGCCCGCTCACCTTGCAAGACTCCATTGTTGAAATAAAAGCATGTTGAAGCCCGTTTAAAGTTTGCTGCACAACATTTGGGCAAGCCAGTAAAATACTGGGAGAATATAGTCCGGTCAGATGAGACCAAAATTGAATTTTTTGGATGCCACAACACACAGCATGTTTGGAGGAGAAATGGCACTGCACGTCCCATCATGGTGTGGGGGTGTTTTTCAGCATATGGTACAGGCAGACTTAATATAGTTGAAGGAAAGATGAATGGACAAATGTACAGAGACATCCTTGATAAGAACCCGATGCCATCTGCCAAGATGCTGAAGATGAAATGAGGGTGGACATTTCAGCAAGACAGTGATCCCAAACACGCGGCCAAGGAAACTCAACTGGCTCCAGAGAAGGAAAATAAAGCTGCTAGAATGGCCCAGTCAGTCACCTGACCTGAATCCAATTGAAAATCTATGGAACGAACTGAAGATCAAAGTTCATAGAAGACACCCACGGAAACTTCAAGATTTGACATTTTGTGTGGAAGAGTGAGCTAAAATCACTCATGAACAATGCCTGTGCCTAGTTTCTCCATGCAGGAGGTGTCTGAAAGTTGTTATTACCAACAAAGGCTATTCTACTAAATATTAAATAAATTTCACCAAGTATGTTCATTACTTGGGGCAGTGCGGTGGCGGAGTGGTTAGCACAGCGGCAGCACAGCAATTCACGCTTGGCCAGGGGATCCTGGGTTCGATTCTAGCCCCTGGCCAACAGTGATCTGTGTGGAGTTTGCAGGTTCTCCCTGTGTCTGCGTGGATTTACGCCGGGATTTCTCTGGTTTCTTCCCACATGCCGAAAACATGCAAGTTAGGTTAATTGGCATCAAATTGCGGATTCTAAATTGTCCTTGGGTATGAATGTGAGAGTGAATGGTTGTCTGTTTCTCTGTGTTGGCCCTGCAATGGGACTGGCGATCTGTCCAGGGTGTACCCTGCCTCTCGCCCAAAGACGCTGGGATAGGCTCCAGCCCCCCTGCGACCCGAAAAGGATTAAGCGGAAGAAGATGGCTGGATGGATGGATGGATGTTCATTACTTATTCCCTGTGTCATTCCACTTTATTAAATATAACTTGTTTTGTGAACACAGTTGCCTTGATGTCTTTGTATGTATGGATGGGTTGTTACTGATATCTGGTGAAAATCTCAGGTCAGGGGCTCCATCAGAAATATGTTTAATGAGAAAAATGTTGATGTGTTCAATACTTATTTTCCCTGCTGTAGTAGTGTAGTGGTGGTAGTTGTAAAGGCTCACCTGTCTGTGCTTCAACAGAATAAGTCCAGAAGTATGTTGTGGATGATGCTGATGAAGGCTGTTATCTGACCAGCAGACCCCTGGGTTCTGCCTTCACTCTTCACTCTGTCATGTTTCTGTGATCTGCAGCTAAGCTCTTAACTAGATTTGAAGCAAAAACGTCATCCATTTTTACTGCCAGGCCCAAAAACTGCTAAATGATGTGACGTTTGCATCTATTTCAAGATCCGTGACGTTGTCCGGTTTGATGTTTGTATGATAGCCCAGTGCTGCGATAAGAAGCTGGATTCCCGTGGTTGTAAAAACCACAGTTTAGTTACAGAGAGACTGTGCTGACCTGATTATTGTGTATTAACCCAGCCACGCTCCACAGGATAATCTGGCTGATTTTGGGGCCTGATTCTCACCTTCAGACCATCATATGAAAAATCCAGATCAGCTTGGTGAGTGGGCTGATAATCTTGTCAGATTTTTCTGTTCATAAGAATGTCGGAGCCACTCTGATCCCATACGTGTGTCGAGATCCCGGAGGATCCCTGAGGACAAATGACCACAAACTCTCTGGATTCACATGTGAACAATATGATATTCAATCAGAACGTGAGCTCATGGAAGACAGGATTGTCTACCATGTGAGATTTCCTGGGCCAAAGTGGCAAGTTCCTCTCAGTTCCCACAGCTTTGGGCTTGGTTTTTCAGAAGGTCATTTGTATATACGAGCAGTCATTGTTTGTTGTTTTCTTTTGTTTGTTTGTTTGTTTGTTTTTTTGAAATGCCAAAATGGAGATAATGTGACCCAAAAATACACACGAAAGACACGGATCAAAAGTGACTGATATTGTTCCTGGACCATATTATATTGGCATTGTTGTGGTGTAGTAGTATCAAAGGGCCCAAAATTTGGCTTTTCATTAAGTTCAAAGGACAAGTCTAAAGGGATATGACTGGCTTTGGAGTGCAATAAGTACAGAAACAACCATGACCGAGTGAATGGAAAACTGCTAACTAAGCTAACGCCATAGTAGCACTGTTAGCTCTGATATTAACAGTTTGTATTCAGAAATTCTAGGTTTGGACTGGATTGATATCACAGCCAACAGCCTGGTGATGGGATGTAAATGAAGATCTGATTTTGTTACCCAGAAGGCTGATACCATCTTCAGCCCATCCTGCCGAAATTTAAAGATATAAATACAGTGGATATAAAAAGTCTACACACCCCTGTTGAAATGCCAGGCTTTTGTGATGTAAAAAAAAATGAGACCAAGGTAAATCATTTCAAAACTTTTCCCACCATTAATGTGACCTGTAACCTGTACAACCCAATTGAAAAACAAACTGAAATCTTTTAAGGGGGAAAAAATAAAAAACTTACAGTAACCTTCTTTCCAAAAATGCTCCAAATCTGTCAGATTGCGAGAGTGTCTTCTGTGCACAGCCCTCCTCAGATCACCCCACAGATGTTCGATGGGATTCAGGTCTGGAGTGTGGCTGGGCCTTTCCAAAACCTTAATCTTCTTCTGGTGAAGCCATTCTTTTGTTGATTTGGATGTGTGCTTTGGGTCATTGTTGTGCTGATAGACGACGTTCCTCTTCAGCTTTCTAGCAGAAGCCTGAAGGCTTTGTGCCAACACTGACTGGTATTTGGAACTGTTCATAATTCCCTCTACCTTGACTAAGGCCCCAGTTCCAGCTGAAGAAAAACAGCCCCAAACATGATGGTACCGCTACCATGCTTCATTTTAGGTACGGTGTTCTTTTGGTGATGAGCAGTGTAGTTTTTGTGCCAAATATACCTTTTGGAATTATGGCCAAAAAGTTCAACCTTGGTTTCATCGGACCAAAACACATTTTCCCACATGCATTTGGGAGATTTCAAATGTGTTTTCTCAAAATGTAGCCGGGCTTGGGTGTTTTTCTTCATAAGATAAGGCTTCCGTCTTGCCACCCTAGACGGGAGATTGTTGTCACATGTACTAAAAAGCCAGTACTTGCCAGAAATTCCTACAGCTCTTTCAATGTTGTTGTCGGCCTCTTGGCAGCCTCCCTGACCAGTTTTCTTCTCTTCTTTTCATCAATTTTGGAGGGACGCCCAGTTCTTGATCAGGTCATTGTTGTGCCATATGCTCTCCTCTTGATGATGACTGTCTTCACTGTGTTCCATGGTATATTTAATGCCTTGGAAATTCTTTTGTACCCTTCTCCTGACTGATACCTTTGAACAATGAGATACCTCTGATGCTTTGGAAGCTCTCTGCGGATCATGGCTTGTGCGGTAAGATGACTACAAAAATGTCAGGAAAAGCCTACTAAAACAGTTGAACTTTATTTGGGGTTAATCAGAGGCACTTTTAAATGGTGGCAGGTGTGTGCTGACTCCCATTTAACATGAGTTTGAATGTGATTGGTTAATTCTGAACACAGCCACATCCCCAGTTATAAGAGGGTGTGCATATTTATGCAAACAGTTATTGTAATTTTTTTTTTTTTTAATTCCCCTTAAAAGATTTCAGCTTGTTTTTCAATTGGGTTGTACAGGTTATAGGTCACATTAATGGTGGAAAAAGTTTTGAAATGATTTATCTTGGTCTCATTTTTTTACGTTACAAAAACCTGGCATTTGAACAGGGGTGTGTAGACTTTTTATATCCACTGTATTTCTTATGGCCCCTTTACACAGACTGAGATCGTTTGGTGACCATTGAGAGATCAAAAATTGACCCAATCTCTCAATGGTCTCCTAATGCCTCGAAAAAGCTTTTTGTATAAATGCTTGGGAGATTGTTGTCCAATTTTAATAGAGAGGTCACTGAGTGACGAGGATAGATTGCTGAGGAATCACTGAGAGTTTATATGATGACCAAAGAGGTATGTATTTCTCTCAAGGACCTCTCAGCAACTCATCCATCTCACGCTGCGATCTCCACCGTGGTCTTTCAGTGAACTCTACTGGTCTTTCATCAAATGGTCAGCAATCCCTCACTGATCTCTCAGTCATCTCTACGTTCGGGGTGCAGACATTTGGCATTAAGTGAAAGATTGCTGAGAGATCAATGAAAGATTGCTGAGCGGTCAAGGAGCACTCAGTGATGATCTCTCAGCAATCTTTTAGTGATATCTCAGCAATCTTTCAATAAACTATTGGTCTTTCATTGTATGCTCAGCAATCCCTTACTGATCTCTCACCCAGCCCTACCTTTGCAGTGGAAAAATTTTGATGTTCACTGAAGGATTGCTGAGAGATCACTGGAAGATTGATGAGATTGTTGTGCGGTCCTTGAGTTCTCCTTGACTGCTCAATGATCTTGAAGGCATATTTCAATGATTTCTCAGCAATCTTTCAATGAATTGGAGATCGTCACTTCCTTGTGGTAACGTATCGTCACTTCCTGTTTTGCTGTCTGCCTGTGTGGTTTGCTCTCCAGCTCTCGAGCCACTAGCTATGGCTACTAGCTCTCCTTCCTCTCCTCCTCTGGTGTGCTCTCTCTGTCAGATGTTTAGCTACACCTCTGCCTCTTTTAGTGATAACGGTAAATGTAATAAATGTTGTCTTTTTGAGGCGCTCGAGGCGAGGTTGTCTGATTTGGAATCCCGGCTCCGCTGCATTGAAACACCGTCTGCGCCAGTTAATCTCGACGGACGCCCCTTAGCTGCAGCGGAGCTAGCTAGCTTAGGTCCCCCTGTCACCGGTTCCCCGGCTCTCCTCTGCAGCGAGGAGACTGGGTGGGTGACGGTGAGAAGGAAGCCTAGTCGCAAAGCCCCGGTTCACCACCAACCTGTTCACGTTTCTAATCGTTTTTCCCCGCTCAGCGACACACCCGCTGAGGAAAAAACTCTGATCATTGGCGACTCTGTAGTCAGAAACGTGAACCTAGAGACTCCAGCGGCCATAGTCACATGCATTCCTGGGGCCAGAGCAGGCGACATCGAGTCAAATTTGAAAATGCTGGCTAAAAGTAACTGTAAATATTCCACAATTGTTATTCACGCCGGCATTAATGACATCCGTCTCCGGCAGTCGGAAGTCACGAAACTTAATGTAGAATCGGTGTGTGACTTTGCCAAAACGATGTCTGCCACTGTAGTATTCTCTGGGCCCCTCCCCAATCTGACCAGTGATGACATGTTTAGTCGCTCGTCATCCTTGAACCGCTGGCTGTCTGTGTGGTGTCCTAAAAATGACGTGGGCTACATTGACAATTGGAGCTCTTTTTGGGGAAAACCTGGTCTTATGAGACGAGACAGCATTCATCCCACTTTGGATGGTGCTTCTCATTTATCTAACAATCTGGCATCTTTTTTATCCAAATTTCCAAAACCATGACTACTCAGAGTTGGGACCAGGAAGCAGAGTCGCAGTCTTACACGCCTCTCTGCAGCTCCTCTTCATCCGCCACCCCTCAACTTAGCCCCTGTCTTCCCCATCAGAGAATCGTTGTCTGCTCCCTCCAAAGTAAATAAAAATATAATGTATAAGCATCCCAAAGTGATAAAGCAAAATATTGGTAAAACTCAAATTAAACATAAAGCCTCTAAATTGAATGATTTGGCCTCTGTTCCTCCTCATAATTTAAAAATTAAATGTGGTTTATTAAATATTAGGTCTCTAACTCCCAAGTCTCTGTTAGTCCATGATCTGTTAATTGATCATCAGATTGATTTAATTTCCCTTACAGAGACTTGGTTAGGACAAGAGGATTATTTTGGTTTAAATGAATCAACTCCCTCTGGTTATTTAAACTGTCAAAATCCCAGAAGTTCTGGTCGTGGAGGAGGAGTAGCATCAATTTACCATTCCAAATTACTAGTTAATGTAAAGCAAAAAGCATGTTATAATTCCTTTGAGGGCCTGGTCCTCAGTATTGGGCACTTTAGCAATTCCAGGTTAAACCCAATTTTATTTGCCATAGTTTATCGTCCCCCATCAACCTATTCAGAATTTTTATCCGAATTTCCTGATTTCTTAGCTGATTTAGTGCTGAAATCTGATAGAATAATTATAGTAGGGGACTTTAATATACATGTGGATGTAGATAGTGACTGCCTTAATGTGGCTTTTAATTCAATATTAGACTCGATTGGGTTTTCTCAGAAAGTAGGAAATTCTACTCATTACCTCCACCATACATTGGACCTTGTTCTGACATATGGCATAGAAATAGAAAATCTTGTAGTGTCTCCTCATAACCCTGTACTGTCAGACCATTGTCTGTTAACCTTTGATTTTACTATTTCTGACTATTTGGCGCCTAAAGAAAAATATTATCACAGTAGATGCCTCTCAGATGATGCTGTTTCCAAATTTATGCAGATTGTTTCCTCTATGCCATGTGTCAACACAACGGAAATAAGCTATAGACAGCTTGCTCCTTCTGTAATTGATAACATGGTGGATAGTGTTTCAGCTTCTCTGCATCAGGCTCTAGACTTGGTGGCCCCCTTAAAAAAGAAAAGTCTAATCAGAGATTTTTAACTCCTTGGTTCAACACAGAAACTCGTAGCTTAAAACAGAAGACTCGTCAATTAGAAAGAAAATGGCGCTCTACTGATTTAGATGAAATCTATTTAGCTTGGAGAAATCATCTTTTAATTTATAAAACATCTCTTAGAAAAGCTAGAACGAGTTATTACTCTGCATTAATAGAAGAGAACAAGAATAATCCCAGGTTTCTTTTCAGTACTGTAGCCAGGTTGACAAAGAGTCAGGACTCTGTCAATCCTAGCATCCCCTTAGAGCTTACTAGTCAGGACTTTATGAACTTTTTCAATAATAAAATTTCATCCATCAGAGATAAAATCAATCAGATTCTTCCCACAGTTAACTTAAATACTGTAACTACTACAACTCCTTCTATTGATGTCTGTCTTGATGAGTTTACTCCAATCGACCTTTGTGAGTTAGACAAAATAGTTTCCTCATCCAAACCTTCAACTTGTCTTTTAGACCCTATTCCTACCAGGTTATTTAAAGAAGTCTTCCCACTTATTGGTAGCTTTATTCTTCATATAATCAATTCTTCATTAACTTTAGGCCATGTACCGCAGGCTTTTAAAACGGCTGTAATTAAACCCTTACTCAAAAAGCCAACGCTAGATCCAGGAGCTTTAGCTAACTATAGACCAATCTCTAATCTCCCTTTCATTTCAAAAATCTTAGAAAGAGTTGTTGCTATGCAATTATTGACCACCTGCAGGGAAATGGTTTATTTGAGGAGTTTCAATCTGGGTTTAGAATCCATCATAGCACTGAAACAGCCTTAGCGAAGGTCACTAACGACCTCCTCATTGCATCTGATAATGGACTAGTTTCTGTACTTGTCCTTTTAGATCTTAGTGCAGCTTTTGATACTATTGATCATAATATTCTACTTGATAGATTAGAACACTATGTTGGACTTAATGGAACTTCGTTGCAGTGGTTTAGATCTTATTTATCTGATAGGTTCCAGTTTGTTCATGTAAATGATGAGTTTTCTCTCAGCTCAAAGCTTAGTCATGGAGTTCCACAGGGATCTGTGCTTGGCCCTACTCTTTTTAGTTTATATATGCTTCCGTTAGGCAACATTATTAGAAAGCACTGTATACATTTTCACTGTTATGCAGATGACACACAATTATACCTGTCAATGAAGCCAGATGATACTAATCAATTAGCCAAGTTAGAAGCCTGTCTTAAGGAAATCAAAGTTTGGATGACTTGTAATTTCCTGCTATTAAATTCAGATAAGACTGAAGTCATTCTTGTTGGTCCAAAAAACCTTAGAAATTCCTTTCCAAATCAAACTTTCAGTTTGGATGCAGTTACTCTTTCTCTTAATAGCTCTGTGAGGAACCTTGGAGTTATTTTTGATCAGGATTTGTCCTTCAATTCACATATTAAATTTGTTTCTAAGACTGCCTTCTATCATTTGCGTAATATTGCCAAGATTAGGAGCATCTTGTCTCAGAGTGATGCTGAGAAGCTGATCCACGCTTTTGTTAGCTCGAGATTAGATTATTGTAATTCTTTATTATCAGGTTGTCCTAAAACATCTTTAAAAAGTCTTCAGCTGATCCAAAATGCTGCAGCAAGAGTTTTAACAGGTACTAGAAAGAGAGATCATATCTCTCCGGTTCTGGCCTCCCTTCATTGGCTTCCCATAGAGTTTAGAATTAAGTTTAAAATCCTTCTTCTTACTTACAAAGCTCTAAACAATCAGGCTCCTTTTTATTTAAAAGATCTGATACTACCGTATCATCCTAACAGAGCACTACGCTCCCAAAATGCAGGTTTACTTGTAATACCTAGAATCTCCAAAAGTACAATGGGAGGCAGAGCCTTTAGTTATCAAGCTCCTCTCCTGTGGAATCAGCTGCCAATCTGGATTCGGGAGTCAGACTCGATCTCTGTTTTTAAGAATAGGGCTAAAACCTACCTTTTTGATATAGCCTACAATTAGGGAGGGATCATGTGTTTTCTGAACCCTCCCTTAGTTATGCTGCTAATAGGTTTAGTCAGCCGGGGGACCTCCAGTAATGCACTGGGCCTCACTCCTTTCCTCACTCTCTATGAAATATTTTTTTTTGCTGGTCATTAACATTTGTTTGTTCTCTCCCATAGATTGAGTCCCCATCGTGCTGTTTGCTCTCTACATGTCTGTTCTTTTCTTCTTCTCTATCCCCTCACCCCCCAGCCAGTCGCAGCAGATGACTGCCCCTCCCTGAGCCTGGTTCTGCTGGAGGTTTCTTCCTGTTAAAAGGGAGTTTTTCCTCTCCACCGTCGCCAAGTGCTTGCTCACAGGGGATCGCCTGATTGCTGGGGTCTTTCTGCAACTGTGGGGGTCCTCCCTACAGTTGATAGTGCTATGAGATGACTGTTGTTGTGAAATGGCGCTATATAAATAAAGTTGAATTGAATTGAATTGAATTGAATACTAAATTTTTCTACCCAGAGGTAGAGATGGCTGTGAGATCGTTGAAAGATCATTCAGTGATTCGGCCTTTTTTTTTTAATCACTCAGCAATCTCCACCAATGAGGTTAAGTAAAGAGAGACTTTAACATTTTTTTCACTGTAGTCATGCAAGCCAAGTCAGCATTTTCGAAGGTTAAAACCCACTAACACATCATGTTTTGCGGTGTGGTGAAGCAGTGGTTAGCACTGTGACAGCACAGCAACTCACCCTTGGCCATGGGATCCCGGGTTCGAGCCCACCCCCTGACCAACAGTGATCTGTGTGGAGTTTGCATGTTCTCCCCGTGTCTGCGTGTGTTTACTCTGGCATTTCTCCAGTTTCCTCCCACAGGCCAAAAACATGCAGGTTAGGTTAATTGGAGACTCTAAAGTGGCCCTAGGAGTGAATGTGTGTGTGAATGGTGAAGGGATAGCGCCGTACCGTGGATGCCTTGAATTTCCCCTCTGGGGATCAATAAAGTACACAAAAAAAAATGTTTTAGTGAATGATAAGTTGTGTGACCTCATGGCTGTGTTTATGAAATTAAAACCCACAAAAATACCATTTTGTGCAAAACAGTAATTTTAATCTAGATGATATAACCACAGAGAGAGATGTAATAAAGCTTTTTATTATTTAAAAGCTGCAACATCTAAACAACAAATCTGCAGTTAAATTATTCAGAAACACATTGTTTGGCTGGAGCTTTCAGCTGATTAATCCAACATGAAAAAGAGCAATTTTCTTCCAAATGAGCTGCATCTTCACACTCATTTTTGACATTGTCACTAATGGGAAGAACAAAGGAGCAGCTGAAGAAGGGACTCACTGGTGTAACATGTTCCGAGCTGCTCACGGTGCCATGGGAGACTGAAGTTCTCCATGCACTTTAACTGGGAATATTTATCTCCAGCTACACTACCTAATATTAATCTCCAGCTACACTACCTAAAGGAAGGTAGTGTAGCTGTCATATTTTATGAGTGAATAAAGAACTTAATCAGATTAATGCGGCTAGAAAATTTTTTTTAGGGCTGTGTTAATTTTTTAACTGTTTAATTGCACATTTTTATATCATTAATTGCAATTAATCGCTTAACTTATGTAAAGGAATCAATGAAAAAGAAGTGTTCTTTAAGAAGTTTTAATTCCTTTTTCATTCATTGAACATACTTGTGACTCTCAATATTTAAAAAAATACTGCTAGAGTAACATTAAACACTTGATAATCATGTGGTTCCAAGGTTGTCATAGCCAGGAGCGGCACTGGGGTTAAGCTCCCAGTGCTCATAAAATGCTCCTTATAGCGTGCGTCTCGAAAAGCCTCTGACAACTAAGTCCAACTCCTAGCCTGCCCATGTGGTTTAGTCCCTAAGCCCGGTGGAACTGCTTTTACTAATAGGAGAAGGGGCAAGGGCGGATCTCTGGCACCTTAAAACCAGATGCTTCGGGTAGATGGTGGCTCGTCAACCTGGGAAGGTAGCCCATCTAGGGGAAGGTAAACCCTGATTTCAAACCTCCACTGCCTTGCGGCATACCCGGTCACGGGAAAGGCTTAGGGGCAGTTCTATGTTGTGCTCAACATTGTTCTGGCAGCTCCTGCAACGGCGCTGGTGCCAAACTGTAGCAGCCCTGCTGTTCCTTTGGATTCATCAGTGACGTGGAGAGGGGGGGACATGCTGCATGGGAAACATCTTGTCCTCCATATCTTCCTGCCCAGGCTTGAATCCTACCAACGCCCAACGCTGGAAGGTAGAACACCGGATCACTGGAGAGGACTCTCCAGCTTTGCCTTTGGCGTAGACAAAACACGGGGAATGACAGTTACCGGTTATAAGCCACCACTCAATTGGTGTAGAGCGCGGCGCCAGGGGTTGTTCCCGACGGTGGGAGGGATCATCGGATCTCACTGGACAGCTACCGCCCGCCTCAAGCTGGGCAGCCCCCAGCCAATAAGGTGTTGTCCTGCCACAGCTTGCTTTCCTCATTGGGTGCATGGGGATGAGGAGAAATCCGAACAGCAGGCTGAGAACCTTCGCACCAGGCAAGACAATAAAACAAAAGAGACCAACTCTAAAACTGGGAACTTGGAACGTCCGCACTATGATGACAGGACTCGCTGCTAACCTCAAGGACATCAACGACACCAGGAAGACTGCCATCATCAATAATGAGCTGAAGAGACTGGGAGTGGATATCACCACTCTCCAGGAAACACGGTTGGCTGACGCAGGCACACAGAGAGAAGGACTACACGTTCTACTGGCAGGGAAAGGGCAGTGACGAACACAGGGAACACAGAGTGGGCTTCGCAGTGAAGAACACCTTGCTGAAGATGGTGGAACCGGGCAGCACTGGCTCTGCACGACTCCTCACCCTCCGCCTGAACACCACTCAAGGCCCAGTCACCCTCGTCAGTGTGTATGCCCCAACACTGACAGCCACACCAGAGGCAAAAGACGAGTTCTACGAGAATCTCGCAACAACTGTCAGGATCATCCCCAACTCTGAACAACTCATTCTCCTTGGAGACTTCAATGCCAGAGTGGGTGCTGACCACGACTCTTGGCCCTCCTGTCTTGGACCTTTTGACGTGGGCAGAATGAACGACAATGGACAGTGGCTGCTCGAGTTCTGCACATATCACGATCTGTGCATCACAAACTTGTTCTTCAAGACCAAGCCCCAACACAAGGTTTCCTGGCAACATCCGCGCTCAAAGCACTGGCACCAGCTGGACTTGATCCTGACCAGGCGCACCTCACTGAAGAACGTGCTAATCACCCATTCATTCCAGAGTGCAGATTGCGACACAGACCATTCATTGGTGTGTTGCAAGGTCAAGCTGCAGCTGAAGAAATTCCATCATGCTAGACAGCCTGGAAAGGCACGGATTGACACCAGCAAGATGGCTCAACCAGAACTTGTTGAGCAGTTTGCCTCCACCTTTAAGAAGGAACTTGGTGTACCACAAGAAGGAGAATCTGCAAAGCAGAAGTGGGAAGAGCTGCGAAACACCATCCACCGCACAGCCTTGGCTACCTTTGGGAGGAAGACCTCGAAGTCACAGGACTGGTTTGATGCCAAGTTGACCGAGATGACCCCCGTCATTGAAGCCAAGTGCTCAGCACTTGCTGAGTACAAGAAGTACCCAAACGAGAAGAATCTCCAGATTCTCAGGGCTGCAAAAAGCAAAGTTCAGCAGACTGCTCGGTGCTGTGCCAACGAGTACTGGACTCAGTTCAGCCAAGACATTCAAACCACTGCCATAACAGGGAACATCCGTGGTATGTACGATAGCATCAAGAAAGCACTTGGTTTGGCTCAGAGCAAGACAGCCCCCCTCAAATCTTCCACTGGGGAGATGATCACAGAAAAGAACAAGCAGATGGAGAGATGGGTGGAACACTACTCCGACCTCTACTCCAGACAGAACACCGTGACACCGTCAGCCCTTGATGCCATCGACTGCCTGCCATCCATGGACGAACTTGACGCCAAGCCAACCATCGACGAACTCAGCAAGGCCATTGATAGCTTGGCCGCTGGCAAGGCACCCGGCAACGACGGCATACCCCCGACCTGATCAAGCACTGCAAGACCGCCCTACTGCTGCCATTGCATGACGTCCTCTGCCAGTGCTGGAAGGAAGGTGCCGTACCACAGGACATGAGGGACGCCAAGATCATCACCCTCTACAAAAACAAAGGGGAGAGAAGCGACTGCAACAACTACAGGGGCATCTCCCTCCTCAGCGTTGTTGGCAAAGTCTACACACGAGTTGTTCTCGTTCGTCTACAGAAGCTTGCCGAACGTGTCTACCCCGAGTCTCAGTGTGGCTTCCGCGCTGAGCGATCGACGGTAGACATGATATTCTCCATCCGCCAACTCCAGGAGAAATGCAGAGAACAGAACATGCCTCTGTACGTCGCCTTCATCGACCTCACCAAAGCGTTCGATCTGGTCAGCAGAGAGGGCCTTTTCAAGATCCTGCCAAAGATAGGATGCCCACCAAAGTTGCAAAGCCTCATAGAATCGTTTCACACCAACATGCAGGGGATAGTGCAGCACGATGGCAACGTCTCAGAGCCATTCAACATACGCAGCGGAGTGAAACAGGGCTGTGTACTTGCGCCAACCCTCTTTGGGATTTTCTTTGCTATGCTCCTGAGGCATGCCTTCAGCACAGCAACAGAGGGAATCTACCTGCACACAAGATCTGACGGCAGGCTTTTCAACCTCGCCCACCTGAAAGCCAGAACCAAAGTACGCGAGGCTCTAATCAGAGACATGCTGTTCGCAGATGATGCTGCAGTCGCAACCCACACACAGCAGGAGCTTCAGACCCTGATGGACCACTTCTCCCAAGCATGCAAGGACTTCGGGCTTACCATCAGCCTGAAGAAGACTAACGTCTTGGCGCAAGGCATGGAAGCACCACCAACCATCACCATCGACGACTACGAGCTGGAGGTCGTGAGTCAGTTCACGTACCTGGGGTCCACGATCAGCAACAACCTCTCCCTTGATACAGAGATCAACAAGAGGATTGGAAAATCAGCCTTCACACTCGTTCACCTCACCACACGAGTGTGGGAGAATCCCAAAGTCTCTGTCAAGACGAAGATGGCAGTGTACAACGCCTGCATCATCAGCACACTGCTCTATGGGAGTGAGACGTGGACAACATACGCCCGGCAGGAAAAGAGACTGAACTCCTTCCACTTGCGCTGCATTTGCCACATCCTGGACATATCCTGGCAGGACAAAGTGCCCAACACAGAAGTTCTGTCCCGCGCTGGCCTTCCCTCCATGTTCACTCTACTCAGGCAGTGCAGGCTCCGCTGGCTAGGCCACATTCACCGTATGGAGGATGGCAGAATCCCCAAAGACGTCCTCTACGGAGAACTGGCGACTGGTAGGAAAGACGTTGGCCGCCCACAGCTGCGCTTTAGAGACGTCTGCAAGAGAGACATGAAGGCCCTGGAGATCAACACAGAGCGCTGGGAGGACCTTGCAACGGACCGCTCCAAATGGAGAGGCACCCTGACCAGACAGCTCAAGGCGGGTGAAGAGAGACTGACTGCTGCAGCAGATGAAAAAAGGACCCGCAGGAAGAACCGCCACAGACCCAGCAGCACGGAGACCACCCACAAGTGCGACCTGTGTGACAGGGACTGTCATTCGCGCATCGGCCTGTTCAGCCACAGGCGGTGCTGTTCCAGCAGAGTAGACATTTAGGATTCTCTTCCATGGTCATCATAGACCGACGGAGGCCGACGATTCTCAATTAAAAAAAATACAATTTATATTAGCAATTTGTAATTTTTTAATATTTATATTCTTTTCAGTTCATTATAAAGAGTAAGTCGATTTCTCTGCAAAACAACCATTTTTAATATTGTTGTCACATTTCCTGTTTTATTTTAAAAAAGCCAAAGAGGAAGTCAGTGGTTCTACTTAAAGTACCTTTCTCAATTATCGCAACCCTTAAAAGTACAAACAAATAGAGCGATTCTGATTTCCAGAGCTCCCAACCTTAATGGTGAGTTAAAAGCTTCTATTCAGTTTATAATGGATTGTGTGTTTTCCAGCGCTTACTCTGACAGAACCTCTCCGTCTTTTCATACTTTAGAGCGAGCAGCCCCGATCAATGATGCTAGATCACTGATTGTGTGTATGTGTATATGCATGTGTGCTTTCAGTGGGGTGTATTCCCAGGATGAGGTCACCCTGAGTATCGAAGAATCAGTTTAGTGTTGGTAAATTTAAACACTGAAAAACAATATTTACTCTTGTTTTAAACTGAGCCAGCTGCTGACATCAATCAAAAAGTTTAATGCGTTAAATATTCCAGCCCTGATTTTTATATTATCAAACAGTGGCAAACTTAGAAAAATAACACTGTAATATGGTGTAGTCAGATCTTGTGTAAATGAAAATGTACAAATATGCTGTTGTTACATACAGTAGGTTAATTTTGAAGCAGAAGCAGTCGAAAACATATTTGAATTTTCTGTGCTTAAGCTTTAAAAAGTGTTTCTTTTAAAATGATCCAAAATATATGTTGTTTTATTTTATGTGCTCAAATGAAAATTTGCCAGGAGCCTCAGAGTTGTCAAAGCCTCATGAATTTCATTTTTTATTCCAACTGAAGCACCTATGAGCTTAATTTATGATTCTCACAGATGCTATAGTGACATGTTTTGCCCATGGGTGCGCGCGCGCGCGCACACACACACACACACACACACACACACACACACACACACACACACACACACACACACAGAGTGATGTAGACAAAATCCCTGGGGATGACGTTAGGAATACACAGTTTTTTTTTTCTTGTGTCCGGATCCGTTATCCCCCTGACAGAACCCAAACAAGTGCTGTCGCTCTCTCCCTCTTCCTCCTTTAATCCCCTCACCTAATATCCTCTGTTCATTATTCAGGAGCTCATTTCTCTGCCCGTTTCTGCTGAGGTTAATATTCTGATTGTGAGCTGTCTGCGTTCTTGCACACAGCTCAGGGGAGCTCGGCAGAAGGGCTCATGTTCTGCTGTTTGATAATTCTGTGGGTTGGATGTGTGTGTGTGTGTGTGTGTGCGCATGAGCGTGTGTGTAAAATCATTGTAAAACAAAATAGATCATAAGTGTTTTCCTGTTAGAGATTAACTCAGCATGATAACCATATTAGCCCAATTCAAATCTAAAATGTGACCCCCTAGGGGGTCTACCACTAGTGGTAGAGCATCCATCCCACAGCCGGGAGGTCGTGGCTTCAAGCTCTGGCTGGGTCATACCAAAGACAATTTAAAAACGATACTTCCCGCCTTCTAGCTTGGTGCTCAGTATAATAGAATGGGGGAATGAAAAGTTGTTTGTGGCGGTGCCTTGCATGGCAGTGACCTCTCTGATTCTAGATGTGATTAACATTGTAGATAGGAGAAACGTAATTTTGTTCTACTGTACGTGATTGGCTGTATGGACTGAATAACAAAGTTGACTTCTAATTCAAATTTATGACAAAAAAGTTGGAAATTTGCAGGAAAAAGGCAAATTTTTTGAGAGATTTTTTTTCTACATTTATGCATAGCATTTTAATTGCATTTTATTCAGTTATGTAATATGATGGATAAAATTCTTTTCTTCCAGGTTGGAGGAACATGTTCCCCCATTCTCATCTTGATTTATGCCTGCGTGTGGAGGTCTCTTAAAGGATTATAGTTTTAAGGGAGGACTGAATGTTGCAGGTCTTGGGAACTGTGATAAAATAGACCAGTGACTGCCTTTGTTTTAAGGCATGGAAGACTGACATGAGATGATGGGAGATGAGTTGCATCAGTGAGAGGTGTGGCAGCTGTAGTTTGAGTTATTTGCTGTTGAGACAGGCAGTCCTAACAAGGGCTAACGGTATTGAATGTGATAAAAGCATGAAGTGGCATCACATCAAAACTCTTGTTTTCTATGTGTGATGATTTGAAAATCATAACTGCAAAAACAAAAGATTAAGTTTTAGGATTTAAGTCATATTTCACATGAAAATGGTTAAAAGTAACCCTCTGTGAGGATGAATATACAGTAATCTGATTGCTATGTTTAGTTGATGCTTGAGACATCTGCAGTTTGTCCTAATTCAGCATCTCTTCACTTGCTGCTCTTAATATCAATGATGATGTTTCTGGGTTAGAGGACCTAAGAATAAATCCATCTGTGCTCTGCTAGCACAGTTGTGAATGCTGGTTTCTGTCAGTACAGATCAACTCCTACCTTAAACAGATACAGTACTGTTGTTTAATGATGTTGTATGGGATACTTCTCAGTAGTTACTGAGTTACATTCAGTTGTCAGTGGTCTGCATGCTCTCCTTTTTGAGGATGATGGAGGGGGGAGAGCTGACCAGAGAGTTTGGGCTAGAATGGATCCATTTTTAGAGCTAATTTTTACTGCTTAAAACTACTAAATCTTCAAAAATTTATTGTATACTACTTCATATTTGGCAACAATGTGCATCCATCAGTGGTACATAGCAACACAGATGGGTCAATGACATACAAATGCTTTCACAGCATTTGAAAGTGAGTAAATGAGTTATTGACCTGAGGTTGTTAGTTTCTGTGTTTTTAGACAACTAGTACATACCTGTGCATACCCGTCCATGCCCGTAGAAACCAAGTATAAGCAAGTATTTCTACATGCCCGGTGCTGAAGGGTGTTCTCCTGTCTCAGACAGCTGTGTTGTTCACAGTCATACCTGTGGCGTACTGCTCGAACCTGTGGTGTTTCATCTTCACAGCATCTTTTCTGACGTGCAGTAGTTCTCATCACTGTATTGCTCTGTATCTGGTGGGTCTTGTTCTTCTTCTTCTTCGTTTCAGACCGCTGGTTGAGGGATAGGTGCGTCGTATTTCTAGTTCATGGAGAGGATCCTGAAAATTGATCTGAGCAAAAAGTGGCTTTGGACCGTGTTCTGCCAGACCCGTTCATGCCCGTAGAAACCAAGAAACCAGAGCAACCAGATAAAATCAGTGTTTTGCTTGGCATTTTACAGATTTGTAGTGTAGACTGTCATTCTTCAAGGTTTCACATTTTTACTGTGTCAGCACCGCTTTTAAAACAACATTGCTCAGAAAGCGACGCTTTTGCTTAGTTTCTTTATCTTGAGCAAGAATACGAAGAGTGCTTGATCTGGCAACTCTGCTTACAGCAAGGTGGAATTGGGCATGGCTGAAGTAATCTGTTGTGCAGAAAACACCAATGCGCTGTAAAGCAAGGTGAATGGCAACATGTTGTCAGATGGTGTGAGTGCGATTCGTGGAATGAGGAGAGTGCGTCCAGCATTGACACCAGTCACAGATGTTGCAACCAACAGGTGAGGCTGTATTTGTTCAATGATGTATCTTGAGGCATTGCAATGTCAGTTTTGTTGGTCAAAGTTTTGCAGTAGCATGATGACCATTTGCAAGGCAGGCATCCTCGGACATCATAGGACAGCATGCCTCCATCATTGGTAGCCAGTCCTGTTGTGTATATGATGGCATTGTCATATTGTGTATATGATGGTATCGCGAGTCCTGATCGTCTACATCAAAGTTTCGCAGTAGCGTGATCACCATTTTCAAGGCAGGCATCCTAGGACGTCATGCGTACATCATAGGTAGCCAGTGGTATTGTGCATATGATGGCATTGTCCTATTGTCTATATGACGGCATCGGGAGTCCTGGTGATCATCATAAAGACATCAGGGCAGGCATAGGACCTCATGGTCTATATGACTTCATGTAGACATCAAGGCAACCATCACTGTATATGACATCATAAAGACATCAAGGCAGGCATGACGTCCTATGATGGAGAATACGAACATCACAGGCCGTTCTATGATGTCCTATGAACATTACAGACAGACAAACAAACTGACAAGAGATTTCTCGAATTTATAGATAGATGAAAATGAGCTCTAAAAATGGGTCCAATAGGCTCCACTGCAGCCCTGACTCTCTGGCCAGTACCCCTCCCTTATTCTCTAAAAAGAGAGCAGACAGACCACCACTGACTACCAGTGTTTGGCAAGTTACTAAAAAATAGTAACTAGTTACAGTTACTAGTTGTTACTGCATGATTAAAGTAACTAGTTACTTGGAAAAGTAACTTTCACATTACTTTTAAATGCATATTTAAATCATCTTGCATACATAGCAAGATCAAAGGCCCCTTGTTCTCATCAGAAAAAGAAGAAAAAGAAAACTGATGAGAAAAAAGTCTCATCTTACAGAGAAAAAAAATGTATCAGATTTACATAAACTATTGTAATCACTAGAAAGTCAGAAATTTACTAGAAATAAAGCTGTAAACTCAGAGAAAATTTTGGACCCCCTGGTGGGCCGTTTTTGGCCCACGAGGTATATGTTTGACACCCCTGGACCAGCCCATTAAAAACGCATACTTAAAGGATTTACTTCCATGAAATAGTTGTATATTAAACAGCATGTAAATGAATAAGATAAAATAAAATAGAAAGCACAGATAAATGAATGTTCACCGCTTACAAGAAACTGTTCTTTACTGCAACAAATCACAATCACTTTTTCTCTGTGCGTAAGAAAACTTACACAATTACTTACACAACTTACACATTAATTTACACAACTGCAGACATTAAACGTGAGCTTCTTGCTCAAAAAATACTCATGTTTAACCACAGAGGTAGGAGCTGTTGGTGGCTACTTACCACTCGGACAACAGGTGATCAGGGCTCCATATGAGAAGTCGCCACCGGGTTGCAGTGTGAACTGGGGCAGGATAGGAAACTGACCCACGGAGGAGACTGACAGCTGCACCAGCTATGGTAGGGTCAGTTTATTTGTGTTAAAATATCTGTCCATATTAATAAAACGAGTAACGTGAGTAACGCATCTGATCAAATTTCAGTAACTGTAACGCATTACTGAGTTTTTAAATGGTAATTTTATTACACAGCACGTTACTGCAAAGGTAGTGGCGTTACAGTAATGCGTTACTTTAACGTGTTACTCCTTACACTGCTGACTACTGACAGTAATTCAGTAACTCTACTCAGAAATATTCCATATAACCATTTCAAAGGAAGCCTGAAATATTTCTTTAAATGCAGGTATAGTATTTTAATAAGACAATGCTTTAAGCTGGATACTGATGTTTAGCAGATGTGTCATGAAATTGGTTGAGACTTTATTGCAATTTTAATGTCTGAAGGTATTGTATGTAACTTTATAACTTGGGTTTAATTGATACCTTGAGGTCACTCAGTGAACTGCAAGATCATTCATTATATTTCTTAAGACTGCAGGTCAGAGTCAGTGAAGGTGGTCAATGGAGCTGTGGTTCCTGTAGTAACCACAAGGTGTTATCAAAACCCAAGTTTCCAATAGTTGCTGTACATAGATAATGGTTTATGGCTAGTTTTGTGAAAGTTAAAGGAGCTAATGTAATGGTGCTATTGTGTCCGTCCATCTGTCCATCCACTTGTCACAAAAAGATTAGGAGATCTGGGCATTATTTGTGATTACAGATAAACTGCTACTCTTCTGAGGCAATTGCCCCGATGCTCATCAAACTCGCACACAGTGATCATCATTTGGGTCTGGTTCTTTCTATTTTGAAATAAATGGTTGAATAAAAAGTATTTGGTTAAGCTATGGCCACAAATATTGTTACGAACAATGGATTCGTAAACATCTCCCAGTTCCTACAACTTCTGAAGTTCGCAGACATTCGTGGAGGGGGCAATAGTTTCTTACGGCTGCCGTTCAGTTCGCAAGAGCAACTTGAGGCATTCTTGAGAAATGAGGTGCTTTTCTGTCACACGATGGCCCTAGAGTTCTTACGTTCTTTATAAGGGTGCCTTTGGATCTTCCTACAGCATACTTACTGCCATCTTACGAAAATTTTTGCGCAAGTCACAGTACTTTCAAGTCATTGGTAAGAAGATCTTACGGCTTTTAACATTTTGTTGGCACAAATGCCACACGATTGACGTACTTCCACCTTATGAGCGCCTCACTACCGCCTTACGCATGCTGTACGAATCTACGTATGAACAGGGATTCGTACGGTGTTTACTACGACCGCTGTAAGGGACCCTCAAGATCAACTTAAGGTGTTCTTTAGGCATACTTACGGCCAACATCTTGCATAGTTCTTATGTTGTTCCTATGGCATTTGTACGGCCACCCTACAGTGAGGGGTTTTCATGGGGCATTCATAGAAATTTTGGACAAGACCATCGACCTGACCACGAACTTAAGAACGGTCTATGAACGCTGGATTCTTCTACGGCTGTACGAAAATCCAAAAATTGTTCGTACGGTGGTCACAGCCATTCGTAAGGGTATTTGTGACCGTAGCTTTCGTTTTAGACCTTAAGAAGAAAATAGTTAGTATAAGTTCTAAAAACTACATGGTTCAGTGTAGTTGTCAACCATTGTTTGGTTAGGTATAGGCATTAAAAACTACATCAAACAGCGAAACTGGAAGGCTGGTTAAAGTTGACACATGATCAAAAGTGTCTTGCATGTTGCCATTTGTTCAAGGATGTGGGAGTGATGCTTTTAAAATATAGCTTCAGTTTTAGTAATAATCACAAACAAGTCTTTATTCACATATCTATCATTTCCTGACATGTCGAGAAAGGCTTCTTGGGGAGTAAAATCAGCTTTAAAGTCCAGCATCTCTGTAAATACAGGTGCCCATACTCGGCTTTCACTGTTGGGGCTTTGCTGCAGTTTCCTGTTTTATCAAATTGCACTGAGAGACTTTGTGGTTCTTTTGTTATTGACTTGGGTTTCCAGTGAGAAAAATATGGTGAATATTGAACAGTGACAGGGCTATTGATTGGCAGGGGCTGCAATAATACACCAGTCTATAGCTGGCTGTGTCTCTGAGTCACTCACAGACCAAGCAATACTTATGAAAATTAGGCTGACTGTGTGGGTCTGTTACCAGTTCAGTTCAACTTGTTAATAATTAATCAAATTTTAATATAATTGTGCTCAAGGTCAAGGCCAAAGTCAGGAGATCTGAGCACTCTGGAGGTGATTTCATCAGGCCAGGGTTTGTCAAAACATGCCCTTTAACACCAGTAACCCTCCTTCTGATGTGATGCCCAAGACTCTGGTCAAACAACATGCCATGCACCCAGAGTGAAGACTTCCTGCTACTTGCCATCTTCGAAGGGGTTGAGTCACAAAGCTTCCATTGCTTCGATTTGGCTTTAGTCTCTGGATCATAGTGAGGGACCCATGTTTCATCCTGAGTAATTAGTCTGTTGATTAAGCCCTCCTGGGTTTCTTGGCACATAGCCAAAAGAGCCTGGGAGTGCGTGACTGGTTCCTGCTTCTGGAAAGGAGTGAACAACCAGAGTATCCATTGTGCAGACAACTTCCGCATGTGCACATGGTCATGGATGATTTTTTTTCCACAGACCCCACACTGATCTGGACATCTTGCACTAGTTGGTGAATGGGTATGTGGCGATCCTCCAAAATGGTGGCCTCCACTTGCTGGATGGTGTCTTTATCAGACATCAATTGGAACTCATTTTGGGGAAAACCTGGTCTTGTTAGGCGAGATGGCATCCATCCCACTTTGGATGGTGCGTCTCATTCATCAAACAATCTGGCATTATTTTTGTCCAAAGTTCCAAAGCCTTGACTACTACTCAGAGTTGGGACCAGGAAGCAGAGTCACAGTCTTACACACCTCTCTGCAGCTGTTGTCCACCTGCCACCCCTCAACTTAGCCTCTGTCCCCCCATCACAGAATCACTGTCTGCTCCCTCTAAAGCAGGGGTATCCAATCATGTGCCATGGAGGGCCAAGACCCTGCAGGCTTTACCTCCAACCGGTGTCTTCAACAGCAGATTCTACTAAATTTCTTCCCAATGATTGCTGATAAGTGAAAACACCTGCTGAAGAGACTGGGCAGAAGAAAAAAACCTGCAGGGTCTTGGCCCTTCATGGCACATGATTGGATACCCCTGCTCTAACTAAAAATATAATGCATAAGCATCCCAAAGTGATTAAATAAAAAGTTGATAAAAACAAAATTAAACATGTAGCCTCTAAATCTATTGACTTGGCCTCTGTTCCTCCTCATAATTTAAAAATTAAATGCGGTTTGTTAAATATTAGGTCTCTAACTCCCAAGTCTCTGCTAGTCCATGATCTGTTGATTGATCATCAGATTGATTTACTATCCCTTACAGAGACTTGGTTAGAGCAAGAGGATTATGTTGGCTTAAATGAATCAACTCCCTCTGGTTATTTAAACTGTCAAAATCCCAGAAGTTCTGGTCATGAAGGAGGAATAGCAAGAATTTACCATTCCAAATTACTAATTACTCTAAAGCCAAAAATATATTTATAACGTTATAATTCCTCTGAGGGCCTGGCCCTCAGTATTGGGCATGTTAGCAATTTTAGGATAAAACCAATTTTATTTGCTGTAGTTTATCATCCTCCCACAGCTTACTCAGAGCTCTTATGTGAATTTGCTGAGTTCTTAGCTGATTTAATGCTTAAATCGGATAGAATAATTATAGTAGGGGACTTCAATATACATGTAGCTGTAGATAGTGATTGCCTTAATATGGCATTTAATTCAATATTAGACTTGATGGGGTTTTCTCAGAAAGTAGGATCTCGACCACACATTGGACCTTGTTGGTCAGGCCTCCTGGTGGGTCAGGCCAGCGCCTTACATGGCTGCTCCGCTGCAATCAGTGTGTGAATGTGTGTGTGTGAATGGGTGGATAGCAGGATCTGTAAAGAGCTTTGGGTCATCCAGAGATGGAAAAAAAAACAACCCTATATAAGTGAACACCATTTATCATGTTCTGACATACTGTATGGCATAGAAATAGAAAATCTGGTAGTGTCTCCTCATAACCTTGTACTGTCAGACCATTATCTGTTAACTTCTGATTTTACTATTTCTGACTATTTGGCTCCTATAGAAAAATATTACTACAGTAGATGTCTCTCAGATGATGCTGTTACCAAATTTAAGCAGATTGTTTCCTCAATGCCATGTATCAACAAAACAGAGATAAGTTATGGAGATTTTACTCCTTCTGTAATTGATAGTATGGTAGATAGTGTTACAGCTTCTCTGCATCAGACTCTAGACATGGTGGCCCCCTTAAAAAGAAAAAAAATCTAATCAGAAATTTCTGACTCCTTGGTTCAATACAGAAACTCATAGCTTAAAACAGAAGGCTCATCAATTAGAATATGGCATCCCACTAAATTAGATAAAATCTATCTAGCTTGGAGAAATCAGTTTCTAATTGGATGAGTGTACTCCAATTGACCTTTTAGAGTTAGATAAAATAATTTCCTCATCCAACTCCACAGCCTTGCTTGACCATTGGATGAGAGATGTCCACTACAATTCAGAGATCATGCCAGTCTTTCTCTTTGTCCATGAGGTTGATAGTTTCCTTCAGTTATATTATCGTCAACCCAATCTCACTAAAAAAAAAAACAAAAACGTATTATCATTCACCAGAGCTTCCCTTTAAAACCAAGAAAGAGGAGCTGCTCATTGTGACCTGAGCTGTATTAATCTACTCTGGTGAATGCAGAATTGTAGATTTGATTCAAAACAACCGTTGGGATATTTTTATTTTGAACCATTCTTTTAAAGGAATGACAGTGAATGAGGTTAAAATTGTAAAAGCTGTCATCATTAGATAATGAATATCGGGTTTGTACGCACATACCTCTCTTCTCCTGGGTCACTGTGACAGCTGTTTTTCTAGTAGGAGACTGGTTCAGCTGTAGTCCGGTGGAGAGCTGAATCTTAAACCCACATAATGGAGGTTTTTTTGTCTCTGTGTAGTGAAAAAACATGTTGCGTCTTCAGATAGTTTGTATTTAACTGTCCTCATTTAACAGAAAACACTGGCTGAGTGTGTTTTTTTTTCTTTTCATTAATTGGGACGTGCAAGCACAAATGGACACAAGATGTGATGATACAATATGATGACTCAACACACGATAGATTAGTGGGCAAAATGTTTTCACAGAAGAGGTCTGTAGTTTAAGATCTTAAGACTGACAGTAGCCTACCCCCCCCCCCCCCCCGTGACCCATGCACCCAAACCAGAACACAAACAATCTCTCTCTCTCTCTCTCTCTCTCTCTCGATTCAATCATTCATTCATCTAAAAAAAAAGTCATACATTAATGCCTAATCTATAGACTCCAGCAGTAAGTCCGCAATTAAAATGAGAGTGTGGATGGAATTTACAAAAACTATTTAATGTGTGATCATATTATAGTTAAAATGACAGGCGATTATATTATGACCGTTACAACTCTCTCCATTAAAGTAACAGAAAAACCCAGCGTGTGCTGTCTCCTCATGAGCTGAGTGATTTCAAAACATGCCACTGAAATAGCATTAAATAATGTGCTTCTGATGACAGACCACTTTTTTCCTGATCAAATGTGCACTGGCGTAACATGCATCATTATAGTGATGCACCTGAGATTGCGTGCCTCCACAACTCTTTGAAATGAGCTTCCTCCTCCCACTGCAATGCGAGCGAATTGTCTACTGGTAATTAGATGGCGTAACACAAAGTGTAAAAAACAGACAATGCGCTGACAGAAACTAACAAAAACACTGGTGTACAGTGGAAAGTCTGGCGGAGAAGTCCGCTGATGAATGTCAAAATAGGGCCCTTTGAGTTGAACTAACTCATTAGGTTTTACAGTGTAATGCTAAATGACGTTCACTTATGTAGCGCTTTTTCTCATCTCTAGATGACCAAAGTACTTTACAGATCCTGCTATCCACCCATTCACACACTGATGGCAGCGGGAATCGAACCCGTGACCCTCCGATCAGTAGTTGGACGCACTACACCTGCGCCACAGCTGCCCCCATATCCACCCATTCAGTGTAGGTGATCATCTGAGCATGGTAAGAAAATTTTGAATAAAAATTAGAGTTATTACACAAATACAGATTTCTGAGTTAAAACTTAAATATTCTACTATTTAACTACTAACTAACTAACCTGCACTTATATAGTGCTTTTCTAGTCACAAAGACCACTCAAAGCGCTTTCATTAATACTAACCCTCTATTCTAAGGGCCTATAGGAAACAGATATCTAGGGACAATTTAGAACAGCCAATTAACCTAACATGCATGTTTTTGGCATGTGGGAGGAAACCGGAGAAATCCCGGAGTAAACCCACGCAACACGGGGAGAACATGCAAACTCCACACAGATCACTGTTGGTCGGGGGCTGGGATCGAACCCACGATCCCACGATCCCCACAATCCCCCGGCCAAGGGTAAACTGTGCTGCCGCAGTGCTAACCACTGCGCCACCGTGCAGCCCAAAGAATGTATATTAACTGTATATTTAAGAATGTATATTTAATGTATATTTAAGAATGTATATTAACTGCGGTGCAGGTGTAGTGTGGCCAACTACTGATTGGAGGGTTATTGGTTCGATTCTCGCTCTCTCTGCAGTCTGTTGAAGTGTCCTTGAGCAAGACACTGAACTCCCAGTTGCTCCTGGTGGGTCAGGCCAGTGCCTTGCATAGCAGCTGTGCCGCCATCAGCATGTGAATGGGTGGACAGCAGGACCCGTAAAGCGGTTTGGTCATCCACAGATGAGAAAAAAGTGCTATATAAATGAATGCCATTTGGTTCTTTGCATTACTTAATTCAGAAACACATCTAAAAGCAACATCTTTTTTTGTTGTTTTGGCCACTTGTCCACCGTGCTGCAGCTCAGTTTCAGGGTGTTGGCAATCTTCTTATAGCCTCAGGCATCTTTATGTAGAGCAACAATTCTTTTTTTCAGGTCCTCAGAGAGTTCTTTGCCATGAGGTGCCATGTTGAACTTCCAGTGACCAGTGTGAGAGACTGTGAGAGCGATAGCGCCAAATTTAACACACCTGCTCCCCATTCACACCTGACACCTTGTAACACTAATGAATCACATGACACCAGGGAGGGAAAACAGCTAATTGGGCACAGTTTGGACATTTTCACTTAGGGGTGTACTCCCTTTTGTTGCCAGCGGTTTAGACATTAATGGCTGTGTATCGAGTTATTTTGAGGGGACGGCAAATTTACACTGCTATACAAGCTGTGCACTGACTACTTTACATTGTATCAAAGTGTCATATCTTCAGTGTTGTCCCATGAAAAGATATAATAAAATATTTACAAAAATGTAAAGGGTGTACTCACTTTTATGAGATACTGTATGTATAAATAGTAAAACCAGATACAATTATAATTTTGCCATGGTCTTTCTGGTCTCTTAACTTTTTCCAGAGCTGTATCTACTGCATGTGCTGTTGGATGTTGTTTTAGACTGACACAGTACTTAACTACCCCATGCTACCATGCCACAAACACCGAGGTATCAGCACCTACAGTATGGTGCTTTTATGTTTTTTTTTCCCCCCATTATTTTTCCTTTATTAATTTGAAGAATATCTCCCTTCTCTCTTGCTTACCAGCCATTATTATCACTTCTAAAAGCATCTGGAATTGTGTTATGTTCCAGGAGTTGTCCTCTGGTTTATTTTCCTCACTCACTCACCAGAAGTTTCAAACAGTATGCCCCCTGAAGTTGAAATATAGTGGGAGACTGAAAAACACTTATAAAAGCATACTGTACCGTTGCTGCATTTTTTTTCTTCCTTCTCAACAATTGGGACATGTGCACAGCATGTTTGTTCTGTAGTTGTAGATTCTAACAGCTCGAGCACAGAAGTGACTTACCTGGAGGCGTCTATCTTTGTTTTCTGACATTGTTTATGTGTTGTGCTGGAACACAGAAATCCAAGTTTTGAATAGGTGTGGCAGAATAGTCACTTCTGGTGAGTGACTACTCTGAGTGCACTATTGATGCCTTTTGTAACCATTTAGAGAGATATGGATTGTATTGGAGAAAAGTTAAGCTATTTTCCCCTGTATCATGGGAGCATGGCGTCAATGGAGTGAGTGACAAGAACAGATTTATATCAGGATCATACATGTGTGAGACATACCTTCTGTTCTATTAGCACCTTTTTTTTCTTTATTAGTCAGAGCTATGACAGTGTTTGTTGTTGTGTTTCATGCAGATTTGTGCCAGACTATCCCACTTAGCTGCTCTAACACACCAACACAAGCTCAGAGGAATGGTGAGAGTGATTAATAGTACCAGCAGTGACTGTTTATCTTTGTAGTGCTGCCCTTTAATGCACATCCACACCTACACATCCACAGATGAGGTAGCTACATTGTGGATTTATCACATGAAATTGATCTATGGCTGTAATTACTGAACATGGGTCTCCAGCTGCCTTTATATAGTTAAAGATATACCCTTTGCTTGACTTTTCCCATCACCATTCAGTGTTATTGTAATCCGCTGGAGTCTTTATGAGAGCTCGAAGACGTACTAAATATACTTTAATCCCCCCAGGTTCCCCGTCCTCACCTCACTGACCGATGAAAGAAGCCATGCCGGTTCTCACAGCAGGAGCGGGTAAGACAAGCTGGCACAGATGCTCAGCACATACCATCCATACTGCCCAGAGGCTTGCAGGGCTCCATCTGTTCATGTTAATATACATGATGAATTGGATTTTTTTTTCTCCACAGGGCTGCATGAAACTTTGGCCCTGCTGACCTCTCAGCTGCGACCAGATGCCAACCACAAAGAGGACATGGTGTTCCTCAAAGATGTCTTTAGTGAGAGGAGTTTGGGATACCTGATGAAGGTGAGGAGCTTCTGCTGATGTCCGTTGTTTTCCTGAAGCTCATTAGTGACACTTTAAAATTACGTTTAGTGATCACTCAGTTCTGTTCAGTAATATTTGTGTAGTAAGATTAAGATAACCCTGTATTAGTCCCACAATAGGGAAATTCCAGGATTGCAGCAGCACTCAGAGCAATAGTAAAGAAGATAGTAAGATAAGAATTGGTTAGCCAAAGCAGTAAATAGTAAATATACGTATGTACACAGTGCAGGAGCACTGCAGCTAAATGGTATCAACAGCATCACAGTTAAATTACACGGCAACATATAAATATGGACCCAGACAGTATACAGCGGTGTGAAAAAGTGTTTGCCCCTTTCCTGATTTCTCATTTTCTTGTATGTCACGCTTAAATGTTTCAGATCAAACAAATTTAAATATTAGACAAAGATAACGTAAGTAAACACAAAATCCAAACCTACATGGCCCTGTGTAAAAAAGTGATTGCCCCCCTCCCCCGTTAAAACATAAATTAACTGTGGTTTTTCACATCTTTGGAAAGCTGAGTTCAATTTCTCTAGCCACACCCAGGCCTGATTACTGACACACGGTTCTCAATAAGAAATCACTTAAATAGGACCTGCCTGACAAAATGAAGTAGACCAAAAGATCCTCAAAAGCTAGACATTATGCTGCGATACAGAGAAATTCAGGAACAAATGAGAAAACAAAGTAATTGAGATCTATCAGTCTGGAAATGGTATATAAGCCATTTCTAAAGCTTTGGGACTCCAGCGAACCACAGTGAGAGCCATTATCCACAAATGGCGAAAACACGGACCAGTGGTGAACCTTCCAGGAGTGGGCCGACTGACCAAAGTTACCCCAAGAGCGCAGCGACGACCTCAATCCAAGAGGTCACAAAAGACCCCACAACAACATCCAGAGAACTACAGGCCTCACTTGCCTCAGTTAAAGTCAGTGTTCATGACTCCACCACAAGAAAGAGACTGGGCAAAAATGGCTGCATGGCAGAGTTTTAAGACGAAAACCACTGCTGAGCAAAAAGATCATAAAGGCTCGTCTCAGTTTTGCCAGAAAACATCTTGATGATCCCCAAGACTTTTGGGAAAATACTCTGTAGAATGACGAGACAAAAGTTGAACTTTTTAGCAGGTGTGTGTCCCATTACATTGGGTGTAAAAGTAACACAGCATTTCAGAAAAGGAACATCATACCAACAGTAAAATATGGTAGTGGTAGTGTGATGGTCTGGAGCTGTTTTGCTGCTTCAGGACCTGCAAGACTTGCTGTGGTAAATGGAACCATGAATTCTGCTGTCTATCAGAAAATTCTGAAGGAGAATGTCCGGCCATCTGTTCGTGACCTCAAGCTGAAGCGCACTTGGGTTCTGCAGCAGGACAATGATCCAAAACACACCAGCAAGTCCACCTCTGAATGGCTTAAGAAAAACAAAATGAAGGCTTTGGAATGGCCTAGTCTAAGTCCTCACCTGAATCCAATTGAGATGCTGTGGCATGAACTTTAAAAGGTGGTTCATGCTCAAAAACCCTCCAATGTGGCTGAATTACAACAATTCTGGAAAGATGAGTGGGCCAGAATTCCTTCACAGTGCTGTAAAAGACTCATTGCTAGTTATCGCAAACACTTGATTGCAGTTGCTGCTAAGGGTGGCCCAACCAGTTATTAGGTTTAGGGAGCAATCACTTTTTCACACAGGGCCATGTATGTTTGCATTTTTTTTCCCTTAATAATGAACACCTTCATTTAAAAACTGCATTTTGTGTTTACTTGTGTTATATTTGTCTAATATTTAATTTGTTTGATAATCTGAAACATTTAAGTGTGACAAACATACAAAAACTGAGAAATCAGGAAGGGGCAAACACTTTTTCACACCACTGCCAACGATCACAGAGTTGTCAGAGAACTTCTGTAGATGGCAGTGTGGTGTGTTGTGTGACGAGTCAGCAGTGTAGAGGGTGAACAGGAAGGGAGCAAGACCTGTTCCCTGGGAGGGTCCCCGTACTGCAGATGATTGTGTCAGACACACAGTCCTGGGTTCTCACAAACTGTGGTTGGTCTGTGAGGTAGTCCAGGATCCACGATGACAGGTGCTCGTCCACCCCTGCACACAGCAGCTTGTCCCTTGGGATCGCTGGTTGTATGGTATTGAAAGCACTGGGGAATTCAAAAAGTATGATCCTTACGGTGCTCCCAGGCTACTCCAGGTAGGACAGGGAATGACGTAAGAGGAAGATCACTGCATCCTCCACCCCGCTGCCATGCTGGTAGGCAAACTGAAGTGGGTCCATCGCTGGTCCCACCAGAGGGTGGAGGTGGACAAGGAGCAGTCTCTCCAGGGTCTTCATTAGGTGTGATGTGAGGGCCACTGTTTTGCAGCTGTTCAGGTCCTTGGGGTGTGGAATCTTCGGTACGGGTACCACGCAGGATGTTTTCCACATCTGTTGTACCCTCCCTAGCTTCAGGCTCAGGCTGAAGACGTGCTCCACGATCCCGCATAGCTGGACTGCACAGGACCTGAGGAGCCTCGAGCTGATGCCGTCCGGACCTGCAGCCTTCCTTACCTTGATCTTCTTCAGCTCAGCTCTCACCTGAGTCTTAGTGAGGGACAGACCAGGGCAGGGATGCTGTGTGCTGGGGATGGGGGGGGGGGAGTCTGTGAGGGGTAAAACAGCAGGGGATGTGCACTGAGAGCTGAGGGATGTAACGGGGAGGTGGTGGGGGGGGCAGTGGACAGGGGGACTAGATGAAGGTGGAGGCAGCAAGGGTTGATGGGCAGGCGGAGAAGAGGACAGTTGGTCAAACCTGTTGAAAAACAGGTTCAGGTCGTTCACCTATTCCCTACCCCCACGGCCTGGGAGGAGGTATTCTGGTGCCCAGAGATGATTCTGAGGCCTCTCCAGACAAACCGCTGACCTCACTCTGCTACAGCTTGTCCTCCATCTTCTTCCTGTAGCTGTCCCTTCCCCTCTCTCATCTTCCTCCTTAGCTCCCTCTCTACAGACTTCAACTACTCCTTGTTTCCCTGACCTGAAGATCCTTTTCTTCTCCTTCAGCAGCGTCTTTGTCTCAGGGTTGATCCAGGGTTTGTTGTTTGAGAAACACCGTATGGTCATGGTGGGTATTGTGTTCTCCACACCGAAAATTGATGTAATCTGTGATGTGTTTGTGAGACCGTCAATGAGCATAAATATATAATTTCACACCCATGTAGCCAGATTAATATTGTCCAGTGCAGAAGTCAGTGTTAATATGCATACCACTTCAGGGTTTATGGGTCACGTGACTCATGTTAAGTTCATTAAGTTATTCCCATGCCAATGGCGTAGGGCGGTGCCTATCTCCGTTTCATGACCCTAGGCCACACAGCTACTGTAAGCAGTGAAAGCTACAGTGGGGGGGGGGGGGGGGGGCTCAGTCCTTTGGTAGCTCTGTGTATTACCTTTCCTTTCCCCTTTCTATTATGCTGAGCACCAAGCTAGAAGGCAGAAAGTACCATTTTCACCTGTTCTTTGGTATGACCCGGCCGGGATTTGAACTCCGGCCTTCCAGTTGTGGGGCGGACGCTCTACCAATTAGGCCACCACTCCGGTCACTCATGGCAGCGGCTAACTAGCTTGTTAGCTGCATTGGCGGAGTCTATGGGAAGGAGGGGGTGAAAAGTTCATTGGCTGATCATGATGCCGTGGCCAGATTTGACCAAATGTGGTTTAGAGTTCAACATATTTTTCAACATTTCAACATCAGTGTTGCAGCACTTGGATCCCTGCGGTATAGAAGCTTTCTTCTTGATCCTCAAAGACATAGTGCCTTCTTAGTCAGCCTATGAACTTTTCAGTCCCCCCCATGAACTTTTCAGTCCCCCTCGTAGATTATGCTTTCACCACATAGGGATTACAAGTCTGTGATCGGGTTCTTAAATCAAACCTCGGCTTGTCCATTTTGTCATCCATTCCTACTCTAATATGGGTAGTGAAAGTAGATGAGTTTAAATACCTGGTGTCAACCATCCAAAGCAATGGAAAATGCCCAAGAGAGGTGAAGAAGAGAGTGCAGGCAGGGTGGGGTGGGTGCAGATGAGTGTTGGGGTGATTTCTAACAGAAGGGTAGCAGCAAGAGTGAAAGGGAAGATTCACAAGACTGCTATGATGTATGGTTTGGAGACAGTGGCACTGACAAAAAAGACAGGAGAAGCTGGAGGTGGAAGAGTTGAAGATGCAAAGATTTTCATTGGGAGTGACTAGGAGGGACAGGATTAGAAATGAGTATATAAGAGGAACAGCTCAGGTTGAGCGGTTTGGAGACAAAGTAAGAGAGGCAAGGCTGAGATAGTTTGGACATGTGGGGAGGAGGGATAGTGGATATATTGGACAAAGGATGTTCAAGATGGAGCTGCCAGGCAGGAGGAAAAGAGGAAAGCCACAGAGAAGAGTCATGGATGTAGTGAAGGAGGACATGGAGAGGGTTGGTGTAATAGAGGAAGATGCAAGGGATAGGGTGAGATGGAGGCAGGGGATCCACTGTGGCGACCCCTAAAGGGAGCAGCCGAAAGAAGGTGTTATCAAAATATAGTGAAATAAGTTTTTAGCCTTAAAACCTAATTCACTTCTATTATATTTTTTTAGCTAAAAAATTGAAAATGTCATAAAAAGTCTGAAAGTCATAAAGAAAAACATTAAGCATAAATGTAATTTATTTTGAAAGGGCTTAACTCTTCCCCATTACAAAAATAAGGGCTTTCATAGGACAGTAATACTTACAGGGTCCCCCTCAGTATTTACTCTTGAGAAAATGTTCTGTTTGTTGTCCCCCCCAAAGAGTGAAATGACACATCTGCCCATGTACATACCTCTCCATTAACATCCCTCCCTCTTACAGATTCACGAGAAGCTGAGACAGTATGAGAGACAGAGCCCAACGCCGGTCCTCCACAGTGCCTCTTCTCTGGCAGAGGATGTAAGTTTATCACACACATGCACTCTCAGTTACTTTTCTGCTCCAGCGCAGCAGTAAGTCACTGTGAGTTAGCTCCAATGGAGAAGCAACGCAGGTACCAGAAGAGAATTTTAATGTCCTGAAAGTGCTGACTCAAGCCAATGCTCCGCTAATGAAACTCCATATCCCACTGCTGCCTCTTACCAGTTACTAGAGGAGAGGAGAGGACTGCTGGTCTGGTCTGAGCTGCATATGCTACGCATCTTCATGTGCATCCATGTCCAAAAACAGCTGCAATGTGCATTTCACCTGTAAAGGCTCAGGGTTTTTGTGTGCTGTAATCAGGGCTGTTTTTGCCATGGGGAAGATTTCTTATATAATGGGGGGGGGATCTCTCCTCTTCCAATAAAATCATTAAAAAAATAAGCTAAGCTCAGAAAAAATAAACATTTGCATGGAATAAAAATTTAACCAGCATCTATATGACTATTGCAAATTTGAAAGAAAAAGGTACACATTTAAAGAGAAAAATGTGAACATTTATTTTTTTAAAAATTGTAAATTTACAAGAAAAGTCACAAATTTATGAGAAAAAAGTATCACATTTACAAGAATAAAGTTGATAATCTAGGAGAAAAAAGTTCACAATTTACAAGGGGAAAGCAAATTTATGAGAGAAGTTTCAAGTTTAGGAGAAACAAAATATTAATTTCCAAGAAAAAAGTCTGCAGCGTATGAGAAAACAAAGATGCAAGTTTATGAGATCAAAGTTGCCTTTTTACAGAAGAAAGATTGAAAATTTAAGGGAAACACTTGCAAATTTACAATAAAAAAAGTCACAAATTTACGAGAAAAAAGGGGGAAATTTACAACAAAAAAGTTGAAAATTCGCAAGAAAGAAATGTGCAGATTTACAAGAAAAAAAAAATCACAAAATGTATGAGAAAAAGTTGAAAATGTACAAGAAAAAAAACAGCAAATTTATTAGTAAAAATTGCAGCATTTCAATCAAAACTCACAAATTTAAAAGAAAAAAGTTTCAAATTTGCAAGAAAAAGTTACAAATTGGTGGGGGGAATAAAAGGTAAAATTTTCAAGAAAAGTTGTGGAAAATTTATGGGAAAAGAGTAACAAATTTAAAAGAAAGAACACATGACCTACAGTCATGTGAAAAAATTAGGATACCCCATTAAATATTCAGTCCTTTATTAAGAAATGTTCACATATCTATGTCTAACCTTGTTTTTGTTTTTATTTGCATTTTTTTTAACATTTATTTTAGCCATTTTAAGTGGGAATGAATGTGGGGGTGTCCTAAAAAAGATGGGGGGTATCCTAACTTATTCCTCACTATTTGTTTAGAATTATATTTTACAGAAAATTTGAAAAAAAGTCTTCAATTCATTTTTAATTGTTAGTTGTATTATATGAATCTCCCAGTATTTTAAACACTGATATTAAATATCCAAATGTCCAAATATGTTAAAACACACACACACAGACTTATACAGGGTATCCTAAATTTTTCACATGACTGTGAGTTTTTTTTACGTTTTTGTTGGGAAGGGAGAGAGCCTCCCCCCCATTTTAAAGAATTTGAACTCTTCCCCTTTACAAAAATAGGGGCTCCCATAGGCATGCTTGCATAGGGCCTTGAAAATCTAAAACAGCCCTGGTCATCATATTTGGTCAGTCTACATGAAAAAAGTTGACAGTGTTAAATTGCAAAGTGGGTGCTTCTGTAGAAAGGCTCGTTTGTGACACCGTGGTGAGTTTAAATGTTCTGCCATGAAAATAAAGTTGTGTGGCTCCTGAGTCCTGAGTGGATACGCTGTGGGGGGCAAGAGGGGCCCACACACACACTCCTTCTTCCAACTCTGCAGCCGAGCCAGTAAGAGGTGCTGGAGTGAGAGTCTTCAGAAGCACCAAGCTGTGAGGGACTGTGGCTACATCGCAGTGCAGCCCTTCACATGGCAGTGTCCTGTGTACTACCTGTTATGTATGAAATGAGCGAGCCGTGAGCCATCTTATGCCAAACATAACCAAACATGCCAGCATCTTATGCTGGTGGGACCTTCCTGTGGTAACGTATCGTCACTTAAGATAAGATAAGCCTTTATTAGTCCCACAATGGGGAAATTCCAGGATTGCAACAGCACAGGGATAGCAACACTCAAAGCAATAATTAAGAAGATACGGAAGATATAAATAAGAGCAGTGGATATACATACATACACATAAATATATAAATATATATATACAAAGTGCAGAGCATTGTAGCAAGATGGAATAAACAGCATAACCGTCTACTTAGTAATCCTACATAGTATGAATATGTACCCATACATATTGTCACCCTCCGTAGCGACACTTCCTGTGTTGCTGACTGTCGGTGGTTTGCTGTCCTCATTCTCCCGAGGATTTTGCCTTTAATTGTATTTTAATCACTTTTTTCCATCTACCGTTAGCTCTCACTTCTGTTTGTCAAGCCTCTTGCACCTGTGTGCGCACTCAGTGTCATCTAATCACCCTCTTTAGCCTTCTGTTCACCTTTCATCTGTGTTTTTTGTTAGCTTTGGGTTAGCCACTAACTATGGCTACTAGCTCTCCTTCCCCTTCTCCTCTGGTGTGCTCTCTCTGTCAGATGTTTAGCTACACCTCTGCCTCTTTTAGTGATAACGGTAAATGTAATAAATGTTGTCTTTTTGAGGCGCTCAAGGTGAGGTTGTCTGATTTGGAATCCCGGCTCCTCTGCATTGAAACACCATCTGCGCCAGTTAATCTTGACGGACGTCCCCTAGTTGCAGCGGAGCTCCCTAGCATAAGGCGGCCTGTTAGCGGTCCTCCGGTCCTCCTCAGAAGCGAGGAGACGAGGTGGGTGACGGTGAGAAGGAAGCCTAGTTACAAGGCCCCAGTTAACCACCAACCTGTTCATGTTTCTAATCGTTTTTCCCTGCTCAGCGACACACCCGCTGAGGAAAAAACTCTGATCATTGGCAACTCTGTAGTCAGAAACGTGAACCTAGAGACTCCAACGGCCATAGTCAAATGCATTCCTGGGGCCAGAGCAGGCGACATCGGGTCAAATTTGAAAATGCTGGCTAAAAGTAACTGTAAATACTCCATAATTGTTATCCACGCCAGCATTAATGGCATCCGACTCTAGCAGTTGGAAGTCACAAAAATTAACATGGAATCGGTGTGTGACTTTGCAAAAACAATGTCCGCCTAGTAGTAGCCTCTGGGCCCCTCTCCAATCTGACCAGTGATGACATGTTTAGCTGCTTGTCATCCTTCAACCACTGGCTGTCTGTGTGGTGTCCTGCAAACAACATGGGCTACATAGACAATTGGAGCTCATTTTGGGGAAAACCTGGTCTTATTAGACGAGACGGCGTCCATCCCACTTTGGATGGTGCGTCTCATTTATCTAACAATCTGGCATCATTTTTATCCAAATTTCCAAAACCGTGACAACTCAGAGTTGGGACCTGGAAGCAGAGTCGCAGTCTTACACGCCTCTCTGCAGCTCCTCTTCATCCGCCACCCCTCAACTTAGCCCCTGTCTTCCCCATCAGAGAATCATTGCCTGCTCCCTCCAAAGTAAATAAAAATATAATGTATAAGCATCCCAAAGTGATTAAAAAAAAAGTCAGTAAAACTCAAATTAAACATGAAGCCTCTAAATTGAATGATTTGGCCTGTGTTCCTCCTCATAATTTAAAAATTAAATGTGGTTTGTTAAATATTAGGTCTCTAACTCCCAAGTCTCTGCTAGTCCATGATCTGTTAATTGATCATCAGATTGATTTAATATCCCTTACAGAGACTTGGTTAGGGCAAGAGGATTATGTTGGTTTGAATGAATCAACTCCCTCTGGTTATTTAAACTGTCAAAATCCCAGAAGTTCTGTTCATGGAGGAGGAGCAGCAACAATTTGCCATTCCAAATTACTGGTTAACGTAAAGCAAAAAACACGTTATAATTCCTTTGAGGACCTGGTCCTCAATATTGGGCATTTTAGCAATTTTAGGCTAAACCCAATTTTATTTGCCATAGTTTATAGTCCCCCATCAACCTACTCAGAGTTTTTATCCGAATTTGCTGAATTCTTAGCTGATTTAGTGCTGAAATCAGATAGAATAATTATAGTAGGGGACTTTAATATACATGTAGATGTAGATAGTGATTGCCTTAATATGGCATTTAATATGGCATTAATATGGCATTTAATTCAATATTAGACACGATGGGGTTTTCTCAGAAAGTAAGAAATTCTACCCATTATCTCCACCATACGTTGGACCTTGTTCTGACATATGGCATAGAAATAGAAAATCTGGTAGTGTCTCCTCATAACCCTGTACTGTCAGACCATTGTCTGTTAACCTTTGATTTTACTATTTCTGACTATTTGGCTCCTAAGGAAAAATATTACTACAGTAGATGCCTCTCAGATGATGGTGTTACCAAATTTATGCAGATTGTTTCCTCTATGCCATGTGTCAACACAACGAAAATAAGCTATAGACAGCTTACTCCTTCTGTAATTGATAGCATGGTGGATAGTGTTACAGCTTCTCTGCATCAGACTCTAGACATGGTAGCCCCTTTAAAAAAGAAAGTCTAATCTGAGATTTCTAACTCCTTGGTTCAACACAGAAACTCGTAGCTTAAAACAGAAGACTCGTCAGTTAGAAAGAAAATGGCACTCCACTAATTTAGATGAAATCTATTTAGCTTGGAGAAATCATCTTTTAATTTATAAAAAAATCTCTTAGAAAAGCTAGAATGAGTTATTATTCTGCATTAATAGAAGAGAACAAGAATAATCCCAGGTTTCTTTTCAGCACTGTAGCCAGGCTGACAAAGAGTCAGGACTCTGTCAATCCTAGCATTCCCGGCTTAGACCTTACTAGTCAGGACTTTATGAACTTTTTCAATAATAAAATTTCATCTATCAGAGATAAAATCAGTCAGATTCTTCCCACCGTTAACTCAAATACACTAACTACTACAACTCCTTCAATTGACATCTGTTTGGATCAGTTTACTCCAACTGACCTTTTAGAGTTAGACAAAATAGTTTCCTCATCCAAGCCTTCAACTTGTCTTTTAGACCCTATTCCTACCAGGTTATTTAAAGAAGTCTTCCCATTTATTGGTAGCTTTATTCTTCAAATAATCAATTCTTCATTAACTTTAGGCCATGTACCGCTGGCTTTTAAAACTGCTGTAATTAAACCCTTACTCAAAAAGCCAACGCTGGATCCAGAAGTTTTAGCTAACTATAGACCAATCTCTAATCTCCCTTTCATTTCAAAAATCTTAGAAAGAGTTGTTGCTACGCAATTATTTCACCACTTGTAGGGAAATGGTTTATTTGAAGAGTTTCAATCTGGGTTTAGAATCCATCATAGTACTGGTTTAAAGCTTATTTATCTGATAGGTTCCAGTTTGTTCATGTCAATAATGAGTTTTCTTTCAACTCAGAGCTCAGTCATGGAGTTCCACAGGGATCTATGCTAGGCCTTACCCTTTTTAGTTTATATATGCTTCCGTTAGGCAACATTATTAGGAAGCACTGTATACATTTTCATTGTTATGCAGATGACACACAATTATACCTGTCAATGAAGCCAGATGTTAGTAATCAATTAGCCAAGTTAGAAGCCTGTCTTAAGGAAATCAAAGCTTGGATGACTTCTATTAAATTCAGATAAGACTGAAGTCATTCTTGGTCCATAAAACCTTAGAAATACCTTTCCAAATCAAACTTTTAGTTTGGATGCAGTTACTCTTTCTCTTAATAGCTCTGTGAGGATCCTTGGAGTTATTTTTGATCAAGATCTGTTTTTCAGTTCACATATTAAATTAGTTTCTAAGACTGCCTTCTATCATTTGCGTAATATTACCAAGATTAGGAGCATCTTGTCTCAGAGTGATGCTGAGAAACTGATCCACACTTTTGTTAGCTCTAGATTAGATTATTGTAACTCTTTATTATCAGGTTGTCCTAAAACATCTCTAAAAAGTCTTCAGTTGATCCAAAATGCTGCTGCAAGAGTTTTAACAGGTACTAGAAAGAGAGATCATATCTTTCCGGTTCTGGCCTCCCTTCATTGGCTTCCCATTGAGTTTAGAATTAAGTTTAAAATCCTTCTTCTCACTTTTAAAGCTCTAAACAATCAGGCCCCTTTTTATTTAAAAGATCTGATATTCCCCTTTTATCCTAACAGAGCACTACGCTCCCAAAATGCTGGATTACTTGTAATATCTAGAATCTCCAAAAGTACAATGGGGGGGGGGCAAAGCCTTCAGTTATTGAGCTCCTCTCTTGTGGAACCAGCTGCCAATCTGGATTCGGGAGTCAGACTTGATCTCTGTTTTTAAGAATAGGGTTAAAACCTTCCATTTTGATATAGCTACAAAGGAAGGATCATGTGTTTCTGAACCCTCCCTTAGTTATGCTGCTACTAGGTTTAGACAGCCGGGGGACCTCCAATAATTGCACTAGGCTTCACTCCTTTCTTCACTCTCAATGAAATATTTTTTTTTTGCTGGTCATTAACATCTGTTTGTTCTCTCCCATAGATTGAGTCCCCATCATGCTATTGCTCTCTACATGTCTGTTCTTTTCATCTTCTCTATCCCCTCACCCCCCAGCCAGTTGCAGTAGATGACTGCCCCTCCCTGAGCCTGGTTCTGCTGGAGGTTTCTTCCTGTTAAAAGGGAGTTTTTCCTCTCCACCGTCGCCAAGCGCTTGCTCATAGGGGATTGCCTGATTGCTGGGGTCTTTCTGCAATTGTGGGGGTTTCCCCTACAGTTGAAAGTGCTATGAGATGACTGTTGTTGTGAAATGGTGCTATATAAATAAAGTTAAAGTTGAAACAATGAACTGACCTTTATTACAGGAAAGGCAGATATACATACAGTGGCCGCAGTCAGCCTGGCATCATTCCGTCTGTCGCCCAACGTCGGCTACGGCAAGCCCCAGGGGCCAAACCCACGTCACGCCCCCCCCTTAGAAAACTGAAGAACAACAAATAACTATTAGCCAATTAACCCCTACACACACACACACACACACACACACACACACACACACACACACACACACACACACACATTTAGTGAAACAAATACCCACAAATAAAAACACAGCTTTAGAACATGAACGTTTTCAATTAAGAAACACCATTAACTAACTGGGCACTTGGGTGGACTACCAAGGTGCCCTCGTGTTGAGGTGGATTATTCTGCCACCTGTTAACCAACATGTCCTGGCTATCCAAGTCCCACAACAAAGTCTCTCATGGTAAGCATGGGTCAACGGGGGAAACAGTTCTGCCTGAGGAGTTTTTAGGCGGCCCCACAGTGGCCTCCTCCCTGGAGTTTTGAAACATACTCGTGGCAGCCACCTCCCCGGGGCTGTCGGACCCCCGGGGCCAATCTTCATGATGCTGGGGTCTGGGTCCCACACTGCGGCAGCCGAATCCCGCAGAGCCTCACCGTCTGGAGCTGCCACCTGGACATGCCATAGTCTGTTCGCGTGCCGAACCGAATTGTCCGTCAGCCGCGAGCACGTTGTCCTCAGCAGTGCCTGTTGTTTCGCTGGCTGCAGCCCGGTCAGTCACTGTCCCGGTCTCCTGCCAGCGCAAACCCGAACCCAGTCCATGACATGGAGCAGTGCCTTACTTGTTTTCCTGCGTCGTCGTTGTGTTCCCAGTGGCTCTGCGTGCTCGCTCAGCCTGGGACCTCTGTCATGCTGCGGTGGCACCGTTGTCACTGTGTTCGCGGTAGGCCCTTCACCCATTGTGTCCGTCATCGGCTGCGGCCCGTCGAGGGTACAGAAGGTGTCCGGAGCCTGTCCGGTGTCGTTCGTTTGTTTGTAACCTCTGTAGCTTGTTGGGCGAGGGCATGGGAGCAGCCCAGTTCCTCCTCTTTGTCGTCTGAAGTTTTCCACTGTGCCGCGCCATGTGTTGTGTCTGTGCCCAGCCACTGCTGCTGTTCTTCGGGGATCTCTGCATATTCGGGCTCCCTCTTCATGCAGCTCTCCTCCTGAGATCGCGGAGTGTGTGCTTTGGTGTCGGTGCCGTTCATAATTACCTCGCCGGTGTCGTTCCCGATGGGCACGGGCTCCCTGTCCTCCTGAGTGCACGGGGTGGATGAAGCACTGCTGGTGCTGTTCCGTATTACCTCATCCCATACCTCAACGTCGTCATCCAGGTCTGCTGTGCCCCAACTGCCGCATCCGGACCATTCAAACCCAGCGCTGTCTCTGATAGCGAAGCCCAGTCTGTAGAAAAGGTCACATCCCATAATGTTGTCACCACGTGCTGTCACCTGGAATGTGAAGTCGTACACAATTTTGTTTTTGCAGCAAACAGTCAGTTTCACTGTTCCAACATTGCACAGTCTGTGACCACCATATCCATACAGTGGCTTTGGGTTCTTCTTGATTTTGTGGTTGGGGGAAAAAGTTTTTCACCGTGGCCCAGTTTAACATCGACCGCACTGCTGCCGTGTTGTGCAGAAGTGGTACAGTTACTCCGTCTAATTCAACCATGCTGTACGAATAACCACTGATGCTGGGGCTTACTGAATGAATGATCATTGTTGGCGGGGGATGGGATCTCCTGGCGAGCCCCATGGTGCTGACGACTGGCATACTCTGGTGAAATGGTTCAGACGCCCATATTTGTTACACCGTTTTCCTCTTGCCGGGCAAGCTCATGCTCCGTCCCGGTGCATCGGGGACCCACAATCCCCGCAGACGGAGCCTCTTGGAGCAGACCTTCGGCTCACTGCACTCGCCTCGTATTCTTCTGCCGTGTACCCCTCGTCTTCTGTATCCACCACGTTAGCTAGCGTTGACTGTCCAGGTAGCCTCTGTGTTTGGTGTCCATTTAGCTCCGTGGCTAACTTCTCTGCTGCTTCCAATTGGAGCGCTAGCTCAACCGCTTTAGCTAGCATCATGTCATATGGCGCCGTTAGCAACCTAGCTTGTAGCCTAGTGTTACATATGTGTTCAGCCAATTGGTCCTACACCATTTCGTCTTCCAGCGGCCCAAAACGGCACACACTAGCAAAGTGTCTCAGGTCAGCGACAAACTGCTCTACTGGCTCACTGACTCGCTGTCGTCTCTGGTGAAAGTGAATCCGTCGTACCATCACGCTACCTGATGTAGCAAAATGGTTAGCTAGCAGCTCTACAACTTCCTCATACAAGTCCATCATGCCAAGCGGCCAGAGAATCCTTTGGCCCTCTAAGCCTAGGCTGTGGACAAGCAGTGCTCACGTCCTCACCTTGTCAAGCTTTCCCAGGCCCAACACTGTAACAAATGTTTCAAAAAGCGTTGAGCCAACGTGGCCATGGAACTGGTGGTTCCCCTGGGTACTCAAGAAACGTCCGTAGTGGTGTCACACACGCCTCCATGAGTTAATCCTCAGTCGACAAATTTTATGTATGAAATGAGCAAGCCGTGAGCCATCTTATGCCAACAAACAACAAACTGACCTTTATTACAGGAAAGGCAGATATACATACAGTGGCTGCAGCCTGCCTGACGTCATTTCATCTGACGCCCGATGTTGGCTACGGCAAGCCCCGGGGGCCAAACCCACATATCACACTACCCACACCTCACCATGGGCCTGACAGGCAGCATTTGGTTTCCTGTTCTGTCTGACCGGGCTCACAGAAACAAACTGTAACCATTTATGTTGATATGGATATAGATTATTGAGTCTTGGATCTTTTCAGGTGGCAGAGGAGCTGCAGAGTGGACCGATGAGCACAGAGGAGAAGGAGCTGCTGCACCTCCTCATGTCTCCACATCTCAAGGTGAACCAGTCACGATCACTGACCATGGTTTCATAAACCTTATTATATAACTGAATAAAGTGCTTTTGAAGCACCATTGTTAAGCATAAGTTGTTGTTTTTTTTTCTTATAAATTTTCAGCTTTTTTCCTCATAAAATTGCCACTTTTTGTTGTATATTTGCAACTTTCTCATAAATATACAACTTTTTTTTCTTGTAAATTTCCACTTTTTTTCAAATTTCCAGCTTTTTTCTTGTAAATTTGCTGTTTTTTCTTGTGAATTTGTTACTTTTTTCTCATAAAGTTGCAATTTTTCATCATAAATTTGCTGCTTATTTCACTGTAAATTACCAACTTTTTTCTTTCAAATTTGCAGCTTTTTTCATCATAAACTTGACTTTTAATTGTAAATTTTAAATTTTTTTCTTGTAAATTTTCCACTTTATTCTCATAAATTTGCAACTTTTTGTTGTGAATTTGTTTCTAATAAATTTGTAATTTTTTTCTTCTAAATTTACAACTCTCCGTCATAAATTCTCTACTTTTTTCATTATAAATTTTCAGCTTTTTTCCTCAAATTTGTGACTTTTTTAAATGTAAATTTTAGATTTTTTTTCCTCATCAATTTGGAACTTTTTCCTCATACATAGGATTTTTTTCTTATAAATTTCCACCTTTTTTTTTTAAATTTGCAACTTTTTTTGTAAAAACATTTTTCTTTCATAAATTTGTGATTTTTTTCATTTAAATGTGCAATTTTTCATCATAAATTCTCTACTTTTTTGTTTGTAAATTGTTTTAGCTTTATTCTTATAAATTTGTTGCTTTTTTTCTTGTAAATTTCTGATTTTTTTTCTTGTAAATTTGCAACTTTTTTCTTGTCCATTTGCAGCTCTTTTTTTTTTTTGCAAATTTCCAGCTTTTTTCTTGTAAATTTAATGTTTTTTTCTTGTAAATTTGCAACTTTTGTTGCATAAATTTGCAACTTTTTTCTTGTGCATTTGCAACTTTTCCTCATAAATTTCCAACTTTTTTTCCTTGTAAATTTGGAACTTTTTTGCAAATTTCCAGCTTTTTTCTTGTAAATTTACAACTTTTTGTCATAAATTTGTAACTTTTTTCTTAAAGTTGCATCTTTTCATCAAAATTCACAACATATTTCACTGTAAAGTAGCAACTTTTTTCTTATAAATTTGCAATTCTTTTCATCATAAATTTGTGACTTTTTATCATAAATTTTAGATTTTTTTTCTTGTAAATTTGCTACTTTATTTGCTTAAATTTGCAACTTTTTTCTTGTGAATTTATGTTTCTCATAAATTTGTAATTGTCTTCTAAATTTGTAGCTTTCCATCATAAATTGTCTACTTTTTCCATTGTCAATTTCTGGGTTTTTTTTCACAAATTTTTGACATTTTTTTCTCATCATTTTGCAATTTTTTTCTCATACGTTAGCAACTCTTTTCTTATAAATTTCCACGTTTTTTGGAAATTTGCAGCTTTTTTCTTGTAAATTTGTGGATTTTTTTTTCTTTTTGGCAACTTTTCCATTTACTTTACTTTTTTCTAGACAGACAGACTTTATTGATCCCAAACTGGGAAATTACAGTGTAACAGCAGCATGACAGTAGACAACCAAAAGAACAGAAACACACAGCATAGCAGACAAAGGAATTACCCATGGAAAATAAAACTGCCTAAATAGCTTATATACATCATAGATGAATAGATGTTGACCCATATAGATACATGAATCATACCCACTGTACAATGCAGGATTATCAGGTGCAGGGTGCAATGTGAGGTACCAGTTAGACTGCAGGATGCAGTATGGCAGCATTGTTATGACCAGAATTCAACTTTAAAGTGAGTTATTGTACAGTGAAATGGCGTGTGGCAGGAAAGATTTCCTGTACCTGACCGTTCGGTAGCAGAGCTGTAGCAGTCTGCTGGATGAAGTGCTCAGCTGTCTGCCCAGTGTGTGGTGGAGGGGGTGATCAGCATTTTCTTGTAAATTTGCAACTTTCATCGTGCAAATTTGCAACTTTTTCTCATGAATTTGCAACTTTTTTCTTGTAAATTGCAACTTTTTTGTAAATTTCCAACTTTTTTCTTGTAAATTTGCTGTTTTTTTCTTGTAAAATTGCAACTTTTATCTTATAAATTTGCAACTTTTTTCTCAAAGCTGCAACTTTTCATTATAAATTCATGACTTATTTCACTGTAAATTAGTTTTTTCTTATAAATTTGCAACTCTTTTCATCATAACTCTTTTCATCAGGGCTGCACGGTGGCACAGTGGTTTAGCACTGTGGCAGCACAGTTTTACCCTCGGCCGGGGGGATCGCGGGGATCATGAGATCGTGGGTTCGATCCCAGCCCCTGACCAACAGTGAGCTGTGTGGAGTTTGCATGTTCTCCCCGTGTTGCGCGGGTTTACTCCGGGATTTCTCCGGTTTCCTCCCGCACACCAAAAACATGTAGGTTTAGGGCGCTCGCGCACGCAGCGACCAGCAGCCGGTGGCTTGTCATCAGACTGCAAACCAAATCTACCTACGGGTACAAATAAGTAACAAAAAAAAATAAAAAAAATAAATAAATTTGACTATCATAAATTTTAGATTTTTCTTGTAAATTTGATACTTTGCATAAATTTGCAACTTTTTTCTTGTAAATTTGTTTTTCTCATAAACTTGTAATTTTTTTCTTCTAAATTTGCAACCTTCCATCATAAATTGTCTACTTTTTCATTGTCAATTTCCAGCTTTTTTCCTCAAATTTTTGACTTTATTGTATATTTTAGATTGTTTTTTCTCATTAATTTGCAACTTTTTCCTCATACATTAGTGTTTCCCCTAGGTTTACAGCTTTTTTTTTGGGGGGGGGGGGTACAGCGTGAAGGAAAGTGAACAACAAACTCTTAAAGGAATCATGATGTTCTTAAGTTTCTTTTAATAACAAGTTTCTTTTATTAACAACAGTCACTATAAATAAAAAACTAAAAAAAAACCAAAATTACTGAAAAAAACAGAATATTTGAACGAAATGTCTGAACATTTGTTTATATGGCAATTATCCACAAAGTGTGCAGCTTTTGTCACTGCAGTGTATTTTTCTGGGCTTCTGGAAGAACATTCAAGAGCCTCTTGATATGGGAAGTCTGACACACCTGACCCATTTACTGAGATTTGCATGCAAGCTGCGAGATGTTCTGGGTCAAAACCTGTCATCTGGTGATGACCAGACTTCTGCTGCTTGTCGGGGGCAGGGTGTGCAGTACTTGGGCTTTTTTCTACACCTGGACCTAGGACTGTGTGCTATGACAAAAAATTCATATCACGATAACGATATACAGTATATCACTATATGTATTTTCTGTAAATTCTACAGTTTAATCACATAAAAAGGACCATCTTTTTTTTTTTTAACTTTTTTACATATACCATTTTCCCTCATAATTTTGCAGTGTTTTAAAATAGTTTTTTTTAAATGTGCATTTGAGACTTGATTCTCATAAATTTCAGGTTTTTCTTCTAAATCATGTATGAATAAAAAGTAAACATCAATAAGTTAAATATTTCCTGAGTCAGAGGAGAAAAGAAAAAAAAAGATAACGTAAAAAATGCCTGAAAATGAGAAAATTACCCATGGCTGTCACCTACAGATATAAATTAGCTGTTAGATTAAATCAGTGAAAATTTAAGTGGAGACCTGCCACCTGCCATTCTGGCCTGATTTAACCTGTTTGCTTCTTAGTAAAAATATTTCAAATTGGTCATGATCTGAAAGTCAAAGACACAAAAGGTAATGTAATAAAATACGCATGATAACTTTAACTTGATTCATTATCACTACTTGACTAATCAAAATGATTAGAAATCAAATAAATTACATTAAGAGCCAACTTGCTCCTCTGACCCATTTTAATGTATTTATTATTTATTTTGCGTGTATGTGCCACCATCATGCACTCTTGCAGCTTTAATAATTTTTTTTTTCAGACAAAACTAAGAAACTCAGCAATTTAAATAAAAAAAAAAAGATGGTCTGCTACGGTTTCCAGTTAGCACACCTTAGCATCATCATTTAGCATTTCATCATTAGACATGGTGTTAACGTTACTTATCTCCTATTAAAACGAGGTTAGCGAACTATCCTCTCTGATGTAACACAATGGAAATCAGTCCCACATTCCTGGCAAACAGGAGTAGCAGCTATCTGAACTGATAGTTTGGAGTTGGCATTAGCATCCACTGGACTGAAGCCTAGCCACCTACGACACACCTGTTCCGCTGCACGCACTGCAGAGGAGAGACAGGGCGCTGACAAGTAGTGGTGAGGAGCTTTACTGAATAAACGGGGGTATGTGCATTTGAAATAACGATATAAATGATAGAGTATTCTATGAAACAATAGACATTTTTATATCGTCATCTCTCTACTAGTTAATAATAATAATAGCTCTACTTGGACCCAGAACAGGAGAGCTACTTCGTCATCTTGGGTGCTTTTAAAAAATGCAAATTTTTTTTCTGCTTCTCAGTTGATTGATGCAACATGCATTCCTACGCGCTCTCTCCCCATTGGTGCGAATGTGTTCACCTGTGCACGCGCACGCCGTGTTTGTGTGTGTGTTTACGTGCAGCGGAGTTCCGCCACCCTGCATGCATGCAGAGAGGAGAAGAGACAGAAATGAGCTGCTGTCGTGTAAATAAGATAAATGACATAAGGATATTTAGACCGGAGTGGTGGTGTAGTTGCTAGAGCATCTGCCCCACAACCGGGAAGTTGGGGGTTCAAGTCCCGGCTGCGTCATACCAAAGACCATATAAAAATGGTATTTCCTGCCTTCTAGCTTGGTGCTCAGCATAATAGAATGGGGGAAGGAGAAGTTATTTATGGCAGCGACCCCTCTGATTCTACATGTGATTAACATTGTAGATAGGAGACTACTGTACATGATTGGCTGAATGACAATAGAGATGGCTTCTTCTTCAGTTTGTTTAATAAAAGGACAAGGTAAAGACTTGTTCTATAGTGAATGCATCTTAAAATGACTTCTGTTGTGATCTGACACTATATAGAAAAATAAAATTAACTTGACACTCTGGGGGGGGGGGGTTCGTTGGGGGACCCCCCTTCCTATATAATGCTAGGGGAAATGGTACATTAACAACTTTTTTCCTCATAAATTTCCACCTTTTTTGGAAATTTGCAAATTTTTTCTTGTAAATTCGTTTTTCTTTCATAAATTTGTCATTTTTTTCTTTTAAATTTGCCACTTTTTTCATTGTAAATTTTTTAGCTTTTTTCGTATAAATTTGTGGCTTTTTCTTGTAAATTTTAGATTTTTTTTCCCCTCATAAATTTGGGACTTTTTACCTTTAGATCACCTCTTTTTTAAAATTTGGAACTTTTTCTGGTAAATTCGTAAGTTTTTCTCTCAAATTTGTGATTTTTCTTTTAAATATTTCATCATAAATTCTCTGCTTTTTTCACTGTAAATTTTCAACGTTTTTCCTCATAAATTTGTGACTTTTTAATTGCAGATTTGCTATTTTTCCCCTCAATTTTATTTTTTAATGTTTTTGTTGTGAGTGGAGATATTTGTTTAAAGGGTTTGAACTGTGGGCCCCTAAACACAGTCTTGTATAGGACCTCAAAAGAACTAAAAACAGCCCTACAACAATACTTAGTGTCTCCCCTCAATATTTACTCTTGAGAAAATGGTCTGATTATTGTCCCCCCAACAGTGAAATTAAAAATCCACCCATGCCTGGTTCTGATGTTTGTCTGCACTGTACTCTTGTTACTTTTTTCTCCTGTCCCATCAGGCTGTCCTCTCTGTACACGATACCGTAGCCCAGAAGAACTTCGACCCCGTGCTCCCACCGCTTCCGGACGACTTTGAGGACGAGCTGGAGGAAGAGTCTGTGAAGATCGTCCGTCTGGTGAAGAACAAGGAGCCTCTGGTGAGCTGTGGAGGAGGAGGATGAGAATGGAGACAAAATCACAAGCCTGCGGGTGAACTCGTTAATGATCCTGTTCCTGATCCGTCCTCCAGGGTGCCACCATCAGGCGTGACGAGGCCACAGGCGCCGTGATCGTGGCTCGGATCATGAGAGGAGGCGCAGCTGATCGGAGCGGTGAGTTACCTTTTAGTTACAGTATCAACAGCTTTTATGACTTCGTGTTTACTGTCTGTCATGGGCAGATGTTTCACTGCGGGGGTGGGGGCAATTAAAAGAGCATGTTCTCCATATGTGTTGTTGCAGTCGGGACCATTTTTAGCTTTTTGGGGGTGTAGAGTAGTCAGGTACAAGCGTCAAGGAAGGTGGTAGTCAAGCAGACTTGGACAGCATTTTTCAAATCCAAGAAGTGCAGTTTTATTTACAGTGCTCTCCATTAAAGAAACTAAAAAAAACAAACAAAAAAAACAAATAAGGAACAATGTGACTCAAAAGAAAAACTAAATCAAACGAAACATTAATGGCAGCACAGCCTCACCTATCTCTCCAGAGGGGCACTCCAAAGGGATCTACAGTGGTGTGAAAAAGTGTTTGCCCCCTTCTTAATTTCCTCATTTTTTTGTATGTTTGTCACACTTAAATGTTTCAGATCATCAAATAAATTTAAATATTAGACAAAGATAACACAAGTAAACACAAAATGCAGTTTTTAAATGAAGGTGTTTATTATTAAGGGTAAAAAAATATCCAAACCTACATGGCCCTGTGTGGAAAAAGTGATTGCCTGCCCCCTGTTAAAACATAAATTAACTGTGGTTTATCACATCTTTGGAAAGCTGAGTTCAATTTTTCTAGCCACACCCAGGCCTGATTACTGCCACACCTGTTCTCAATCAAGAAATCACTTAAATAGGACCTGCCTGACAAAGTGAAGTAGACCAAAAGCTAGACATCACGCTGCAATCCAAAGAAATTCAGGAACAAATAAGAAACAAAGTAATTGAGATCTATCAGTCTGAAAAAGGTTATAAAGCCATTTCTAAAGCTTTGGGACTCCAGCGAACCACAGTGAGAGCCATTATCCACAAATGGTGAAAACATGGAACAGTGGTGAACCTTCCCAGGAGTGGCCAGCTGACTAAAATTACCCCAAAAGTGCAGCGACGACTCATCCAAGAGGTCACAAAAGACCCCACAACAACATCCAAAGAACTGCAGGCCTCACTTGCCCCAGTTAAGGTCATTGTTCATGACTCCACCATAAGAAAGTGACTGGGCAAAAATGGCCTGCATGGTGGAGTTCCAAGAAGAAAACCACTGCTGAGCAAAAAGAACATAAAGGCTTGTCTCAGTTTTGCCAGAAAACACAGTGAAGTTATGGTCTGAGGAGGTAATGGACGCTCTAAAGGGCTGTTTTGAAACCACCGCCTGGGAGCAGCTCTGCGATCCACATGGTGAGGACATCGATGGCCTCACTCACACCATCACGGACTACATCAGCTTCTGTGTGGACAACACCGTTCCCACCAAGACCATACGGTGTTGCTCAAACAACAAACCCTGAATCAACCATCAGCTCAATTACTAGATGGCGGCAGCGTGCCCCTCTTGGCATCAGCGAGTGTGAGAATTTTGAGTGTTTTGATCTTCCCAGACGTACATTCTGTAAAACTTACAACCGTGAGACCTTATTAAACATCAAGGTACTGCACGCTCCAAGAATCGCGGCGATCGGTTGTGACTTGGACATTCTACGCCAGCATGGAATTCTGGCGGAGTCCCCGCTGGAAGCTACCCGAGAGGGGAGGAGGCATAAGCAGAGCGAACACAAGCAAAAGCGTGGAAAAAGGGCCGGGATCCATGCTAGGCTAAAGGCTAACCCCTCCAGACCAGCGGTACCGTCGCTCATTCTCTCTAACGTCCGCTCCCTCGAAAACAAGCTGGACAAGCTGTGTCTGCTGAGAGAAACCCGGAGAGAGTGGAGAGACTGCTGTGTGTTTGTTTTCACTGAGACATGGCTCCACCACAACATCCCTGACGAGGCCATTCAACTGGAAGATATGGCGATGTTCCGTGCCGACAGGAAAACGGCGAGCTCCGGTAAGAGCCGGGGGGGGGGCTATGCATCTATGTTAACAAGAACTGGTGCGTCAATGCCACGTTAGTGTCTAAACACTGCTCTCCGTTGGCGGAGTTCCTTATTGTAAATTGTCGGCCATATTATTTGCCGAGGGAATTCAGCAACGTGTTTGTAGCTGGTGTTTACATAGCGCCGAGCGCTAATGCTAAAGCTAATGCTAAGAAGGCACTCGGGGAACTGCACAATGCGATTAGTGAAATCCAGACTTCACACCCAGACAGTTTTGTGGTGGTTGCGGGGGATTTTAACCACACCAGCCTAAAGACTATGCTCCCCAAATTTAAACAATGTGTAGACTTTAAGACCAGAGGACAGAATATGTTGGACTTAGTGTACAAAAACACAGATGCATATAAGGCGATACCCCGCCCCCATCTCGGCCTTTCTGATCATATATCCGTGATGCTGCTGCCTGCCTACAAACCTTTATTGAAGTGCAGCAGGCCAGCAGTGAAACAAATTAGAATCTGGCCAGAGAATGCAACCTCTGCACTGAAAGACTGTTTTCTGCACACAGACTGGGAGGTCTTCAAAATAGCAGCCTCCCAGGAAGACAAGACAGATGTGGAGGAGTATGCTGATCCCCTCAAGGCTGTGTACTCAGTCCACTGTTGTTTACACTTCTAACACATGACTGTGTATCCAGACACGAGGGGAACCAGATTATTAAGTTTGCAGACGACACCACGGTGGTGGGACTTATTCAGAGGGATGAGGAATCAATGTACAGGGAAGAAGGGAGAGACCTGGAGGGCTGGTGCAGGGAGAAAAATCTGGTGCTCAACGTGGACAAAACGAAGGAGATAATTATTGACTTCCGGCGGTCACAGCCTGAGCACATCCCCCTCAGCATCGGCGGCCGTTTACTGGAGAGAGTGGAGAACATCAAGTTCCTCGGAGTGCAGATCTCACAGGACCTGACCTGGAGCAAGAATTCCTTGGGGATCAGGAAGTGGGCTCAGCAGAGACTGCACTTCTTGAGGAAACTTAAACAGGCCTCTCTCCCCATTTGCATCCTCAGGACCTTCTACAGAGGTGTGGTGGAGAGTGTTCTGACGTACTGCATTGCTACATGGTACTCCAGCTGCAGTATGTCAGACAAAAAAGCCCTGCAGAGGATAGTCAAGGGGGCTGAGAAGGTAATTGGAGTCTCCCTCCCCTCTGTCCAAGAACTTTTTCAGAACCGTTGTAGGAGCAGGGCACTGAACATTGTCAAGGACCGTTCTCACCCTCTGCATAAACACTTTGAACTTCTTCCATCTGGTAAACGATTCTGGAGCAACAGAGGCAGAACCACCAGACTGATCAACAGCTTCCTTCCACAAGCTGTCAGGATGCTGAACAGTTGACCCGGAATCTCTCATACACACTACTGCACCTACGGACATTTTGTATATTATTTGTATATTATAGTTAGTTAGTTTTTTTTTCCCCAAGTGTGTCTCAGGGATGTGTGAATGGATGGGGGGGTGGGGGTGGGGGGGTGAAGCTATGTGGGAGTGTGTCTTAAATCATGCTGCTTCTATTTATATGGATGCCGAGAGAAACGCAATTTCTTCTTGCCTGCACTACAGTTGTATGTACAGCAATATGTCAATAAAGTTTGATTTCATTTAATTTAATTTGATTTGAACCTTGAGATAAAAACACTTCTGAGAGAGAAGAAGAGGATCTTCAGGTCGGGGAACAGGGAGATGCTGAAGTCCGTACAGAGGGAGCTGAGGAGAAAGATCAGAGAAGGCAAGGACAGCTTCAGGAAGAAGATGGAGGACAAGCTGCAACAGAGCGACATCAGCGGGGTCTGGAGAAACCTTAAAACTATCTCTGGGCTCCAGAATACCTCCCCCCAGGACACGGGGGGCAGGGAGTGGGCGGACAATCTGAATCTGTTTTTCAATAGGTTTGACCAACCACTCTCCCCCCTGACTGCACAACAACCACTGCTGCCTCTGAAGACATCAAGTCCTGCTGCCCACTCCCCACTCCACCAACACCCCCCCCACTCCCAATACACAGCCCCCCAACCTGACCCTCACTAAGACCCAGGTGAGGACGGAGCTGAGGAAGATCAAGGCGAGGAAGGCGTCGGGACCGGACGGCATCAGCGCAAAGCTCCTCAAGTCCTGTGCAGACCAGCTGTGTGGGATTGTGGAGTACATCTTCAACCTGAGCCTGAAGCTGGGGAGGGTACCACAGCTGTGGAAGACATCTTGTGTGGTACCTGTACCAAAGACTTCCCACCCCAAAGATCTGAACAGCTACAGACCAGTAGCCCTGACGTCCCACATGATGAAGACCTTGGAGAGACTGCTCCTTGCTCACCTCCACCCCCTGGTGGGACCAGCGATGGATCCACTCCACTTCGCCTACCAGCATGGCATTGGGGTGGAGGACGCGGTGATCTTCCTCCTTCACCGTTCTCTGTCCCACCTGGAGAAGCCCGGGAATGCGGTGAGGATCATGTTCTTTGACTTCTCCAGTGCTTTCAACACCATCCAACCGATGATCCTGAAGGACAAGCTGCTGTGCACAGGGGTGGACCAGCACCTGTCATCATCGATCCTGGACTACCTCACAAACCGGACACAGTTTGTGAGAACCCAGGACTGTGTGTCCGACACGATCATCGGTAGCACGGGGGCCCCCCAGGGAACGGTTTTGGCTCCCTTCCTGCTCACCCTTTATACTGGGGCCTTCTCACACAACACACTGCCATCTACAGAAGTTCTCTGACGACTCTGCTATTGTTGGCTTCATCTCCAACGGAGATGAAGCTGAGTACAGAGGGCTTATCCAGGACTTTGTGGACTGGTGCCATCGGAACTGCCTCCAGATCAACGCGAGGAAAACTAAGGAGCTGGTGGTGGACTGCCGCAGGCAAGGACAACCCCTCACAGCACCAGTAAATATACAGGGAACAGACATCGAGATGGTGACATCCTACAAGTACCTGGGTGTTCATCTGAACAATAAACTAGACTGGTCACACAATACCGACGCACTCTACAAGAAGGGACAGCGCAGGCTGTTCCTACTGAGGAGACTCAGGTCTTTTGGTGTACAAGGGGCGCTGCTGAAGACATTCTACGACACGGTGGTGGCATCAGCCATCACTTCTGGAGTGGTCTGCTGGGGCAGTGGCATTACAGCAGCCGATAGGAAGAGACTGAACAAACTGATCAAGAAAGCTCGCTCTGTCCTGGGACAGCGCCTTGACCCAGTGGAGGAGATAGGAGAGAGAAGGATGGTGGCTAAACTGTCATCTCTGCTGGAGTCCGAGTTCCACCCTATGCAGGACATACTGAATGCACTGAGGAGCTCATTTAGCAGCAGACTACATCATCCTAGGTGCACAACCGAGAGGTTTCGCAGATCCTTCCTACCTACGGCTGTCAGACTGTACAACCTAAGCAGGGCTGCTCGCAGAGATAGCAAAATGACGTGACACCCTAATAGTATTGAATGCAAAAGACGCAATAGACTTACACAGTGGTCCCCTCCGGTATACAACTAGGAAAATACCGGTCGCTATGGAGGGTGAGAATATGTATGGGTACATAATCATACCATGTAGGATAACTAAGTAGACGGTTATGCTGTTTCATTCCATCTAGCTACAATGCTCCGCACTGTGTGTGTTTATATATTTATATATTCATTCCATCTAGCTACAATACTCCACACTGTGTGTTTATATATTTACATATTTATTCCATCTAGCTACAATGCTCCGCACTGTGTGTGTTTATATATTTACATATTCATTCCATCTAGCAACAATGCTCCACACTGTGTGTGTTTATATATTTACATATTCATTCCATCTAGCAACAATGCTCCGCACTGTGTGTTTATATATCTACATATTTATTCCATCTAGTTACAATGCTCCGCACTGTGTGTTTATATATTCATATATTTATTCCATCTAGCTACAATGCTCTGCACTGTTTGTGTTTATATATTTACATATTTATTCCATCTAGCTACAATACTCCGCACTGTGTTTATATACTCATATATTTATTCCATCTAGCTACAATGCTCCGCACTGTGTTTATATATTTATTCCATCTAGCTACAATGCTCCGCACTGTGTGTCTATATATATATTTATATTTATATGTACATATGTATACTCGCTGCTCTTGTTTTTCTCTTGCCTTCTGATTGTTGCTCTGAGTGTTGCTATCCCTGTGCTGTTGCAATCCTGGAATTTCCCCATTGTGGGACTAATAAAGGCTTATCTTATCTTATCTTAACATCTTGATGATCCTCAAGACTTTTGGGAAAATACTCTGTGGACTGACGAGACAAAAGTTGAACTTTTTGGAAGGTGTGTGTCCCATTGCATCCGGTGTAAAAGTAACACAGCATTTCAGCAAAGGAACATCATACCAACAGTAAAATATGGTGGTGGTAGTATGATGGTCTGGGGCTGTTTTGCTACTTCAGGACCTGGAAGACTTGCTGTGGTAAATGGAACCATGAATTCTGCTGTCTACCAAAACATCCTGAAGGAGAATGTCCGGCCATCTATTCGTGACCTCAAGCTGAAGCGTACTTGGGTTCTGCAGCAGGACAATGATTCAAAACACACCAGCAAGTCCTCCTCTGAATGGCTTAAGAAACACAAAATGAAGACTTTGGAGTGGCCTAGTCTAAGTCCTGACCTGAATCCGATTGAGATGCCGTGGCATGATTTTAAAAAAGGTGGTTCATTCTCGAAAACCCTCCAATGTGGCTGAATTACAACAATTCTGCAAAGATGAGTGGGCCAGAATTCTTCCACAGTGCTGTAAAAGACTCATTGCCAGTTATCGCAAAGGCTTGATTGCAGTTGTTGCTGCTAAGGGTGGCCCAACCAGTTATTAGGTTTAGGGGGCAATCACTTTTTCACACAGGGCCATGTAGGTTTGGATTTTTTTCCTTTTAATAATAAACACCTTCATTTACAAACTGCATTTTGTGTTTTCTTGTGTTATCTTTGTCTAATATTTAAATTTATTTGATCTGAAACATTTAAGTGTGGCAAACATACAAAAAAATGTGAAATCAGGTAGTGGGCAGACATTTTTTCGCACCACTGTATACAGGCTCTCCCACTGACACCAACTGGACCTAATTACATCACTGATTACAATGGATGGACCTTCATATTGCATTAGGATCCAAAAACTATAATCTAAATAATTTAGTAACGCTAAATGTCTGGCACTGTCTACAAAAGGAAACTCACTCTGATCTAAACCTGGCTCTGCATTACGCTTAGATCTAGTGACTGCAATCATACTCTCACATGAGAGGTTATCCTTCTTTTAACCTTTTATCAAATCTCGCAAAATGGGAAAATCACCGCTTATCACAACTTGATAAGGAAGTCTGTTCATTACTCCAACAGAGAGCAAGTACAAACGGCCATCATCTTGAATGTTCAGATTAGCAATGGGATAGTCAACATCATAACCATGAATACACCAGACTTTAACTTTCCCACAAAAAGTAACAATTTTTGGAATACAATCTTGTCTGACAAGTGTGCGGCTACTTCCTGAATCTATGGGGGCAACACAAAGCCTATCCCCTATTAAAACGTAAGTAGTATGTTCCTGCTCACTGAAAAGTAAGACTTCAACCTCCTCTTTCTGGCAATCCAAAAAAATTTGGTGACAAACACATACTGTACTGTATATGTTTTATTGACTGCTTGACCTGGGCAGTTTGCTCTAATGTGACCTGGTTTACCACAAAAATGACACACTATAGGAGCTTTTGGCTTGACATCTCTACCCCGAGTAATTGCTGTAGGAGAACCTTGGTTTGAGGTACTAATTCTAAGCACACTCCCATCCACTTGTTACCCACTGAAAAAGGGGGCATAGGCTGTCTGAGGTTAATGAAGCTTTGTAGTGGATGTTGTGCTGCAAGGAATGCTTCAGCCATCTCTGCTGCACTAGCTGATGAAGCTGGATTACATTCCTTTATCCTTCAGGATTTAATACTCTTAAGAATTGTTCCATCACAATGGCATCTCCACGTTCCTCTCGTTTTGTTCTTTGGAACCATCCACTTTTCATATAGATCTTTCAGGCATGTCCACAACTCCCTAGGTGTCTCATCTCCTTCTAGAATGCTGGAGCAAAATGTCAATCTATAAGTCTCTGGATTTTTCTCATATTTTTCAAGGACAGTATTCTTCACCTTTGCTTAATCCAAAGTGCCATCAATATCCATAGCAACATAAGCAGCTTGAGCCTTTCCAGTTAATGGAGCAAGATGTAAAGCCCACTCCTCCTGTGGCCACTGGCATCCACTGGCGATTGTCTCAAAAATTGTTAAAAAATGTTCAGTATCTTCATCCTTGCTATATGGTTACATTTTAGGTCCTTTCCAGCTGGGAGGTCTTGCAGAACTACAAAAATGCACCACCTCTGTGTGGTCTGGTTGAAGTTGAACTGTTTGAGGTAACAAGTGCTCTGCAGAAGACCTCAGATTTTTTTCAGCTGCAGCTGCTGCACCTTCCCTCCACAGCTGATGCTCTCTACGTTCCGTTTGCACTTCCTGCTGGAGTTGAGTAAATCGATGCTGTATTCTTTCCCACCGTTTCCGATCATTTTGTTTCTGCATCATTCCTCGTAACAGGTTTGACAGTTCAGCAAAACTTTCAAGTTCAGCCATTTTTCTTTGTCTCCTCAACCAGGATTATTCACCTCTGGAGCCTCATCTTTGGTCTGGTCAGCTGGTCCTTGGTCCTTCTTTGATTTAACTGTTCTCTGCATGTCTACTCTCTACTGGCCTGGAAACACTGCCACTGCCATCATGTGTAGAGTAGTCAGGCACAAGCGTCAAGGAAGGTGGTAGTCAAGCAGACTCAGACAGCATTTTTCAAATGCAAGAGGTGCAGTTTTTTTTTATAGTGCTCTCCATTAAAGAAACTTAAAAAAAAAACAAAACTGTGTCTCAAAAAAAACTAAATCAAAGTAAACGTAACAATGGCAGCACAGCCTCACCGCTCTCTCCAGAGGGGCATTCCAAATGGATCTATCAAGTAGTGATGGGAAGGCAGCGAATGGTGCTCCAAATGGTGCTCCGAAAGGTGCGCCGATCTTATCCAGGAAATATTTGGCGAGGCGTGTATCGTGACGTATGTGTTGACGTCGGACCACGTGACTGGGTCAGGAAACCGTTCATGATTTTGCACGCAACATGAAATAAAGAGAGCAGCGATACCCAATGGAAATCCCCGTCCCTCACGTTTTGTGTAGTCATGTTTGACTGTGTAAGGGATTTGTCACAGCCAATTTTCAGATGGAGCCAGCACCAAAAACACGGGCTCCTCCCGTTTGGGAAAAGTTTGAGCGCGTTTCTCCCATTGATGTATTTTTAACAAATAGTGGCTATTTGTTCTAACTAAGGTGATGGCTTAGTGGTAATGCATTTGTTTCGCAAGTGGGAGACCTGGATTTGAATCCCAGCTGTGTTGTTCTTTTAATTTCATTTTTATTTGCAAGGTGAAGTGTCTTGTTGTGTTTCAAAGAGCTTGGATCATTACTACGCACCATTATGCTGAGGCACTGTTGCTATTGTGCCCTGCATGAGAATAAGGCCAGAGTTGAATATACTGGGAAAGACAGTATGACTGTTGAATATTTATTTTTTCTTAATAAAAATGGATAAGTAGTACAAGCACACCAAGTAACACAGGCACATTCACTGTAGTCACCTCAGTTTTACTCTTTTTTTGCCTTATGATCATTGACATTTCTTAAGACTTATTTATTGAAATGGAAAAAAAAATACACATTAAACCAATAATACCCTTGTAAAAATCAGCATGTTGTATACGTTTTGTCCACTAGATGACCTGGTAGAGAAATGAAGTCCCACATGAGGCGTCGTCTATGAGTCATTTTGATGAAAGGCCTCAAGTCCTCCAGAAAGCTTCATTTGGCCATCACTACTGTCGAGGCTCTCCCATTGACACCAACTGGACCTAATTACACCACTGATTACCACGGGTGGACCTTCATATTGCATTAGGATCCAAAAACTATAATCTAAATAATTTAGTACCAAACTCATTTACATAGTTAAATGAGATTATTAGAAAATGTATAATACTAACAAAATATAATAAATTACAAAAAGTAAACTAAAGAAAGATTCCCATGGAAAAAAAAGAAACACCTCCTCATGGTTTGAACCGATAATATCATGTGACCTCACTCAAACCTATGTAAACCAGGAAATTCAGGGTGGGCCCCTCCCCAAGTGAGTTTAAAGGGGAAAAAAAAACATTTTTAATCTACAACTTAATAAAGTGATTTAAAGTACCTTAAGGCTGTGTTTGCTTTAACGTACTCCAGTACCTTGATGTAAACTGTAACAGGACCAACACAAACAAACCCGGGATAGTAGGTGATAGAATGTTGCAAATTAAAGTAAACAAACACACAAGAAACACCTGGTCTGATGCATATGATAATGGGACAAGTGGTGACAAGTGGGACAAGTGGCATAGGGCCCACTTTGCCACAGTGGGCCCTATGCAAGATTGTGGCCCAGGTTTTTTTGTAATCCTTTAAAATAAAAATAAGTCTTTCTTCTCCCAACAAAAGCAAAAATAAAATTGGGACACTTCCTAGATGAACACAAAAAAATTCAACTATTACACAAAATAAATATCAAATTCTCAGCCATATGAATCTTACAGATTTACAAGAAAAAGTTGCAAATTTACAATAAAAGTCACAAATTTACAAGAAGAAAAAAACCACAAATGTATGAGAAAAAAAAAACTTGCAAAATTATGAGAAAAGTTGCAAATTTACAAGGAAAAAAAATCACAAGTTTACAATAAAAAGGTCAAATTTATGAGTAAAAAGTTGCAAATTTACAAGAATCCCCCCCCCCCCCATACACACACAAATTTATGGGTAAAAAAGTTTCACATTTATGAGAAAAGAGCTGCAAATTTATGAGAAAGTTGCTAATTTGAAAGAAAACAAAAAAGATTTTTTGCATTTATTCTTAGCTTTGGTGCTTCAGTTGCACGATATAGAAAGGTTTTATGATCCTATTGGGGGTACAATTCTTTCTTTTCTTTCCAGGTTAGAGGGACATGTCCACCCTGTCCCCCCTTGATTTACATCCATGGTGTACATGGGTAAAAAATTGCAAAATGATGAAAATATTGTGAAGCCCTTAGCAGATGATTGAGTTTTTTTTCCTCTTAACTTAGGCAGCCTGGGTTATGGTACGTGTCCACTGCTCTGTTTTTTGTTGGAAAGAGTAGCATTAAGTTCGGGGATGGGGCGTGTTGGAAAATGATTGACATAATGCAAAATCAACAGTCGAAGAGGAAAGACTCTCATTGGTTCTGCTGCGGATTGTGAGTAAACGTTTGTCTGATGTCTTTAAAATAAACCAGTGTCAATTACGCTGCATCAAATTACGCTGTCATGCTGATCGGTAAAGTGTTTCTAACAACATTTGAGGCGAGAAATAGTAGGTGCAGTTAATGAATCCGTCGTTATTTGACATTAACAACTGCTGCTTTAAACTTTCAGCACGGCATTGCTACAGCCGACACATGCCACAGCCAAATGCTTTGCGTTGCACTTCACATAGACGCTGAATAGGAAGCGAAGAAATGACGGATCCAGTGGACAGTTAAGTGCTACTATGATTATACTATACTACTATGATGTGGGCATCCACATCTCCTCTGACCTCTCCTAGACTGTCAACACCAAGGCCCTGGTGAAGAAACCCCAGCAGTGGCTGCACTTCCTCCGTCTCCTGAGGAAGAACAACCTGGACCAGAAACTGCTGCTGGCCTTCTGTCGCTGCTCAGTGGAGAGCGTGCTCACCTACTGTCTGGGTGTGCGGTACGCCGGCTCCACGGCTGAGGACAGGAAGGCTGTGCAGAGGGTCATTAACACCACCCAAAAAAATCATCGGCGGCCCTCTGCCCTCCCTGGAGGACATCTCCAGATCCTTCTGTCTCAGAAAGATCAAAGCCATCACAGAAGACCCCTCACATACCGCCCACCACTTGTTTGACCTGCTTCCCTCTGGATGACTTTTCAGATCAATCAGGTCCCACACCTCCAGACTGACAATTTCTTCCCCTGGGCCATCCGAACTGCAGTCAGAGGCCCCACCCCCTCCCTCCGAACACTCACATGCTCAGAACTGAGGACCTTTTTAATTATCACTATAACTCACCTGTCTTTGCACTCCGCACTTTCATGGATATTGACCCATCCGTGAAACCACTACCATACCTGTGTATATTTTCCATAATCCTTGGCATTTTATTCAGTCATGTGTTCAATTGTGTGTTCTGCACTCTGCACTTTTATGTGCGGGCAGTGGTGGCCTAATGAATGGTTAGGGATGTGGACTGGTGAGTGGAGGTTTGCGGGTTCAATCCATGGACCGGCAGGATTAGATCTGGGTGGGACAGATAACATAGCAGTGTTTGCCCCACCCTCCTTAACTCCACTGTGGTGCCCTTGAGCAAGGCCCTTAACCCCAACTGCTCCAGTGGAGCTGCTCAGTGGCCACTGGTCAGTCTGTGGTTGTCCTGGGCAGCTTCCTGGTGTGAATATGGAACTGTGTGAGTATGAACAGGGCATCCTTGAAAAAGTGAGGTTGCCTCTCAATGGAACGACCCTGTATAAATAAAAAAAAATGTACATAGTTCCATCTGTGAAGCCGCTACCATACCTGTGTATATTTCCATAATTCTGGGCTATTTTTATTTCAGTCGTGTGTTTAATCATGTATCCTCTAACTGTTTTTTTTTTAATCTAATCCTTCTCACTTACTTTATTGCGCAGTAGCCTGGTGGAGCACCTACAATTCCGTTGTGCTGTACTACTGTACAATGACAATAAAGCCTATTCTATTCTATTACATTTTCTGATGAGAATGAGAAACAAACCGAAACCAGAAACTGATGGCATTTGTGAGAGAGATGATGGAGCAGAAGAAAAAAAACACAAGAAGGATAAAATCCAAAGCTGTGAGAATAAATCCAACCTGATAACCACTGAGACGGAGCTCCTCTGTGGGTATCATCTCTGAAATGTCAGCACTATACATGTGTACATGTGCGTGTGTTTATATTAGAAACATGTATGATGGTGAAGGAAACCAAGTAGTGTCCATATCATGAATCATTTATTTGTCTTACCATTTCAAATTTCCCATCAGTGTGGAGACTGCAGTGTGTAGGTGTAAATCAAGGTGAAAGAATTGCCCCCATATCATCATAAATTTTTCTATATCATGTTACTGAGTAAAATTCACTTAAAGCCCCAATGCTTTAATTTTCTTATAAATTTGCAGCTTCTGTCTTATAAATTTGAGATGTTTTGCTCATAAATTGGTGACCTTTTTCTTGTAAATCTTTTTTTCCATCATAAATTCACAGCATTTTTCTTATAAATTTGCAACTTGTCTTGTAAATTCAGAACATTGTTCTCATATTTAAAGCTCTTTTCTCATGAGTTTGCATTTTTTACCCCCTCATAAATTTCCTACTTTTTCCATGTACTACTTTTTCTCATAAGTTGGTGGCTTTTTTTCTCTTAAATTTGTAGCATTTTTTTTTATAAATTTGCAAGTTTGGTTTTGTAAATTTGAAGCATTTTTTCATATTTCTTCTTTTTTTCTTGTAAATTTGCAACTTTTTTTTCATGAATTTGTGTCTTTTTTTCCTCATGAAATTTGCAGCATTTTCTCCTAAATTTGCAACTTTTTTCTTGTAAATTTGTAGCGTTTTTCTCATATGTTTGCATTTTATCCCCTTATAAATTTCCTACTTTTTTCAATATAAATTGGCAGGTTTCTTCAACATTAATTACATCTACATTTGTAACTTTTTTATTTTATTTTTTTCAATGTTCACATGGGTTCCGAATTAAAAATGTCTTTTTTTTCTTATTTTAAAGCGTTTGAATTCTTTCCATTACCACAGTCATGGCCCCCCAAACACAATCTTGTATAGGGCCCCCAAGAAGCTAGAAACGGCCCTGACTATAATAATACTTATAGTGCCCCCTCAATATTTACTGTTTATTGTCCCCCAACAGTGAAATGAAAAATCCTCCCATGATTATGGGTGAGATATGCTCTGTGCTGTCATCTTTTGGCTTCATTGTTGTAGCTGCTGCCTGATGGAGACCACAGCTGATGATGGAAGATTCTTATATTGTTGCGTCTGATGCTGGGACAGGAATGATGAAGCTTTTTTCCCCTCTCCCCCACAGGCCTGGTCCATGTAGGAGATGAACTCAGGGAGGTCAACGGGGTCTCTGTGATCCACAAGAGGCCAGATGAGATCAGTCAGATGCTGGTAAGATGTATGCAGACATCTGTGTACTCTACTGGAAACCCTCGCAAAGATCGATACAAAGCAATTTAAACAAAAGTTTAGTGGCGTAGATTCATGTCATGACACATGACAAAAATGTCTGTAACGTTATGGAAATTTAGGTTTTAGTGACATCTTATGGCCACTGAATGAAGTGCAGAAGAATTTAAGAGTTCTATTAGCAACCAAAAAGGGTCTCTAAAACCTGTTTCCCAAGCTTGCATAGAGCACCTTTTATTGAAATTAATTTAGTCAGAGAATTAAAGAAATTATTGTTTAGCATACTCCAGTGAAACAAATATTTGAGTCCTTGCATTTAATGCTTTGTACAACCTCCAAAATATAAAAATACATTTGAAACTATAAAAATAAGTAAGAGTCCATGGTCTTCTGCTGGAAATGGGTGGGTTGTCCTCTCTGGGTCAGGGACAAGCTCCTGACCTAAGTGGACGAGTTCAAGTGTCTTGGTGTCTGAGTCACAAATGAGGGGAGATTGACAGACGGATCAAGGGAGAAGCTACTATAAACTAAACAATTGAAAACTTGTTGTAGGAGGCCGATGAGAAAGGGCCGATGCTGTGATCGCGAGACATTCCGAGACTGTTGCACAATAACCCAAAATGGCGGCGCCTGCCAACCGAGCATAAACAGACTTTTCCACGAGTAGTTTTTTTTTTCTGCTTTTTGTAATTAATCAATGAACTGACTGTCTGTTTCTAGCTTTCTTTTTTTGTACGGAGCTGGAGGAACTAGAGAACTTTATTGACGAGTTTTATTTCCGTTGCTGTGTCATGGAGCAGTCTCCCATCCCTGCTTCCCAGTCAAAACAACTGAGACCGGCAGACTCGCCGAAAATAACGGCTGAGAAATCACGAGACGGCTCTGAGGTTAGTGACATCCTTTTTCTATTGAAAATAAACTTACCAGCATGGATGGCAGACTAGCATTAGTAGAGCTGCTCCATAAAGAATTCCAGAGCGTGTGTGAGAGTCTGGAATACAGTCAGGCACAGCTCGTCTCTCTCTCTCAGAGGAAAACAATAGTTTGAAAAAGTCAGTAAACACACTAACCACGTGACTTGGCGTTGTTGAAAGAGAGAACAGGAAGATGAAGGAAACAGTTCTCAATTTGCAGTCACGCAGCATGAGAGATAACCTTGTTTTTTACGGAATTGCTGAAAAAGTAATGAAAATCCAGAACAGCTGGTCCGGAAATTTATGTCCACTCAACTGAAATTGTCTGTCGAAGTCACAAAATCAATTACCTTCCACCGAGTCCACCGAATTGGGCAAAAAAAATCCCCCAAATAAACCTCCCAGACCTATTGTTGCCAAATTTGAGCATTTCAAGCAAAAAATTTTGGTACAGAGGCAGGGCAGGCAGCTTGAAAACACCAATTATGGTCTAAATGATCAATTTCCACAGGAAATCTTGGAAAGGAGAAGGAAGCTTTTTCCCATAAGAAAACAAAAAATCCACGAAGGTAAATGAGCTATTTTCTCTGTGGATAGATTGTACGTATATACGTAGATGGCAAGTTGTTTATGGATGAAACCATAACCCCCTGGTTATTCTAGAACTTCCTTTTTTTTCTTAGCTACAGGTGGAAAAAAGAGTGTAATTGTGTGCAGGTTTCTTATTCGATCTCGGTTTAATTTGTTAACATTTGTCTAATGTTTTTTCCTTTTCTGCTGAGGTTGTTTGCTTGTTTGTAATAATAATAATAATAATAATAATAATGTTTATTTATAAAGCACTTTTCACAGACAGAGTCACAAAGTGCTTAACATGGTAAAAACAAAGCAAATAAAAATACAAGCACATGAGACAGTAAAAACAAAGAAGACAGCAAGAGCACATAAAAATACAATCAACACACAGTTCATTAGAAAGCCAGGCTAAAAAGGTGAGTCTTTAGTTGCTTCTTAAAAGCATCAGTGGAAGGTGCAGATCTAAGTTCAACAGGTAAAGATTTCTAAAGTCTGAGAGCGACAGCAGCAAAAGATCTATCACCTTTGGTTCTGAGCCTAGTTCTTGGAACTACCAGTAGGTTCTGATTAGAAGACCTGAGAGACCTCCCGGGATGGTGTAGGTGGAGCAAGTCACTAATATAAGAAGGCGCCTCATCATGAATGGCTTTGGTAAGTAAGAACAAGAACTTTAAAATCAACTCTATAATTTATAGGAAGCCAATGCAAGGAGGCCAAAACGGGAGTGATATAACAGAATCTACTGGACTTGGTCAGTAATCTAGCAGCAGAATTCTGGACCAACTGTAGGCGATGTAGAGAGGATTTACTAAGGCTTGTAAAAAGAGCATTACAGTAGTCAAATGTGAGGAAACAAAGGCATGAATAATAGTTTCTTACCGACTATAGGAAACCAATGACCTAATTTTGGAAATATTCCTAAGGTGGAAAAAACAACTCCGGGTCAGAGATTTGACATGCTGATCAAAATTCAAGTTACACCAAGATGTTTTAGATTAGACCGTATATTGGAGCTTAATGAACCAATGCTATTAACCATCACAGGAATTAGATTATCAGGTGCTACAATAAGGACTTCAGTTTTGTCAGCATTAAGTTGCAAAACGTTATTAGACATCCAGTCCTTAATTGCAGACAGACAATCATGAATAATTTTTAAATTGTCAACATTGTCAGGTTTAAAAGAAAACAACAACTGTAAATCGTCAGCGTAGCAGTGATAAGACACTCCTTCAAATTTGCTGATGATAGAACCAAGAAGCAGCATATATGGGGCAAATAAAAGTGGACCCAGAATAGAACCCTGAGGCATCCCACAAGTTAAAGGAACAGAGTTGGATGAATAAGAGCCAACAGCCACAGAAAAACTCCTACCAGAAAGGTAGGAGGAAAACACCAATTTGTTTGTCTGTTGTAACTAATTTTGTTGAAGTTGTTAGGTCATTGTTGGATGTTATCTGCATTTTTTCCACCATTTACCAACCTTTATATCTGTTTTCTCTCATACTTCTGGTTTATAGGAAATGACATTAAGTCCATGCACCCCATTTGCTTGTAATTGCAAGCAAATGGAACACAGGCATCATGCACACACACCCAAGCATACATGTGTAGGTATATATTTTACACACAACATACATAAACACACATATGCGTACATTATGGACGTATAATCACATAGGCACATTTAGTTCGCCTTCAGCACAAAACCAGTTAGTGAAAACATGTCCACATTTAAGTTTGTCACATGGAGCATGCGTGGAATTGGTACCAGAAGGAAAGGGGCTAAAAGTTTTTAATCGACTGAAGGATCTACAGGCAGACTTTGTCTTATTACAGGAAACACATGTTTCTAAGTCGTCTGTAGATGCTCTCACCTCCCCGTAATTCCCTCACATGTACTCAGCCGGCTTTAATTCTAAACAAAGGGGGGTAGCTATATTGGTAAACAGAAGAATACGCTTTGTTGTGAATAATGCCATAGCAGATCCGGAAGGTAGATTTATAATATTAATAATATCAGTTCAAAATTTGGATCTATGTATTGCAAGCGTTTATGGCCCAAATGTTGACGACCCATCCTATTTTCACACTTTCTTCACTTCTCTTTCTGACCACTTGGACACTACACTCATACAGTAATAGGAGGAGACTTCAGCATGGTATTAAACCCTGCAATCGACAGGCTCAGTGCATCGGGGAATTATCGAAACTGGCAGGCTACTGATACTCTCAAACAATACATGAATGATTTTGGTCTTTGTGATGAACGGCGTTCTCGTCACCCAACTCTTTGGGAATACACTTTTTTTCATCAGTTCATAGTTCACATTCCCATTTAGACTTCTTTTTAGCCACTAACTCTATTGTGAGGGATATCACAGACAATGAAATATGTTTTATCAATCAATCAATCAATCAATCAATCAATCAATCAATCAATCAGTCTTTTTTCGGATAGATTAAAAGTACAGATTAAAAGAAACAGAATAATATAACAAAGGGGGAAAGAAAATCCAACAAGGTCAAATTAGACAATAACTCCTCTGATTATACAGTTCAACATAAGTTATCCGAAATGGGTGATGGCTGAAGCCGCAGCTTATATTGCTCACCCATATTCCATCCAAGAATTCAAAAGAAAAACAAACAAGAGCGATTACAATTCAGAACAAAGCTAAGACAAAATGTGACAAAAAAAAAACTAAGCAACAACACAATGCAGACTGGATATGACAATCCTTATGTGATTTTAAATGTCATCTTGTATATATGTTTGGAGTATTTCTTCCTTTAGTTTTTGTTTAAATTGTCCAAGCGTTGTACATGATTTTAATTCAGGTCCAAAATCATTCCATAATCTGACTCCTTGCACTGAAACACAGTGTTGCTTGGTGGTAGTTCTCACTGAAGGTTTTTGAAATATACATGTTCCTCTGAAATGATATTGTTTCTCCCTTATTTGGAACAGCTTTTGGATATTTGCGGGCAGTGATAGATTCTTCACTTTAAACATTATTACTGCAGTTTTAAAGTCAACCAGATCTTTCAACTTGAAAGCTTTTAATTTAAGAAAAAGTGGGTTTGTTGGTTCCCTGTAAGCAGCTTTGTTTATTATTCTAATAGGTCTCTTCTGAAGCATAAAGACTGGATATATGTTTGTTTTATATGTATTTCCCCATACTTCAGTACAATATGTCATGTATGGGAGTATTAATGAATGATACAAGGTATATAGTGTGGGTTGATTCAGCAAATATTTCACTCTGTGTAGTATTGCAATTGATTTGGATATTTTATCTTTAATATAATTAATATGTGACTTCCAACACAGTTTATTATCAATTAATTACACCAAGAAATTTAGTTTCGGATACCCTTTCAATCTCTACACCATTTACACTGAGTTTAGATACTAAGTTGTTGTGATGGTTGTTAAAAACTATAAATTTTGTCTTACTTAAATTGAGCGTTAATTTGTTTGATTCAAACAACAGTTTAAGCTTTCCTAATTCCTTTCCGAGTGTATCCAAAAGTTGTTCCAAATTGCTTCCACTGCTAATAAACTAAATAAACTAATAAATTAGTGTCATCAGTAAACAATATTAAATCCATTTTTTCTGAAACTTTACATATATCATTTATATACATATTGAATAACAATGGCCCCAAAACTGAACCCTGTGGGACTCCACAAGTAACCTTCAGTAACTGTGAGTTGTTCAAATCAAGCCATTTGCGATCACCATCCAGTATCTCTTACACTAGTAAATAGGAAAGCTATAAGGAAAACTAGGAGCTGGAAATTTAATACAGTGGTACCTCTACTTACGAAATTAATTCGTTCCGGAAGTATTTTCGTAACGTGAAAATTCCGTAAGTAGAGACGTGTTTTACATGTAAATGCCCTAATCCGTTCCAAGCCCCCCAAAATTCGGACATAAATTTTTTATAAATCATAAAAATGCATCAAAACATGTAACAAATACATGTTACAATTAGATTACTGCACAATAAACATAAAATGAGAGTTGTACATAATTTAAAAAAACAAAGAATAAAGTAAAGAATAATAAAAATTATGTTCATTTACCGTTTAACTGCTATCGTCGTCACCTTTTGCCTTCTTTGGTTCATGTTCTCTCTCATCAGTGGTTTTTGCCTGACGTTTTGTGAAGAACCGATCCAAGGACGTTTGCTTTTGTCGGCTTTTAACAATCCTTCGGCTTCCTTTTGTTTTAATACCGTGCCGATCGTAGATGTATTACGGCCATATTCTTTGGCGAGATCAACCAAACGCATCCCTTTTTCATACCTTTCTATTATCTCTTGCTTTGTTTGTATGGACAAAAAAACTCTCTTCTTCTTCTTTTCTCCTTTTCCACTTATCTCCATCACTTTCTTGGGGCCCATAGTGAATAAAAGTTAATACTGTACTGTACACACACGTAAAACTGCCCGAACTTCCCGAACACTTCGTGGCCAATGGGATACCAGGAAGATGCTAGGCGATAGCCAATGGCAGAGCAGCTACAAGTATGTTTACGTTCGGTAAACTATGGGAGCTGCGAGGAGCGCGTACTTTTTTGCCTTTCGTATCCTGAAATTTCTTTCGTAACAAGAGGCAATATTTTCCCGTTGAGGCGTGTCGTAACCTGAAAATTCCGTATGTAAGACGTTCGTAAGTAGAGGTACCACTGTACATCACTACTAAAAGACAAAGACTTTATTTCATACTTTAATAAAGAGTGGGAATCGTATCTGGAATATAATGATGTGCCAGGAGTATCCCCATGTGTTCTTTGGGAAGTAGCAAAAGTGGTCATGTGAGGTAAAAATTATCTCTTACTGTTTGTATAATAATAAAAAAGAAAAAGCACTGGTTCCGGAGTTATAACAGAAAATTACATCACCGCAGATGGCCTGTACCGTTTCTCCACAGGAACAGACACTGAACAATCTGAGAAAATTAAAGCTGGAATTAAAAGAAATTACAAGCAAAAGAACACAGTTTTTAATACAAAGACTGCGTCTTGAGAAGTTTGAACACAGTAATAAATCGAGGCGATATCTTTCGACCCAGCTTAGATTGAACAAAGAAAAAAACAACTATCCACTCTATTAAGGTTATGACTGGAAATATTACCCATGAGCCTGAAGAAATAAATAACTCCTTTAGAAAGTTTCATGAAAACCTTTACTCATCTCAGATTAACCCACCTGACTCAAGAGATAAATACATTTTTGGATATTAACTTACCACGATTAAATAATAAACAGATTTCAGCTCTAAATGCACCTCTTCTGGCTTCCAAACTCCAGGAGGCACTTAAGCACATCCCAAACAGCAAGACTCCGGGACCAAATGGTTTTCCAGTAGAATTTTATAAAGAATTCTGGCCTGTGATGGCATCTACTTTCTTTAAAATGGTGAACCAAATTAAAGAAGATAATGCAATCCCTCCAAATATGAATTTGGCTAGTATTATCCTGCTCCTTAAACCTGGAAAAAAAAACAAAACCTGCGCTTCCATTCAGCTACTGTCCCATCTCACTTCTGAATGCCAATCTTAAAATAATTTGCAAAGCTCTCACCAAAAGGTAAATAAATACTAATACAAATAATAAACGCAGGCTATTTAATTTAATAGACTACTGTAAGATCAGTAACTTAGAAACTACAATTTTATCTCTGAATGCAGAGAAAGCCTTTGACCGTGTTAATTGGAAATTTCTTTTAATGGTGTTAAATAAGTTTGGGTTTGATTCATCTTTCATAAACTGGATTAAAACACTATATAGCTGTCCAACTGCATCTGTCCAAACAAATGATCAGACTTCCCAAAGCTTTAATCTCCAGCAAGGTACTAGGCATGGTTGTCCACTCTCTCCTTCACTTTTTACCATCTTTATCGAACCATTAGCAGCAGCCATACAACAAAATGTTGATATCAGAGGTATTCAAACTGGAGCAAAAAGAACAAAAGTCTTTTTGCTGATGATGTGTTGATTTTCCTTGAAAACTCACAATGATTTCTTCTTCAGACAGTGGCACTCATTGATCAATTTTCATCATTATCAGACTACTCTATTAACTGGGGTAAATCAACAGTTTTACCTATAAATTGTAATTTATCAAATACATCCATTATTCCAATACAATCAGGTAATATTAAATACTTATGAATAGATATCTCCCCCAGGCTCTCAGAGTTATTACAACTAAATCACATTCCCCTTTTAAAAACAATACAAGATGACCTTACGCGCTGGAGGACACTACCTATATCACTCATGGAAAGAGTCACAACCGTTAAAATGATGGTCCTTCCTAAAATCAACTATTTTTTACCAATGATCACTACCCAACCATCTATGGCCTGGTTTAAGTCTTTAGACTCAAATATAAGTACATTTTTATGGAAGGATAAACCATCACAGATCAGCCTAAAAATTCTTCAAAAAGAAAAAGAGTGCAGAGGTTTAGATCTACCAATTTTTTTAAATTACTTCTTAGTCAATAGATTGCAGTTTGTTTTTAAATGGACAAAATCAGCCCCACTAGGAAACCCATGGTTAGATGCTGAACAGGCTCTCTTTGGGTCGCTAAATATCTCTGACTTACCTTTTATGAGTCCCCGTATTAAACGCCATGACTGTTTTAAAAGCATTAATATTGGCTCCTCTCTGACAGCTTGGTGGAAATTTTTAAAAAAATAACGGGGTCTTCACTTGTCCCTTGCAAACTCACACCCATTTGGAATAATCCTGATATCTTGCAACAAAAGAGGACGTTAAACTTTCCACTATGGCAAGAGAAGCGAATAAAAAAACTTAGAGCATCTTATTCAAGGTGGAAATTTTATCCAATTTCAAGAATTAGTGTCACAGTACGATATCAGCGCTAAAAAGTTTCTTGAGTACCAACAGCTTAAATCCATAGTAAAAGCAAGAATCAATCTTAATCAGACAGATTTAGAGGTACCAGTTAAGGTGGCAGAGTTTCTAATTCTTCGCTGCCCTAAATTGATATCGAAAATATACAGACTATTATCAAACCTGGATGAGTCAGTATCTCTTCCAATATCAAAATGGGAGACAGACTTATCGATCAATAAGGATGAAAGCTTCTGGACACAAATATGTTTAAACACTTTTAAGATGACTAAAAACTCTAATTTATGACTCATACAGTATAAAGTTCTACATACATTTCATTACACAGGACAAAGGATGTTCAAAATGGGCCTGAGTCACACAGATATCTGCTTCTACTGCACCAGCAACATCCCGAATAGCTATATGCATGCTATGTGGTCCTGCGCACCAGTTCAAAAGTTCTGGTGGAAGACAAGTGATGACCTGTCGGCATGCCTTGGGTATCGTGTCCCATCCTCACCCACACTTTGCATTTTAGGTGATTTAAGTGAAATAAATATAAAGGCAAGGATGTCACACATGGTTCTCACTGCGTTAAGCATTGCAAAGAAAACTATTCTCAATTTTAATTGCATTTTAGACACTGAGGGCTTGGGGGTATGGGGGCCTCGCTGCCTATCGCAGTGTTTAGTGGTGCTCCAACCACCATCCCTCCAATTTTAACTGCACATAGTTCATACATTTACACACACTCACATCATACACCCGACATACACCTACCATGTTTTGTGCAAGGGGGGGGGGGGGTCTTCCCTCACCCCTGTTGCCCTCCTTGTGCTGGGGGCCCGGCAGGGGGACTGGGACCCGTCATGTTGACAAAAAAGCCCTGCAGAGGACAGTCAAGGGGGCTGAGAGGGTAATTGGAGTCTCCCTCCCCTCTGTCCAAGAACTTTTTCAGAACCGTTGTAGGAGCAGGGCACTGAACATTGTCAAGGACCGTTCTCACCCTCTGCATAAACACTTTGAACTTCTTCCATCTGGTAAACAATTCCGGAGCATCAGACGCAGAACCACCAGACTGATCAACAGCTTCCTTCCACAAGCTGTCAGGATGCTGAACAGTTGACCCGGAATCTCTCATACACACTACTGCACCTACGGACATTTTGTATATTATTTGTATATTATAGCTAGTTGGTTGTTTTTCCCCCAAGTATGTCTCAGGGATGTGTGAATGGATGGGGGGGGGGTGGGGGGGGGTGGAGCTATGTGGGGGTGTGTATTAAATCATGCTGCTTCTATTTATATGGATGCCGAGAGAAACGCAATTTCATCTTGCCTGCACTACAGTTGTATGTACAGCAATATGACAATAAAGTCTGATTTGATTTGATTTGAAAATCCCTGGGTGCTGCTGAATGTATAGATACACGCATGGGAGTGAGAGAAGGACTGAATAAGAGAGTAGGCGAGAGTGAGGGAGTGATGAATCGAGATGGTGATGGTGGGCCAGTTTTCTGTGGCACTTTGCGTGTCAGGTGTCATCTCGGGGCACCTGCGGTGATCTGCTGATCAGTCTCTCAGGTGGGTGCTGGGGGTGGGGTTTGCTTCTGTGGCCGCTGGCCTGCGCCGGCAGTCTTCCCAGCCGCTGCTGGGTGCTGGTTCAGGTTCGTGCATCTGCATTGCAGTCACCCTAAGAAATAAGGGTGAATGAGGATGGGTGAATGTGAGGGGGAGAGTACGAATGGATGTGAGTAGGTTGGCGTGTGAGTGAGAGTGCGTGCATGGATGAACATGAGTGGGTGTGGGTGACCCTGAGGGTGAGTGGGAGTGAGATTGAACGAGTACAGGAGTGAGAGAGAATGGGTGGGTCTGGGATTGTGAGAGTGAGTGAGTGAGAGTGAGGGAATGCATCTGGGTGCGTATGAGAGCATGAGGGTGTGAAGGTGTGGGAATGGGTGTGTCTGCGAGTCGGGAGGTGCTGGATTGAGGGGGGTAGTGCCTCTTGGCTATGTGGGCTCCCCTGGGTGGGGGTGGGGGGCTTGTTTGGGCATGGGGGTTCTCGGGGTGTGCAGCTTTGGCATGGGGGGGACCTGCTGTGGGAGTGCCGGGGGGGGGGGGGGGTTGCGCTGGGGTCATGGGCCGGTCTCCGGCCCGGGGGGGGGGGGAGTGCTGGCCTCCTGGTGCCTGGGACACGGTGGGGGGGGGAGCACTGCACTGGCGGCCTGGCTTCCCTTGATCGCCCCTTCATGGCCAGATGCTTGGCTTTCCTGGAGCTTGTTGACCTCGGGCATTTCTGCCCTCTGGGGGTTGGTGGCACTGCCTTGCCTGCTCAGTATTCCCGGGAAAGGGGGGGTGAAGTTGCTGTGACCGGCCCCCCTCTTCATGTTTCCTGACAAACCACTCACATGCACACACTTATTCTGCGCGTGGTCTCATATATACACATACGGATCCACACGCACAAATGTCTCTCCTTTAACAGGTGCGGATACCAGACTCGTGTTGAGACATCTTCGGTGGAAGAAGCAGTTTGTCTTCTGTTTATTTTTTAGTTGTTGGTTTGTTTGTCTTTTTGTCTGTTCCCCTCCCTTTTCTTTCCCCCTGCACACACTTTGTTTCCCTATTCCCCATCATGTCGGGTCCTCCATGGGTACAATAATTTAAATAAAGTATTAAAAGTTATTACAGGAGGAGTTGAAAACAATATACAGTACATACAGTAGTAAGGTACGGTATAAAGCTCCTTTTGGCAAAGTAAATCTGTTTTGGCACAATAAGGGTAACAGATCTCTGTTCTGCTTACCTAGCTGCCTGACAGGACATGGGGGGGGGGGGGGGAAAGAAAACTTGTCATAGATTTGCAGTTGCCAGCTGCTAATAAAAAGATCCTAAAAGTTGATCCCTCATGTTCCTGATGATGTGCAGCTGAGGCTGACTCCATCAGTACATCAGTAGCCCTAAACATAATAAATCAGCTCGCTCTTGTGTGCACGTTGGCCTTGAATTTGAGGCTGCAGCCGTAACCATAACCATCTTCTAATTTCCTGTTTTCCTGTCTTTTTTTTGTGATCTAGTCCCAGTCCCAGGGTTCTATCACCCTGAAGATAATCCCTGCCATCAAAGAGGAAGACCGACTTAAAGAAAGCAAGGTGAGATAAAGCCTGACAGACTAGATATTCTGATTTTTTTTTTTTTAAAAAGCTGCAATCTCTTGTATAATTACGTAAATTAAGAGAAATGGCTGTAGTATATTATTGGTCATGAGTATAGCTAAAAACAGGCAAAGTTACCTTAGTTCAGATTGAATAGGTGATAAATAAAGGGGAAGAACATTTAAGAAAAGGGAGAAGTCCACCCCACTTGCCACACCTGTCTAGACCAAATTACCCACTAAACAATCTCATGGCAACATCAGGGAGTGCACTATGAAGTGTGATTCATGGGTTGGTGAGGTGTGTTGAGCCTAAAATCAGAGTTTCCTTTGTCAAGGAGATTAACTGGTTAAATTTTTATGATGTATACGACTGATGCTAAACTCATAACCTGGTCTGAAAGAAGTCATACCCAGATAATCCGCGTTATATCTGCAGGTCTGAACCAACCCCTTTCCATCCTTCCATTTAGACCAGGGGTGTCCAATCATGTGCCACTGAGGGCCAGGACTCTGCAGAGTTCCTCTTCTACCCAGTCTCTTCAGCAGGTTTTTTCACTTATCAGCAATCAGTGGGAAGAAATTCAGTGGAATCTGCTGTTGAAGACACTGGTTGGAGGTAAAGCCTGCAGGGTCTTGGCCCTCAATGGCACATGATTGGACACCCCTGATTTTGACCTTTAAACAGTCTGTGGTTTGGAGGTGAATAAGGGGGGGAATGCCATCAACCTTATTAGCAGAATGACCCAAAACATCCCCTTGTTAAGCTGCCATCCCCATAGAGTGCAAGGAGAGTTAATATAGGGCAGTTAATTATTTCAGTGAGAGTATAAGATAAGATAAGATAAGATAAGCCTTTATTAGTCCCACAATGGGGAAATTCCAGGATTGCAACAGCACAGGGATAGCAACACTCAGAGCAACAATCAGAAGGCAAGAAAAAACAAGAGCAGCTAGTATACATATGTACATATTAATATATATATATATACTGTATATATATATATATATATATATATATACTGTATATATATAGACACACAGTGTGGAGCATTGTGGTTGGTGGATGTGCAGCAGAAAGTCTAAGTTCTCTCTCCGCGGATGCGGCGGGCCAGCTGGATGTCTTTGGGCATGATGGTGACCCTCTTGGCGTGGATGGCGCACTGGTTGGTGTCCTCGAAGAGACCCACCAGGTAGACCTCGCTGGCCTCCTGCAGAGCCATGACGGCGGAGCTCTGGAAGCGCAGGTCGGTCTTGAAGTCCAGAGCGATCTCCCTTACCAGGCGCTGGAAGGGCAGCTTACGGATGAGCAGCTCCGTGGATTTCTGGTAGCAATGGATCTCTCTCAGAGCCACGGTACTGCCTGTAACGGTGAGGCTTCTTCACTCCGCCGGTGGCCGGAGCGCTTTTCCAAGCAGCCTTGGTGGCCAGCTGCTTCCTGGGGGCTTTTCCGCCAGTAGCTTTACGGGCGGTCTGCTTGGTTCTTGCCATCGCTCTTTATTATTCTGTCTTGTATTTCTTGCACGCCGCCTAAACTCCAGCCCGGCACCCGCGTCGTTTTCGCTTCAGTTTCTCCGTTAGCACCGGGTAGCGGTTGAGTGCTAGCTAGCTCTTCCCTGCTGTATCGTCTCCTGCTGTAAACAGTGGCTCCGTCCGCCGACTCGGGAGACCTTTGGGGCGATCTGTGTGTCCGTGATATATATAGAGTGAAAGATGTGCCAGATCAGAAAGTTATCACCGGATCAGAAAGAAGAAGGAAGATAAAAAGACTCAGAATTGAGCCGCTGTCGAAAAAGGCAGCCAATATACTGTAGGTGCAAATGTAGAAGAAAAATGCTTCAAATCTATGAAAAAATAGTTGCAAGTTTATGACGATGATGATGATAATAATGATGATGTAAATCTGTGTGGAAAAAATGTAACAAATCTATTATTAAAGTTTCAAATTTATTGGAAAAAGTCCTGAATTAATTAGAAAAGTCCCAAATTTGTCAACAAAAATTTTATCAGAAAAATGTATAAATTTAAAAAAAAGTTGCAAATTTACAAGAAAAGCTTCACAAACTGGTGAAATAGAAAATATATGAGAGAGTAAAAAGTCAAAAAATTCTACAAATGTTCTTTGAATCTTCTTTTTTTCATGTAAAACTTGACTTTTTTTCTTGTCAATTAATGACTGTTTTTCTCGGAAATGATAGCTCCCCCCACACACACACATTTGGGAGGTGTGTTTTTCTAAAAACAAAAGAAAAAAGGAATTTTTTCTTGTAAATTTGATAATTTCTTATGGTAAATATGTGACTTTTATGGAAAAGTTGAAGACCAAATGGGGATTATGATATGGGACACACCATCCATCCGTCCGTCTGTCCCACTGTCGTGAAATCAACTCCTCCTACAGTTTTGTTCCGATTGTTTTGAACCTTGGTACCAGGGTTTGATATACACTGATGATATGCATATTACAACTTGGCTCTGATTGGATGATTTTTGCAGGAATTGTAGACCTTAAGGTTTTTCCCTTTATCTTGTAAACGCAATAACTACTGAAAGAAAGGATGTGTAGGCTTTTCAAATCGATACCATAGTTTTATTAAGACAAATCTCGGATTACTTACAAGCTGACCTGACTATGGGTTTGGGATCAACAGGTCAAAGGTCAATATTAACATTCCCTTTGCGCTATTTGTTAGAAAAATTCTTCTTAACTTTCAGCCATAAATCAGGCAGGATCAGAGTTTCAGCAAATTTAATTACACTGACCAGTGGAGAACAATACAAAAACAGTCTCAGAGCCTATTCGCGCATCATTCTCACTCAAACACACATCGCTCAGTCCTTTAAGCTCTTCCGTTTCTGAGAGGTGGAGGAGAAAATGTCCATGTTGATTGGTTCAGTACATCTGGTTAAAACTTGGTGTATAGATTTTCTCTTTCTCAGGAACCATGGTGCTCATTCAGCACCAGTCACACAGGAACAGTACAAAATGAACAAAAACAAAAAGGATAGCAAAATACAGCTGCATCCCTGACACTTTCACACAGACTCTGAGACAAAGCAAATCACAAATGTAAAACAAATATGAAACTTTTCTCTTATTCTTCCCCCTTTGATGCCATGCAAGGCATTAAAAAAAGAATGTTTTATGGCATCTAGAACCCCATCTGGCAGCTATGCTAAGCTCCAATGCATTTACGTGCAACATATCCTAACTAGCAAGTGACAGGGAAAGTCCACCATCAGCCCTGCTGCCCCAGGCACTAGCTAATGTTTTAGTCCTTCAAGTGGAGAAATGGAACAATAAACTCATTAATTAATGATGAAAGTAATCAATGGTAAAAACAGTGAAATCAGAATGATGATAAAATAATAATAAAGATATAAGAAGGATATATGTGTGTCATAGCTATATGTTATTGCAGCTTATATAAAAACAAACATAAAGGATAAAACAAAACAACAATAATAATAAAATGTAAAAACAGAAATAAGAGTAACATAAAACAAAATAAAAGTAAAAATAATGTTTCAAACTACACATCATGATCATGCAACTCCTTTCGGTTTTCTGCATGTCAATCATACTTTTACTCTGTACTTGAGTCATGGAGAGAGACACCTTGAGCAAACACTGTTCATTATCCCCATCATCCCCAGCAACTGCTCCATGGTACATCACTAAATTAACAAGCACAAATCTCATCATCATATTACTGATGCAGGGAATGACTCAAGAAAAGGCCAAAAATAATACCACAAAAATCATTAACAGGCTCATGATGAGACTTCTCCATGAAGAGAGTAACCGACTTAACCAGGTATGTTCATCAGTAACATTGTCCTTGGCCATGGCAGCCTGCAAGGCAGTCAGATTCTGTATGGCTGAGGCAATCACGTGACCATCTGCATCATTTTTAAGGATAAAAGTACAACAATAATCACCTACAAATGCACGCATGCCCCTCGGATGGCAGTTATTTGATCAAGAACCTTTCTATTTTGGGTCAGCATAAGTCCAAGAGCCATTAAATGGTAAATGGCATTCACTTATACAGCGCTTTTATTCTCATCTCTAGATGACCAAAGCTCTTTACAGATCCTGCTATCCACCCATTCACACACATTCACACACTGGTGGCGGCATAGCTGCCCAACATGGCGCTGTCCGGACCCAACAGGAGCAATTGGGGTAAAATGTCTTGCCCAGGAACACAATGGCAGGATATGTTAATTCCTCATTTATACCAGAAAAAAACAGATAAATAAAAATTCACAAATGGCTGTAATCTATAATTAGTTGTTTCAATCCACAAGGTGTTCTTAGCCACTCCCACCCAAGGAAACAGGGAATGAAGTACCTTCTACCCTGTAGTTTCTAACTTGAATTCTTTCAGCACGTCTGTGCCCCAGATGGAATCATGTGATGCAAAGGAGACATCTCTTTTCACCCTGCCCACCTGGCCTGCTGACAATATGATGGTATGGTCAGTCACAACTACGGGGGCACACACCCCTCCCCAGTTCGTGGGTAGGTGTGAATAGGCACGATGGCCACACAGCCACCAACCCCCTGTCACCATATGCGTGCCATACTTGTGAAAATCACAAATTGCAGCACTACAGAGTTCCTGCAGGGTGACATTGCCTTCCAGACTTCTAGACTGACAAAAAGGATCTTCAGAGCAGCTTTTGCCCACTGTGCCAGCCGGGCAAGTAGCAGTACAGGGGCGAGACATACTATGCACCATTGCACACCTAGAAAGTGATAAACTGCCCAAAGAGATGTTTCCACACCCCTTTAGACAAAAGGAAAAATTCCCCGGCGAGGTTAACCTTGCCTTCACCGAGTAAGGGGTGTCATCGTGTCTCTGGCCAGTTGAGTCATAGGCAATGTGACAGGTGTGATTCAAATTAATGCTTGCTGTACTATTTCAGTGCGTAGCCTCTTTCAAGAAACAAACAGCTTCTGATAGTTCCATTGGTTTAGCAGTAACAGAGATTTGACCAGCTGAGAGTGGGCGCAAAGAACACACATAACAATTTGAACGATTAGCTGTTTTGGCTGTGTAATTAGCATACTTCCATCACACATTACCAGCATAAACGTGATCTTCATAGCCTGGATCTTCTAGCCAGTCATGGTGTGTGTGAGTAATGTATCTAGCCCTACGATGGATAGGTAATGGTGTTCCTATAAATAGCCAAAACAAAAGTGTCACCACAAGGATGATGATGATGATGAAAAAACAGGTGTACCATTCACATCCTTCTGCTGTCAACCTTCTCTCTCTCTGGCATTTTGTCTCTCCATGATAAACAACAGTTGTTTCTTTATACACGCTGTTGCTGGGGCAAACCATCAGCCGAGACTCATATAGAGAAACAGTTAAACAGTTGCAGTACTTGTTGAGGATTTTTTTGTGTGATATAGTTTGAAATGGGGATTAAACAGTCTCTTGCTGAGGGTTTTGAGCAGGGTAAAGTTTGCAGTGTGTCAGATGCACCCAAGAGTCACGTCCTTCGACTTTTACGGCTGTTGGTGTTGTCAGGATAGATAGATAGATAGATGTACTTTATTGATCCCAAACTGGGAAATTACAGTGTAACAGCAGCATGACAGTAGACAACCAAACAACAGAAACACACACATGACAAAGGGATTACCCATGGAAAGTAAAAACTAACATGAGTATAAAACCTATATACATCATAGCTTAATATATGATGACCCGTATAAATACATGAATCATCCCATTGTACAAAGAAGGACTATCAGGAGCAGAGTGAAATGTGAGGTACCAGTTAGTCTGTAAGGTGCAGTGTGGCAGCATTATTATGGCCAGTATACAACATCATAGTGAGTTATTGTACAGTGAAATTGCATATGGCAGGAAAGATTTCCTGTACCTGGCCGTTCGACAGCAAAGCTGGTTGTGTAGCTGACTGTGTAGTCCTTGCCAGGGAGCATTGGCCCAGTTTTTCTTTTTGATGACTTTGATAAGGACCAGATCCCCCAGTTTGGCCAAGATGGGTGCTTCACTGTGGCCCCTCCTGGGAAGAGCAGCATGAACAATATCTCTGTCAGTCAACATTCTTCGCATGTAATCAGCTAAGCACACTTCCTCATCACCTGAATTAAATGGTCTTAAAGGTCTGATGACACGTTTTTGACTTCATCTAATTTTTCATCACATAATACAATATGACGAAATAGGCTGGTCTGTGCAGTTCTAAGTCAAACAGGCTTTTTTTCACATGAATATCCAATGTTTTCATGAGCGCCACGTCACCAATTGCGTCTGTGGCTGGAAACCCCCCCGGCCACGTTGTAACGTCATGAACAGAACACAGCGCTTGGCTACCCATTGTACACACAGGATGGAAGCGGTAGAAATCATTGACGATGGTTCCAGCACATGTAGTCTGGAATTGGTTTGTGTTGTGTTGTCCAATCTTCAGACGATTATAGTTCCGAAGAATGGGATGACGATGAAGAATCTGGGGGCATCAGACCGTATAGGTTTGAGCCGTGCCAAGCGGGCATCGTGCCTAGCGAGTCAGACTCAGAGAGTGATAGTGGAGAGGCACACATGGTTGGCGCAGCAGCAGCGACAAACACACAGCAGGGGAACACCGAGTGTTATGCTTTTGTTACAGATATTGCAACAAATTATTTGTTCATAAATATAATTTATTTAAACCCGATTTTTCAATAAAATCATAGCAGTGTATTCTCTGTGGCTCAGGCATTGGGTTTATTATGCATTATCTTTTGAGTTCTTGTTGTTTTGACCCACTTTCAGGTGGGCACTGTCCAGGATTCGCCGGTCCGACCACATGCCCTCTCTCTTTGACAGTCAGCTGTTCATGGTTTGTGTGCATCATCTGCCGTGTTGTCAGCCAGCCAATATTGCCAACACTATCACGACGTGTTAGCCGCTCCACACAGCCGTGGTTCTGTTGTGTCCTTTGAAACGATGTCGGCCCTGGGGCGCAACCGTGGTTAACACGTCTTCTCTCCATGTTCGCTGGGCAACGTCGGCCCCGAACACCAACTTTAAGTGTTTCTGTTTATTTTTGTAAGTCTTCACCTTTTTGGGAACTGTTGTCATCATTCTTATGTTCAATACATGGGCTGTAGTGAATCCTGCCCGTAAATCCATTCATCCTTCCCCTTCATGTGCTCTTACGCAGGGCACAGAGAGGGAGGATGAAATAACAAGGATTTACGTGCAGGGTTCACCATAGCACATTTAATAAAGAAAGACAGACAATTCCCAAAAAGGTGAAGGCGTACAAAAAACACAAACACACTTACTGATGGCGTTCGGGGGCCGGCATCGCTCAGAGAACGAATGAGAGGAGACATGTTAGCCACAGTTGCACCCCAGAGCCGACATCGCTTCAAGGACGCACGAGAATCACGGCGAACATGGAGTGACTAACACGTCGTGAGAGTGCTGAAAATACTGGCAGATTAACAGCACAGATGACGATACTACGGACCAGCAGTGCGTGACTGGCAAACGGCCGCTAAGTACACGCACTGCTGGTGATGGTGTGATGAGAAGCACCTGGGTGAGGACCGAGAAACATGATCAGCAGGAGTTTGAATCAGCTGGTGATAATGAGATAAGGGACGTGGCCAGACCAGCGAGCGTCAGCATGCGATCAGAGAAAGTAGATCAAAGCTGCATGTACATCTATTAGTCCTTCCCCTCCTCATGCACTCCTCCTGCATAAAAGCTCACGAGACACGCACGAGGAGGCTTATGACAGTTGCAGCTGAAGCGTGTGATGTGGTCTTTCACGGCCTGCTGTTTATCTAAGCCTGCGACACAACGCAAAGGCATAGCCGTAAAATTAAAACAAGAAACCAGAGAAACTGTGAGCTACAAATCTGCTGTCATTCCAGTCAACAACACTGGAGTCCGTTGTGTCGCTTACGTCATGGTGGTGCCACCCTTCATTTGGTGGGTGGCACCACAGTCCAGTCTGCAGGACTGGACTGTGGTGCCACAGTTAGTTATCACAGTTATCACAGCTAGTTATAAACTAGTTATCATCAAAAAACCACTGTGGTGGTTTTTTGATGATAACTAGTTTATGCAGGTGCGGTTGTAAATATTATATTGATCATCGTCAATGACTTTTGGGTTTACATAATATGCTAAAAAATGTCAAAATCGTGTCATCAGACCTTCAATAGTGGGAGTAGGTAAGGTTTGCCATACATTATTTCGAATGGGGATAACCCCCCTTTGGTGTGCACTATTCTCATGTAAAACAAAACTAAGGGTAGGCAATATATCCAATTTTGTCCTGTTTCTGCCATTGTTTTTCTAAGCCTTTCTTTAATGGTCCTGTTTGTGCGTTCCACCAATCCTGCAGATTGTGGATGGTAAGCTGAGTGTTTTTTTAAGGTTAATGTTGAGTGCTGTGCCTAAGTGGGATATAATCTGATTTACAAAATGTGTTCCATTATCTGAGTAAATCTTTTCAGGTATTCCAAATCTGGGCACAATTTCTGCTAAGTTTTTTTTTTTTTTTTTTTGCCACTGTAGCAGCAGTTGGGTGAGTACAAGGAAAGGCTTCTGTCCATTTGGTAAACATGTCACAAATAACCAAACAATATCTTTTTCCTTCACATTTATCTAACTCAATGAAGTCCATGCAAATGTCATGAATTGGATAAGCTGATGCAGGGAAGGTGCCTCTTTCAGGCCTTAAGTTCCCTTGAGCGTTGTTTTCTGCACAAATTAGGCATTTCTTACAAAACTGAGTGGCAAATTGGCTGAATCCATAAGCAGTAAAGGATCTGTTTAGCATGGAGATCATACCCCCCTTTGATGCATGGGAAACCCCATGTAGCAGAGTGGAGGCCAGCTGAAACAATTTGCGTGGTAAAATGGGTTTGTTGCTACATTTGTAAAGATTGGAGGTGTTGTCAAAAATCACTCCCTCTTGGATCCATCTATAAATTTCGACTTGTGGTGCTGTTTTCTGGGCCTCATTGAGAATGTCATGTGATAAGTTTTCTGTCAGTGTTAAAAGAAGACCTGGTGTTGTCCTTTCCAGTAAGGCCGAGTGCAGCAGTCTTGGCTGTTTGATCTGCAAAGCTGTTGCCCTTAGAAACCGGATCTGTGCCATTGGTGTGTGCTGCACATTTGCATATGGCGAATTTAGAGGGACGTTTTATACTGTCTAACAGTTTTAACTCTTTGAGTGTGTCTGTCGCTGAATTGCAACATAACCCCTAGTGGTCAAGAGTGATAAATATTTTTTGTCAATAAAATAGTTCAGATTTCCAAGGCTATAACTTGAAACTGGTAAGAGATCATGGCTTACTGTCAATTAGAAAGATGTAAAATATGATCCATAGTTTCAGATAGGAATAAATTTATGCATCTAATTTGCATAATGTCGCGGCACCTCTTTAAATTCCATAACTCAGTCAAAACTGGATTTTGGACGTATTTACACAAAGAATGGTTCAGTTTTTTGACACCGTTTTTTGTACAGGGGTACCTCATCATCTTATCTTCAAAGTATATGAACAAGACATCAGTACAATATTTAAAAAAAAAACAGAAATTCCTCACTTACCGGCGGCTAAGGGGACACACTCCTGCCGTGGTCGCTGTGTTTTCGCCCATCGTGGTTGTTATTTTGCATTCTGTCGGTCATTTATGCTCTCTACCACATCTACAAAGTCTTATGATTATCCCACATAAATTTTGCTTGTATCCTGCGGCTATTTTCCGTGTACAAAGTGGACTAAGTGACGGTGCACGATGATGGACGGCAGCCATATTAGCTTTCTGGGCTAAAATGCTAAAAACAGGAAAAGGAAATGAGGAGTTCTTCTTCTTTGGTGTATTACGTGTCATCCATTGGGTCCTCCAACGGATGTCGGCCACCTTCTGAAACTGGCAGATCAGTATAAATCCTCAATGGAGCCGATCATGTCAGAGTAAGATGACAGGTGCAGCACCGTGCTCTGCCACTAGGGGCACGTAATCATGCCTGTTTTCTTCCATTGTTGTGCAAAGTGATGGATGGTAGAAAAAGCATATTGGCTGTCCGTGTATACTGTGAGTGCTTTTCCCTGACCTAATTTGAAAATTAATTTAATTTTGTTACCGTGCAACATTCAATGGTTAGATGAGGCTGTGATAATAGCACTGTCATGCATGCAAGGTGTCTGGATGGTGAGAGGACTGATATTTTACTTTGTGTCAAGATGACTGATACTGCATTGACCTTTAGGGTCAAAGGATGAAAAAGAACGAGCCCTGCTGAGGCCTGCACCGCCATAGAGGCAGCTATGACAGCCTGAACACATGGTAGCAGCACCCTTGCAACAGGATCAAGTCTTGTGGAATAATATGCTACTGGACACATTTTTGTCCCATTTGGCTGAAGAAGGACTGACATCATGTGCCCCCTCTCTACAATCAACCATTTGCACAAATGTTTTTTTGTACTTGGGGAGTGCCAGGATGTCAGTGGTGACCAAAACTTTTTTTTTTCATTTTAGCAAATGCCTTTTCTGCCTCAGGTGTCCATTCAATTTTGTCTACCTGAGCCATGGGTGTTTTGTAGATGAGATCAGGTAAGGGTTGCACTTCAAATGAGTAATTTGTAGTCCAAGAGCAACAATAATTTAGAGTACCCAAAAATGACAACATGTCTCTTTTTGTAATGGGTTTTGGTGCTGACAAAATAGCTCTTTTTTGAGCTGGATCAACATGTTTGCCTGCTGCTGACAAAATGCAGCCTAAATATTTGGCTTCTTTTTTCCACAACTGTAATTTTTCCTTGTTGACTCTGTGGCCTTGTTCTGCTAAAAATTGCATTAAGGCAGTGGTGTCTTGTTTGCATGTTTCTTCATCAGGTGATGCCAGCAAAATATCATCAGCGTAAAGGAACAAATGGCTCCTATTAGGAGGAATAAATTGTGCCAAATTTGCTGACATTGCCTGTGAAAAAATAGTTGGTGATTCACAGTAACCTTGTGATAATCTGGTGAATGTATACCTCTTGTTTTCAAATGTGAATGCAAAACCAAAACTGATGATTTGGATGTATTGGGATGCTGAAAAAAGCATTGCTGATGTCTATTACTGTGAAATATTGCATGTGTGGTTGTAGGTCATTCAACAAAGTGTGTGGGTCTGGGACTGAAACAGCTTTTGGGATGACTGCTTTGTTTACCGCCTGAAGGTCTTGGACCGTTCGCCATCCGGAAGATGGTCCAGCCTTCCTCATAGGAAACAAAGGTGTGTTACATGGAGAATTTGGGCATGGTACAATGACGCCTGCTGCTTTTAGGTCCTCTGTGACCGGTTTAATACCTTCTTGGGCTTCAGGACATAGAGGATACTGTCTTTGGTAAGGTCTATAATGAGATTTAGCATTTATTTTGACCAACTCTGCATTTTTTACTAAGCCTACATCTGCCTTTCCTGTTGACCACAGAGAATTTGGGATTTGTGAGAGTCCGTATTCCTCTCCTTATGTTAATGTAAAAAGTGATCACATGGGTGAGGTGGGGACATCAATGTGAACTTCTTTCTGCACTGTGGTCAACCAGTTCAAAGGCAGTGAGTAGGTGTCCAGTTTTGGGGAATTTTGAACCCTTGGATCAGAAGTTTGTTTCCAAGATTGACCGCATTCCTCTGCTGTTGTTACAAACTGACCTACATCCTTCCAGTGCATGTGTTTTGGTTTAACTAGTGGGATGTGGGGAGCCTGCCAGTGTTTAAAATGTCTGTTGTCCTCATCACACAACACAACAGATGCCCCCACATAGCCCCTTAGTGACCAATACAGATTTTTAATGACCAGTCTGGAGGATGGATTTGCAAGGAATGTTTTCTCATAATTTGGATCGGGGCCACTTAAATGTCTGTCATACATACTGCAACGATATTGGTCTGTGGCCTGCTGTGTAGTAGGGATATTGGACTCAAAATATTGCATAGCTTTTGTGTGCAGGTCTGATGTCACTGAGTGTGGGTCTGGCTGAAACCAAACGCAGTGAGTAGCAGTACCTTGGCACACTGAAATCCTGCATGACATTTACTCCTGCCACATGTGGAAAATGTGATGCTCTCATACCGTTCTCCATTGGGAAACTTTATTGGAATGTCCTGAACCTGCAACATCACTTCAGGTAAACACTGCATTGTCAACATCAGATCAAAGTCAGGTAAATGGATGTCTGTTATGTCAGTGTTAGAGTCAACAGTTTCACTTATCTTCGATGCTGTCAGTTAGGTAGTTGGCCTGTGAGGTCCTCCACCTCCTCTCTGCCACTGCTGACGTCCAGGACATTGTCTCCGCCAATGGCCCTTTTGTTGACATTGATGACAAATGTCACATTCCCCTTGCCGTGGCCAGCCCGCCCCATGCCTCCTTCCGTCTCCCCTCCACCGCTGAGGTCCAGTTCCAGTGTCACCCTGAAAAATAAAATCAGGGGGAGGCTCCCCCCTCCTGTGTCAACATTCACACAATCAGGAGTTGTTTTTTCTTTCAGTTTTTTTCCCTTTTTCTTTCCTTTCATTCTCTATTGTCTCTGCATGTTTGGCATAAGCTAACACATCGCCAAATGCACAGGTGCGGTATATGACCAGATATTTTGCGGATAATCAGCTAGGTGTGGGTGCATGTTTTGCAAAAAGACACTTTTCAAATGCTGCCACTAAGGTTCTACACCTGAATCATTATCAGCCTTAGTTGAACCAGAATGTCTATCAAAACCTCTTGTAACCTGGTTCTATAAGCTTCAACATTTTCGGCGTTACCTTGTTTTGTGGTTTGGATCGTCCCATATAAGCTATATTTGAAAGTTCAACCATAAGATATTGTTCAGTGACAACATTTTTCATAATCTTCAGTTTTATTGATCGTATTGATGGTGAGTGTGGAGTGGATATGTGTGCATATCTACTTAACTCCTTGGCGCCTCGGTGTGGCTGCTCTGAGTAGAGGGGTGGAGACAAACAGAGGTGAGGTGACGTCAGCCGCAGCTTCTCCAGGCTGGAGTTCTATGAGATTGGGATATATGGGCTGAGCAGTGGGGTAGTATGAAGGAGGAGGAGCAGAAGCACAGCCCCTTGCCCTCACGCCAGACTCGTCATGCACCATAGAAGAGACAGAACACATATTAGTCAAATCTTTTTTTTCTTCCTTTTACCATGGTCATTTTTTCAGATTCATCATCAGATTTTGATTTTACCATCCAAGTCAAGTCCAAGTCAGCCTGTCGCCCTTTTTTTTTTTCTTTTCCATCTGAAGCCACTGTTACCCCTCAGTTGGAGAGATAATGCAACTGTGAGCTAGAGAAAGCAAGCACAAATCCCAAAGAAAACTGCACAACAAAGAAATTACTGTCCAAACTATCTTGAGATAAAAACAGGTATCTAATACATTTCATCTCACTGAACTCCCCAGTTCAGTGTGACCTCATTACTGCCTTCAGCACAAACACAAGTTAGTCCTTTCACACACATACACACATAGCAAGCCCCAGATAAGCACACAAATTTTAGTAAAACAGTCCCAAAGTTCCATTTTTGCCACTAACTGAGCACAATCCAAAACTGCACAAATCTGCCGTACCCTGTGAAACAACATTCTCATTGTTGTCCTTTTGCACTTCACAACAACAAGAAAAAACAACCTTGTCTTCTGCCCTGCTGCCTAACTTCTGCGTTCCCACATTTTTTTCCCTTCTCACCAAAGTAAACCGTAAAACATTAAAAACACCCACAAACAAGCACACGAACAACCAGACAAACAAACTGCAGTTATTTATTTAATGTATTTATTTTATTTTTATTATAATTAGAGGTTATTTTATCTTATATATATTTAGGGGTTATTTTATTTTATTTTAGACCTGTTTTGAATTATACCTCAAGGTATTTTGGTTGTTATTATCACACTAAAGTTTATCCTTATTATATTAGCGCCATTTATCTTTATTTTAAGGTTATCTCTCGTTATAACCTTTATTCTTTATTTTTTACTTTTGTAATTTTTGTCTCTCTGTCTGTCTCCCTTTTTCTATTTAAAGGTGAGCCTAACCTTTATCATCTCTGTTTTTTTTTTTCTTTTATTTTTGTCTTTCCTCTCTTCCTGTGTCTTTCTGCTTTAAGGTTAATTCATACTATAACCTTATCATCTCTATTTTTTGTCTTTTATATTTTTTTAACACTCTGCGGTCACCAGCCGCTGTATTTTCCTGGGGTATCCTGTGGCAATACCCCTGCGCGCTCTTTTGTGTGTCCACTTACGTAGCAGGAATGCATTTCTTGTGACGGACTCCAGCCAGGACACGGCCAGCTTTACCGAACCAGACCTCGACCAATTTGGACCTTACGGTAACTAACACTTGACCTTCAACTCTCTTACGCATATTCTCAGACCGACCACGGACTCTAACCGGGTGGAAACACTTTTAGATCATTAATAATTAAATTTATTCATTTCGAGCATGCCTGTGGGTTGGCTCCGTCACTCTCCGTTTCTGCTCCCAGCGTCTCCGGACCATGCCTCACTTCCACAAAGCCAGCTCGTTGGCGCCGGTGGGGGGGGGACTTTCCTCGGCAGCTGTGCACTCACCGTCTTTGGTCCCAAAACACTGGAAGCAGCAGGAGAGGTATCTGGAGTCCCTGTAACTCGGGCGCCAAGTATGTTTAGTGTTTCCTCCGGCTTAAAGACCTTGGCGTGGTAGCAACATATTTTTTTCCCCCCGGGGGGGTTAAACATACCAGAATATGTTAATTTTATACTATTTATTTCTTTCTAAAATTTTACACCATAGTATTGCATATGGAACTTACTATTTGAAGTATTGTACAACCGAGGCTTGAATATTGGGCCAGTTGGGGTCCCACCCAGACATCCTGTGTTTTGACTTTTTAGTGGTGTTATCCCTCTCTCCTTCCTCTGCCTGAACACTTTCCTCTCCTTGTCTCCTCTCTTCTGTCTCATCTTGCCCTCTCTGAGCTCTGTCTAATTCAGGTTCTCTCTCTGTCTATGGTGGTATACAAACAGGTTAGAAAATATCAGGTGTCATGTTTTGTCCTGTAGGATTTTTTTGTCATGGTTTACATAAATGACAAAAATACGTGTATTTTTTTGTATTTTTATTCTAGCGCTTCTTTTTTTCCATTGAGAGAGTAGGGAAAGCAAAGAAACATTCATAATAGTAATGTACTCTTGCATACTTAAATTATATGATCAGGTGGGTATAGTAACCAGAAATTCTACTCATGTAAAAGCAGTGCTTTGAAATTAATAATTAAAAGTAGGCAACCAAAAATTTCTAATTGAGTTAAGGGTACAAAGAGCACCCACTTAAAAACTTGAGTAATGACTTCAGTCTTGAAGGTTTGAGGTTTTTCTCAAAAATTTATAACAATTTTCTTATAGTTTTCTACTTTTCTCTGTAAATCTAAAGTTGAAACCATGTTCCTCAAATTTATAATTTCCTCTTGTAAAATTGATGTTTCTTGTACATTTGAAACTTTATTATAAATTTGTGGATTATTTTATGAGTAATTTTTGTCTGTTTTTTAAAATAAAATTACTGTTTTGTTTTGTTTTTTTTGGATAAATTTGAAACAGACTGTGGTAATTTTTTTTAACTTTTTCCTTATAACAATTTACATTTTTGACCATAATTTTGCAGTCAGAACAGAACAATAATTTAACTCTGATTACAAAGAAAAAATATTAATAAAATTGTATTGAATGAAATAAATTAACTTAAATTACCAAGGATGCCGTTGTTTCTGTTATAATATTTCTTTATATTTATATTTTTTTTAATTTTTTTTTTTTTTAGAAATCTCACCACACAGACAGCAGGAAAAACCTCCCTTATTTTGAAATCAAATGTTGACACATTTAGTTTGTCTGAAGGCTGCTGATAGATTAAAGTCATTGACTTCATGAATTTTGGTCATCTTAACCTGTCAGGTACATAATAGGGAACTGTAGCGGACTCTAAAGACATAATTCACCACAATATGTGTTCATGTGCAGAATGATCTGTTTAGGCAGTTATAGTTGCGAAGTGACTACACGGCCGGGAGCCGGTCTCCTAGTGTCACAATATCTGGCCGGGAAGTGCCTACAATTCTATTTTTTTTTTTATTCAATAGTAGAAAATACACACAAACTACAAATATGCTAATAAGACAAGTAAATACCTCCTAATTTGGCTATTTGGTTAAAAAAAAAAAATTAAATGCACATATTTATTTATTTTCCATCAGGCGTGTCAGGGAGCCTTTTGGGTCCTTTGCTCCCTGACAGCTCGGTTGTTTCACACACACACACACACACACACACACACACACACACACACACACACACTTCATTCATCCCCATTAACATGTTTTGGAGTTTTGTTCAATACAACGCACAAAACCACTCCTGCATGTGGGTTTTTTCATTCACTAAGTGGCTCCTGACCACTTAGTGCAGTCATAAATGGCCAGCTCCCGGTCATGTAGCAACGGCCGTTATAGTTGTGCGCTCAGGCTTTCTCATCAGGCACCTCTCTAGGCAGCCACTGAAGGACCTCAGTTTAGAGCTAGCGTTTTTAGCTGTTGCTTTGTCACTGCCGCTGGAGAATAAAAACGGCACGCCTGCTCATGCGAGAAAAGAGAGAAATTGCCAGTCTCATAAGTTAATATTTTAGTGGCTGGTGAAATATATCTTCAGCAATTCATCAGTCCCCCTGTCTTTCCCTTCATATGAATCCGGCTGCATTTGAATTCTAACCACATCTCTTAGCTATGCAACTCTTCCATTATGGCTCCCGTTTCCAGTGGGCTAAAACCATGATAAACGCCGGTGCTTACATACCTCTTATGATTTTTTTTCCATGTTTAAAGTACTTTAATAAACTCATGTTTCTGTCGGACAGTCACACTTAGCGAGCCACTGCTGATTGACTGGAAAACTCATGTGAGCAGAGCGCTTCTAAACTCTGAGCGGATGACGGCCACGCGCGTTGTTCGTGTGCGCAAAGTCATTGCTTCATATATTTTTATTAATAAAATCATATCGGCTTGGCGTGGCAGTATGATTTCTGGCGCGGCGGCCCGCCACGGAGAAATATTACCAGAGGAAACCCTGATGTTAGAAAAATTCTTCTTAACTTTCAGTCATAAATCAGGCAGGATCAGAGTTTCAGCAAATTTAATTACACTGGCCAGTGGAGAACAATACAAAAACAGTCTCAGAGCCTATTTGCGCAGCATTCTCACTCAAACACACATCGCTCAGTCCTTTAATCCCTTCGTTATCTGAGAAGTGGAGGAGAAAATGCCCATGGTGATTGGTTCAGTACATCTGGTCAAAACTTGGTGTACAGATTATCTCTCTCTCAGGAACCATGACGGTCATTCTGCACCAGTCACACAGGAAAAGTACAAAACGAACAAAAACAAAAATGACAGCAAGATACAGCTGCATCCTTGACACTTTCACATAGACTCTGAGACAAAACAAATCACAAATATGAAACTTTTATTTCACTGTTGCTATAGAACAAGTAAAGCTAGGGTCACCAAACTTGTTACGCAGGATCATCTTGGGATCCTGACCTACAACGATGGATGAAGGGTTTATCATAATTTGGTTCTGTCCCAGTAATTATATGGAAAAAATTGAAAACTGCTGTCCTTCAGTAAGATTCAAAGAAAACAGAGGAGGGGGATATTGTGCTTGCCTCAGAGTGCTCTTGTTAAATTGTAAATTAGCATTTTGATCATATTTTTTCACCTTTATTGTTGCAAGTTTGTTCTTAATTTGTTTTTTACCTAAATTTATGAATACCCTCACAGTCATCATCCCCTTTTTTTAAAATAATAAATTACCTACTGTCTATACATGTACAGTTTCATGAATTAATTATCCTTCACTTTCAAAGCCCCAGCTACCACTGTGATTTTTGCCCTGACAGAAGCAGTGTGTTTTTTTTTTTCTCCATGATTCCAGGTGTACATGAGAGCTTTGTTTGACTACGTTCCACTGGAGGACAAAGCCACCCCCTGCCAAGAAGCGGGGCTTCCCTTCAAACGGGGAGACATACTGCAGGTGGTGACGCAGGACGACCCCACCTGGTGGCAGGCCAAGCGAGTGGGCGACAGTAACCTGCGGGCTGGGCTCATCCCGTCCAAACAGTTCCAGGAGAGGTGAGAACATCCCCCTGTATGCTCTGTTTTGTCTTCACTATTGAAAAAAAATAAATACCCCCCCCCCCCCAGTTATTCCCAGGTCTGAACATTTCACCCACATGCCAGCAATATTTGTTTCATCCTGCCATTAATCTTTTAAACCCACATTCATGTGCTCCACTTTGAAGGGTCAACTGTGATTAGGTGGCGCATGAGAGCCTTTGGGGAAGTAAAATGCATTGACACGGGCAGCCTGGAACAGACGTGCCGCTGATGCTTCATGTGTAATAATCTGTCAGTAAGATGAGCTCAGCGGGCCGGGAGATCCCTGCCAAACACCGCAGCGTCTGCTGGATTAATGAGCACGGCTTCAGCATGGGTCAGGAGGGCCTAAATGGAGTGCATTCTAACCTTGTGAGGGACCAGAGTTCATAGATGGCGAGACCCAAACCTTAAACACTTTCCTATGAGAATATGTCAGTTCTTCAGCTTTATTGGGGGAGCCTTGGTAATCTGAGAGAGAGAGGAGAAAAAAAAAAGGAAACTATTGGATACCCCTCACCTCCTGTGTTTGTTACATTTGACTTGGTGTGTTATTAAAGGTCAGGAATTATAGCTTAGTCTCAACATATTTACTATTAAATGTGGGGGATTCCCACTGTGTGACAACTTCTTACTTTTAAAGCACTTGCAGTGGCCCATGAATCTATTTCCAATATCTTTTAATGTTTCAAAAAAACAAACGTGCAGCTGTTGCAGCACATCTGCTACTATAACACAGACTTCACAGCATCCTGAATTTTAACAAATAAGACTTATGACAAACCTTCTGTTTTGTGCAACAAGTAACTGATCCTTCAGTCCAGAAACCCAGAACATTTTGCTGTATCAAAATCACATTTACCGTTTATACAAAAATGTGCAGTTACCGTTATAAATGATTCAGTGGCAATGGATGTCCACGCATCACACGTGATAGCAGTCCTACCCACTGTCTTCAGAGACTGCATGACTTCGGCTTTGGTCTCGTAGAGAGTGAGGATGGCTGTGTCGAGAACAGATCAAGTGGACCCCTGACCAAGTGAGCACCCCAAGTGGACTCCGGGATCCAATCTGTGCATGTACATTTTCAATCCAATGATATACAAACCGATTCCTCATTTCCTAAAGCCTCGTTTTAGTTTATTGGTTTATTTATTAGGGTCCATGTACAGAAAAAACATTAAACACAGGGTAAAGATGCTCTGCCAGATTATAGCATTCTCACTAATTTCCATCTGTAGTCCCTGAGGCAGGCAGGAAGATATTAAAAGAAAAACAGGGCATATAGAAAGCAATTTAGGTTGTGTTTCAGAAACTGTTGACCCTGAAACAAGCAGGGAGTAAGTTTAAAAGGTTAAAAGATAAGCGAAATGGCACATAATAAAAACAATTTAAGAGTACAATTTCAAATCCCATTTAAGGGAGAGTGTCAGTGCTGGCAGGCTTGATTACTCATTCAGAACATTCTAGTCCCACATACTTATTCTGTGGATTTTCACCTGGGGGCAGCCAGTGGTGACGAGCAGCAGTGGTGGAGAAGAAAAGTCTTTTGAAAGCAGAGACGGAACTAAAACCTTCTCTGGGTCAGCTTAGTTGTCATTTTTTACACTCGGTCACCAACGAATGTAAAAACTTTTCCCAGTGACCGGGAAAAGTCTTTTCAACAGCTTTACATTAATGAAGAACTGGTGAGATGTAAGATAAGATAAAATAAGCCTTTATTAGTCCCACAATGGGGAAATTACAGGATTGCAGCAGCACAGGAATAGCAGCACTCAGAGCAATAATAAATAAGATAATCAGATAAGAATAGGTTAGCCCAAGCAGTAAATAAATATACGTACGTATGTACACAGTTATATACACAGTGCAGGAGCATTGCAGCTAGATGGTATCAACATTACAGTTGCATAGTTAAATTGCCCAGCAAAATATACAGTAAATATTGACCCAGTCAGAATATTTCACATTGAATCAACAGTGTTGTTGCTTCCCTCGATAATAATTGTAATTGTCTTAGCTGTGTATTGGAGAGGATGATCTCTATTGTGCAAAGTTGTGATGTTTAATACAGCCTCTATGAGCAGTATTTAGATTATACAGTCTGACAGCCATAGGTAGGAAGGACCTGCGGAACCTCTCCCTCAAGCACCTAGGATGGCACATCCTACCGCTAAATGAGCTCCTCTGTGAGTTCAGCGTGTCCCGCATGGGGTGGGACTCAGACTCCAGCAGAGATGACAGCTACCGTCCTCCTCTCTCCTATCTCCTCCACTGGCATGCAGATGCATAAAAAATCAAAAACAAACAACAAATTATACTTCTGTCACTTATTAGACCACCAAGTATTAACTATATATGATAAACTGAAATATTTCTACCTGTGTAGATAAACTTGATTATTTGATGATTTTTTAAGCAAGAAAAAAAGACATTTTTATCAGTTACATATTGTTGTGGAGAACTTTCTCTGAACTGCATTAAATGTGAATTTTTTTCTAATAAAAATGTAAATAAAACTAAATTTTAAAAGAAATTCAGTGCACAAAATTCATATTGCGATATAGCAAAATTATATCACAATAAGTTTCTTTTGCTGTATCGCCCAGCCTTATCTTGAGGCTTTTCTTATTCATCTTGGTTTAATAATAATAATAATAATAATACATTTTATTTCTAGGCGCCTTTCAACCCCCAAGGTCACCTTACAAAAGAGCATTAAAATATTAAAAACAGATTTAAAATGCAAATAACAAAACTTAAGTAACAAACCAAAAGCAGTTAATTAAAAGGTAGATTATCAAAGAGAATAAGCTTGTTTAAACAGATGAGTTTTGAGTCTGGATTTAAATGATGGAAGAGAGTCAGTGTTGTGGATGTCAGGTGGGAGTGAGTTCCAGAGCCGGGGAGCAGAGCGACTAAAGGCTCTATTCCCCATAGTGATGAGGCAGGCAGAAGGGACGGCGAGGTGAGGGGAAGAGGAGGACCTGAGAGAGCGGCTAGGGGTGGCAATGTGGTGGAGTTCAGACAAGTATGGCGGGGCCAGGTTATGAAGGGCTTTGAAGGTGAGGAGGAATATCTTGGAGTTTATTCTGTCCTTTACTGGGAGCCAATGAAGATGCTGAAGGACAGGGGTGATGTATTTTATGGATGGAGTGTGAGTGATGATCCGGGCTGCACAGTTCTGAAGAAACTGTAGCTTGTGGAGGGATTTATTTGGGAGACCAAAGAGAAGTGAGTTGCAGTAGTCAGTGCGGGAAGTAACAAGGCTATGGATGAGAATGGCAGCAGTGTGTGGAGTGAGGGAGGGACACAGTCGGTTAATGTTACGAATATGAAAATAGGCGGACGAGTAATGTTATTGATGTGAGACTGGAATGATAAAGTGCTGTTGAGGATGACACCCAGACTCAACCTGAGGGGAAGGGCAAATGGGAGAATTATTATTTATTTATTTATATAGCACTTTTCACAGACATACAAAGTCACAAAGTGCTTTACAGTGCAACACAATCAACAGTCACACACTGATGGCGGCATGCTGCTTAACATGGTGCTTCCAGACCCACGAGGGGCAATTGGGGTGAAGTGTCTTGCCCAGGGACACAACGGCAGGATATCTGGGGAGAGCGGGATTCGAACCGCCGACCATGTGGTTATTGGACGACCTGCTCTACCTCCCGAGCCACTGCCGTCCCCATATTAATATCAATGGAGAAACTGGGGGATTTGGTTAAGATGAATGGTGTACCATCAAGTAGAATTTCTATTTTATTGCCATTGAGTTTGAGGAAATTAGAGGTAAACCATGATTTAATTTCAGAAAGACAATCAGAAAGAGAGGTAGGTGGCAGTGTGGAGTTGGGTTTAGAGGAAAGGTAGAGCTGGGTGTCATCCGCATAGCAATGGAAATTAATATTGTATTTATGGAAAATGTAACCAAGTGGAAGAATATAGATAATGAAGAGAGGGGGCCCCAGGACAGAGCCCTGGGGAACACCTGCAGAAATGAGGAACGGACTCTAGGTGTGGGACTTGATTTGGATGAACTGAGTGCAGCCGGAGAGATAAGAAGTGAACCAAGTGAGGGGAGTGTGGGTGATGCCAGTGGAAGCCAGTCTATTTAGGAGGGTGCTATGAGAAATGGTGTCAAAGGCTGCGGTGAGATCTAGGAGAATGAGTATGGTGAGTAAGCCAGAGTCTGCAGCTATCAGGAGGTTGTTAGTGATTTTGATCAGTGCTGTTTCTGTACTATAGAGGGGGTGGAAACCGGGCTGGAATTATTTATAGAGCTTATTATTACTGAGGTGAATGTGGAGCTGAGAGGCAACAACCTTTTCAAGAATCTTGGAGATGAAGGGGAGATTAGAGATTGGTCAGAAGTTATTAAAATCAGATGAGTCTGCACCAGGTTTTTTTTAAAAGTGTAACGGCAGCTGTTTTGAGTGGTGCCAGAACAATTCCAGTATTGAAGGACGACTGAATAATGGTGGTAAGCAAAGGAGCCAGCGAAGGAAGGCAGGCTTTAACAAGGACAGTAGGGAGGGTTCAAGTTGACAAGTGGATGATTTGTATTTATGAGTTAGCTGGAACATGTCGGTTATGGAGGGGAGTGTAAAACTTGAGAAGGGATGAATAATGGAAGGAAAAGAAATTGGGGAATCCACTCCAGAAACTACAGCTCCATCAGACATAAGCTGTTGATGGATATTGGAGATTTTGGAAATAAAGAATGACATGAAAGAGTTGCAGAAACTGGGTAAGTGCAAATGAGAGGGGAGTTTGTCCTTGTGGCATTGCTGAGGAGAGAAGAGTGCCTTTGAGTTGTCTTTATTGGAGGAGATTAGATCAGAGTAATATGTAGATTTAAGATAAGATAAGCCTTTATTAGTCCCACAACGGGGAAATTCCAGGATTGCAACAGCACAGGGATAGCAACACTCAGAGCAACAATCAGAAGGCAAGAAAAAAAAAACAAAAAAAACAAGCAAGCAAGAGCAACTAATATACATATGTACATATTACTATAAAATATATATATATATATATATATATATACACACAGACACACAGTGCAGAGCATTGTAGCTGGATGGAATAAATATCGGAGCAATGTAGCTAGATGGACTGATGCAATGGAGTCTTTGTAGAGCAAAATATGATTATTGTACATTTCTTTGTGAATGGTTAATTCAGCTCCAGCCCCTCTCCAGGAGACTGGTTCCAAAAGTAACCAGTTCTTCTAAACTGAAGGAGGAGTCCAATCAAGCTTGGTTGGCTTGTGCTCCCAAAGTAGCTGAGGTGTACCAGCAGGCCAAGCGGAGTGCAGCTTGGATGGTTGCTGAAGCAAAAACTCGGGTATGGGAGGAGTTCAGTGAGGCCATAGAACAAGACTTTCGATCGGCCTCGAAGAGGTTCTGGCAAACTGTCCAGCGGCTCAGGAGGGGAAGCAGCTCCCTGTCCACAATGTGTATGGTGCGGATGGAGCACTGCTGACTTTGACTGGGGATATCGTCGGGCAGTGGAAGGAATACTTTGAGGATCTTCTCAATCCCACTGACACGCCTTCCACAGAGGATGCAGGGCTTGTGGACGAGGGGGACGACTTGCCTATCACAGGGGCTGAGGTCACCAAGGTGGTTAAAAATCTCTTTGGTGCCTGGGCCCCGGGGGTGGACGAGATTTGCCCTGAGTACCTCAAGGCCCTGGATGTTGTTGGGCTGTCATGGTTGACATGCCTCTGCAACATTGCGTGGAAGTCGGGGGTAGTGCCTTTGGCATGGCAAACCGGGGTGGTGGTTCCTCTCTTCAAAAAAGGGGACCGGAGGGTGTGCTCCAACTTCAGAGGGATCACACTCCTCAGCCTCCCCGGGAAGGTCTATGCCAAGGTACTGGAGAGGAGAGTCTGGCCATTGGTCGAACCTCCGATTCAGGAGGAGCAATGTGGTTTTCGTCTTGGCCATGGCACATCGGACCAGCTCTTTACCCTCTTGAGAATCCTCAAGGGTTTGTGGGAGTTTGCCCAACCAGTTTACATGTGTTTTGTGGACTTGGAGAAGGCATTCGACCATGTCCCTTGTGGTTTTTTGTGGGGGGTGCTTCGGGAGTATGGGGTATTGGGCATGTTGTTACGAGCTATTCAGTTTCTGTACGACCGTTGTGAGAGTTTGGTTTGTATTGCCAACACTTGGTCGGACTCATTCCCAGTGAGAGTTGGACTCTGCCAGGGCTGCCCTTTGTCACCGATCCTGTTCATAATTTTATGGACAGGATTTCTAGGCACAGCCAGGGAATGGAGGGTGTCATGGTTGGTGACCACAGGATCTCATCTCTGTTGTTTGCAGATGATGTTGTCCTGCTGGCTTCGTCCAGCAATGACCTACAGGTCTCTACTGGGACGGTTTACCGCTGAGTGTGAAGCGGCTGGGAAGAGAATCAGTACTTCCAAGTCCGAGTCCATGGACCTCAGCCGGAAAAAGGTGGATTGTCCTCTCCGGGTTGGGGACAAGCTCCTGCCCCAAGTGGAGAAATTTAAGTATCTTGGGGTCTTATTCACAAGTGAGGGGAGAATGGAGCGAGAGGTTGACAGACGGATTGGAGCAGCGTCTGCAGTGACGCAGACGTTGTACTGGTCTGTTGTGGTGAAGAGGGAGCTAAGCTCTAAGTCAAAGCTATCAGTTTACTAGTCAATCTACTGGGTAATGACCGAAAGAATGAGATCGTGGATACGGGAGGAGACCCTGGGGCAGACCCAGGACTCACTGGAGAGACTGTGTCTCCCAGCTGGTCTGGGAACACCTTGATATACTCTCTGAAGAACTGGAGCAGGTGGCTGGGGAGAGGGAAGTCTGGGCTTCTCTGCTTGAATTGCTGCCTCCGCTACCCGGACCTCCGGAAAAGCGGGAGAAAATGGATGGTTAATCCACTTTTCTTGAAAAGGCGTTCATTTGACGTCCTTTGGCCTTGAGTTCACGCAGGGTGGGAGTATACCAGGGTGCAGAGTGGGAGAAAGAAACAGATCTCTGCTTCAGTGGAGCAAAGGTGTTAAGAAGATTTTGTAGATTCTTATTGAAGTGGGAGACTAATTGATCAGGGGTGGAGTGACTCGGTGAGCTGGGGAGGCGATTTATTGCAGATGAAAAGGTGTCAAGGTTAATATCCCTAATTTTCCTTAAGGTAATATAATGGGGAGGGTTGGTTTTGAAAATTGATAAATTTATATTAAAGGAAATGAGCATATGGTCAGAAAATAGATAGATAGATGTACTTTATTGATCCCAAACTTGGAAATTACAGTCAGTGGGAGTGACACCAGAACAGCAAACCAAGTCCAGCATATGACCTTTACAGTGAGTGGGAAAATTAATATATTGGTAGAGTCCAAAATTGTTCAAGCATGATGTAAAATCTTTGGCAATTTTACATCATGTCCATTTTCATTGTCCAAGTGAATAATGAAATCATCAAGGATTACCAAGTTTGGCGATGTTATGGAAAAATGAGTGATGCGAGCTGCAAAGTCATTTAAAAAGTCCTTGTCAGGCCTAGGTGGCCTATGAACAGTACCGATAACGGTGAGAATAACGCCAGTGAGTTGTAATGCTAAATATTCAAATGAGTGGAAAGTTGGAGCAGACACTGGCAAGACATTCCACCTTTCAGGGTGAATCATAGTGGCACCCCTGCCAAGGCCAGAGCCACGGGGTTGGCAGGTGTAAACAAACCCTGGCGGAGTACAGTCATTCAGAGAGGCTAAGTCATTAGGCTGTTGCCACATTACGGTCTGAGAAAAGGTCCTGGATAAGATGTTCCTTGCCCGTGAGAGAGCAGATGTTAAGCAGACCAAAGTTGAAACTGGTGTTGCCTTGTTTAATGGTGGGGTTAGCTGACCTAGCTAGGCGGGCTAACACACTGTGGTCAGCAGCACGGCCGGTGTTACGGGGAAGATGACTAGTTGTGGACCGAAATGGACCTTATGGAATGACTGTCATTGTAACTGAAGCTCCAACGGGATCCTCGGTTATCTGCATCGAGGCTGCACAGCGATGTCTATGTAGACATGAAGGGCCACAGGTGGTGGAATAGTCAGGTGGAACCACAGTCGCAGGAGCTCAGTAGCAGAATACTGGAGCAACGCTGTCATAGGATGATGGACCAAGGACATGGCAGCCCAGGCAAGCACAGGCCACACGCATAACCCCTTTATCCACATACTGTAGTTGTTTTGGGCATCAGGTGACAGGAGGATGCAGGTGTGGACAAGAGATAAGAACTAGTTGCAGTAGGAATAGCCTGTAGATAAATCAGTTCAGTCCAAACAAGAAAACTCTCAAAGATAACAAAACAAGTAAGTTAAAACTAGTAAGTTAAAATAAAACCGGAGAGCAGCAGCAGCAAAACACGCCAGCGTTCACTCAACCAGATGATCACTCGACCAGATGATCACTTCAGGCTGTAAAGTTTCTTGTTTAGCATTTGGGTTTTAAGAACAGCTTGGTTAGGTTTAGGTAAAGACAGCAGTTTTGTGTTAAAATGTGTGCCTTTACAGAAGTAACCCTGCTCATTGCCATGACGTAGTGTCTCACAAATGAAAATGACACAGCACAGCCAAACAACACCATCTGTGTAACAGAGATACAACAGCAAATCTGAAGGAAAGTCACTCATTGACCTCCTGAGAAGTCCCCTTAGAAAAACTACAGGATCTTATTGCCGTTTTACCTGATGAGTCCCAGGATTGCATTTGTGGTGAATAAGGAGAGACTGAACTAAAGTGGCAGAAGCACAACCACGTCCCCATTCACTCATTGTCTTATAATCCATCCATCCATCCATCCTTGTGCTATGTAATCCTCTGCTCTTCTTGTTTACATCTTTTATTCCCTCTTTACTTAACTGTCCCTTTCTCTTCTTGCTTTTATCCTCTTTGCCTCTTCGTCACGCTGCACACCTCCTCCTCCATGCAGGCGGCTGGCCTACAGGATGAAAGTGGGCACACTCCCGAACCCGAAATCCCCTAAAAAGCCTGCATGTAAGTTTCTGCTTAGCAGGATTTCACTGTCTCTACTGCATCTACTGTTCAGCGCCACTGACCCCTGCACTATCTATTAATGTACTCCATCACTGTCATTCCAGAATGTTAATGTTTCTACTCTTTTACTGACATTTGTGATGAGATATGGAGTGAAGCAGAAAAAAAGGAGGGAAATGAGAGAAGAGAGAAGGAGAGTGATGAGATGAGCAAAATAAACAAGGAAAGAAGAGATATGGGGGGGTGGGGGGTAAGCCGAGGCTGCAGATGCAGGAATGACAGATATGAATCTCATGTTTTAGTCCATCTGTCCTGTAAACAGATGTCAGCTCAGCAGACATAGTGAAGGCGTGTGCTAAACAGCCAGGTGAGTGGACAATGATGCAAGCGCCAGCTCTTCGTGGCATATAAGCCTCTGTCGATCCGATTAGGCTTGAGCAGCGAGGAGACAACAAGAGCTTAGCAACATGGCAACCGTTATTGCTACGCCATGCAGCGGCATCAGCAGCAGACCTGAGGGGAACCTGCTGTCTCCACCTCTCCGTATAGAGGGCACCAAAACTTGACCAGCCTCTCCTCCAGAGGTGGGGAGAGTAGCCAGAAAGTGTAGCCACTTTTTCAGGTAAATTTGTGATTTTCTTCTTTTAAACTGGTGACCTTTTTCACAAAAATATGCAACTTTTTTCTCTTCATGTGCAACTTTTTCTTGTAAATTTGCAACCTTTTTCAACTCTCATAAATTAGTAACTTTTTCACATAAATTTGTGACTATCAGGTATTTTTCCAGGTATTGGTATTGAGTTTGAAATTCTAGTACTGCGACAAGGTGCTAAAAAGTTTACCTGCACTGAATAAATGGATTATTGGGCAATAAACTAGCTGTGTGTATCTACTTTTTTCCTAATCTCATAATGGACTGGTGATCTGTCCAGGGTGTACTCTGCCTCTTGCTCAGAGATGCTGGGATAGGCTCCAGCCCCCCCACGACCCAAAAAGGGTTAAGTGGTAGAAGATGGATGGATGGATGGCCTTTATTTGATAAAGAATAAATAAACGTAAGCATAGCCACAAAATAAATTACTTGAGTAAGGGTAAGAAAATATTTACTAAAAAAGTGACTTGAGTAGTAATGGGAGACGTTTTCTCTTTAAATTTTTCTTTTCTTATGATTTTTTTCTCATAAATATGACTTTTTCATATACAGCAGATTTGCTACTTTTTTCAAATAAATTTTGGATTTTATTCTCATAAATTTTCTTTGCCAATCTGAAGTTTTTCTCATCTCAAATTTGTCTGTTCTAATTTTTTTTCTTAAATTTGTGACTTTTTTTCTCAGAGATTTACTACTGTTTTAAATAAATTTGTTCACCAGTTTGAGTTTTATTCTTGTAATCTGTTAGTGTTTTTCCAGATAAATCATTTTTTTCTGATTAAAATAATGTAATTAATAATTAATTAATTATAATTCATAATTTTATGATAACTGAGAAATGTACAACTTTTTGCTCCATAATGTGCCACTTTTTCTTATAAATTTGCATTTTTTTCCCTGCAGCTAGCTTATTCTGGTGAAGCTGAAAGTAGCTAAATGTGATGGCACACCGTCCGTCTGTCCATCCATCCACATTTCATTTGAATCACTACTCCTAGGCAATTGCCAAGATGGTCAACAAACTCACACACAATGACCCTCAGATTTGTCTGCATCCAGGTTGTGCTCAAGGTCATTGTCAACCTTCAGGAGATCTAAGCGTTTATGATTTCACAAAAATCGTTACTCCTCGTAGGAAATTTACCCAATGTTTGGCAAACCTGTGTACTGTACAATGATCCTCAAGTGTGTCTGCATCTAGGCTGTGGTTAAGGTCAACAATCAGGAGATCTGAGTGCTCTTGGGGTGATTTCAGCAGTCTAGTTTTATGGTTATACATTTGCAACTTTAGTCACAAATTTTGGGAGGTTTTTCTCTTCGATGTATTAGTCTGAGGAGAATCAAAAATTTAATCCAGATCAGTGTTTTTCAACTGTGGTGCCGTGGTACCCCAGGCTGCCGTGAGAGATCATCCGGCGTGCCACAGAAAAATGTCTAATTTCACATAATTGTTGTAAAAAATTGCAAATAATTTACCATTGTTGTGCATCGATGCCTGTAGTTGCTCTTCCATGTCAGTAGGTGGCAGCATGAATGGCCACAGAGGGCATGTTCACACGTGGGGTTTGTTTTGATTGCTTGATCGGCATAATGCTCTTGAGCGGCTGACAGATAGTGTGGAAGGAATGGGGGAGCTGGAGTAAAATAACTTGTCAAGAGCACCTGTGGATGTATTTGGTGCGATGCAAGAGTCAAAGAGATTTGATGACAGCCAGACAATTTGGGCTGGAGAAGCTGAGGAGGTTCCACAGTTCCACTGGAATATTTTAGTACTTCCACAGTCATGGCAGCTAGTGGCTAATGCTACTGCCGGATGAAACAACAGCAACCTGCCACAGCCAGTGGCAGGTTGCCAAAGTGGAAGACGCCCTGGCAGTGGATGGCGAAAGCAGAAGCAGATTGACTGAGGCGTTAAACATGTCCTGTAGTATCATCCAGTAACCATTTGCATGTAGTGTGCCAAATAGGGCTACAACTAAAGATCATTTTAGTAGTCGACTAATCTAGCAACTATTTTTTTCAACTGGTCGACTAATTGCGTTTATTTTGATCATGTCCACCATCTCTGCTTCTTGTTGGGGCTCTAGTCTAGTGCATATTTTACCTCACCTGCTGTTTAATACCTCTTAATGTTCCATCTCCTGTGGGCGGGAGGCATTTAAATGCCATTTTGTCTCAGCTGGACACAGTGTAACACAGTGTAACTAATATTCAGAATAAACGCTAATATTAACAAAGATAATATTATTGGCCGGGTTTCCACCCATGGGATCCGGCCGGGCTCAGCCCGAGGGAGTTACATGGGTCCACCCTCCAGTGGGCTCACCACCTGCAGGAGGGATCATGGGGGTCCGGTGCTATGTGGATCATTTGGCGGTCAAAGGTGGAGACCTTGGCGGACTGATCCCAGGCTTTCTAAACTGGCTTCTAGTACGTGGAATGTCACCTCTCTGGTGGGGAAGGAGCCTGAGCTGGTGCATGAGGTTGAGAGATACCGGCTAGATATAGTCGGCCTCACCTCAACACACAGTTCCGGTTCCGGAACCAGTCTCCTGGAGAGGGGCTGGAGCTTGGCCTTCTCTGGAGTTGCCCTGGGCGAGAGGCGACGAGCAGGGGTGGGTATTCTTGTATCCCCCCCCACACACCTTGCTGCCTCTATAGTGGAGTTTTCCCCGGTGGACGAAAGGGTTGCTTCCCCTGCACCTTTGGGTTGGGAAATGGGTCCCTGACCATCATTTGTGCCTATGCACCAAATGATGTTTCAGGGTACCCACCCTTTTTGGAGTCTCTGACTGGGGTGCTGGAGGGTGCTCCTCTTGGAGACTCCATTGTCCTACTGGGGGACTTCAATGTGCATGTGGGCAACGACAGTGAAAACCTGGAAGGGGGGTGATTGGGAGGAACGGCCTGCCCGATCTGAACCTGAGTGGTGTTCAGTTATTGGACTTCTGTGCTAACCACAGTTTGTCCATAACAAACACCATGTTCAAACATAAGGGTGTCCATATGTGCACCTGGCACCAGGACACCCTAGGTCGCAGGTTGATGATAGATTTTATTATCGTGTCATCAGACCTGCGACCATATGTCTCGGACACTCAGGTAAAGAGTGTGTTTTTAAATTGCAGACGTCTCACTCAAAGAAGGCAGGAGAGGATGCCATTCAGACCTGGTAGACCCAAACGTATAGTGAGGGTGTGCTGGGAACGTCTGGCTGAGGCCCCTGTCTAGGAGGTCTTCAACTCCCACCTCCAGAAGAACTTCAACCACATTCCAAGGGAGTCTGGAGACATGGAGTCTGAATGGGCCATGTTCTCCACCTCTGTTGTTGAAGCAGCGGCCCAGAGCTGCAGCCGTAAGGTTGTTGGGGCATCTCGTGGTGGCAATCCCCGAACCAAGTGGTGGACACCAATGGAGAGGGGGGCCATTAAGCTGAAGAAGGAGTCCTATCAGGCTTGGTTGGCTTGTGGGACTCCCAAAGCAGCTGAGGTGTACCAGCAGGTCAAGCAGAGTGCAGCTCGGGTGGTTGCTGAAGAAAAAAACTCGGGTATGTGAGAAGTTCGGTGAGGCCATGGAACAAGACTTGTGGTCGGCCTCAGAGATTCTGGCCAACTGTCCGGCAGCTCAGGAGGGAGAAGCAGCTCCCTGACCACACTGTGTATGGTGCAGATGGGGCGCTGTTGACTTCGACTGGGGATATCGTCGGGAGGTGGAAGGAATACTTTGAGGATCTCCTCAATCCCACTGATACGCCTTCCATAGAGGAAGCAGGTCTTGTGGACGAGGAGGATGACTCGCCTATCACAGGGGCTGAGGTTGCCAAGGTGGTCAAAAATCTCCTTGGTGGCCGGGCCCCGGGGGTGGACGAGATTCGCCCTGAGTACCTCAAGGCCCTGGATGTTGTAGGGCTGTCATGGTTGACACGCCTCTGCAACATTGCGTGAAGGTCGGGGCAGTGCCTTTGGCATGGCAAACCAGGGTGGTAGTTCCTCTCTTCAAAAAAGGGGACCAGAGGGTGTGCTCCAACTTTAGAGGGATCACACTCCTCATCCTCCCTGGGAAGGTCTATGCCAAGGTACTGGAGAGGAGAGTCTGGCCGTTGGTCGAACCTCGGATTCAGGAGGAGCAATGTGGTTTTTGTCCTGGCCATGGCACATCGGACCAGCTCTTTACCCTCTCGAGAATTCTCGAGGGTTCGTGGAAGTTTGCCCAACCAGTTTACATGTGTTTTGTGGACTTGGAGAAGGCATTCGACCGCGTCCCTCATGGTTTTTTGTGGGGGGTGCTTCGGGAGTATGGGGTATGGGGCTTGTTGTTATGAGCTATTCGGTCTCTGTACGACCATTTTGAGAGTTTGGTTTGTATTGCCAATACTCGGTTGGACTCATTCCCAGTGACAGTTGGACTCCGCCAGGGCTGCCCTTTGTCACCGATCCTGTTCATAATTTTTATGGACAGGATTTCTAGGCGCAGCCAGGGAACGGAGGGTGTCATGGTTGGTGACCACAGGATCTCATCTCTGTTGTCCTGCTGGCTTCATCCAGCAATGACCTACAGGTCTTACTGGGACAGTTTGCCGCTGAGTGTGAAGCGGCTGGGATAAGAATCAGTACTTCCAAGTCCGAGTCCATGGTCCTCAGCAGGAAAAAGGTGGATTGTCCTCTCCGGGTTGGGGACAAGCTCCTGCCCCAAGTGGAGAAGTTTAAGTATCTCGGGGTCTTATTCACGAGTGAGGGGAGAATGGAGCGAGAGATTGACAGATGGATTGGAGCAGCATCTGCAGTGATGCGGACGTTGTACCAGTCTGTTGTGGTGAAGAGGAAGCTAAGCTCTAAGGCAAAGCTGTCGATTTACCATTCAATCTATGTTCCTACTCTCACCTATGGTCACGAGCTTTGGGTAATGACCGTGGGCTGCACGGTGGCGCAGTGGTTAGCACTGCGGCAGCACAGTTTACCCTTGGCCGGGGGATCGTGGGGATCGTGGGATCATGGGTTCGATCCCAGCCCCTGACCAACAGTGATCTGTGTGGAGTTTGCATGTTGTCCACGTGTATGCGTGTGTTTACCCCGGGATTTCTCCGGTTTCCTCCCACATGCCAAAAACATGCAGGTTAGGTTAAATGGAGACTCTAAAGTGGCCCTAGGTGTGAATGTGTGTGTGAATGGTTAAGGGATAGCACCGTATCGTGGCTCCTTCATCCATCCAGGTGGTGGATGACCCTCAATTTCCCCTCTGGGGATCAATAAAGTATACTAAATCTAAATCTAAAAAATCTAAAGAACGAGATCGCGGATACAAGTGGCTGAAATGAGCTTTCTCCGTAGGATTGCTGGACTCACCCTCAGAGATAGGGTGAGGAGCTCAGTCATCCGGGAGAGGATCAGAGTAGAACCGCTGCTTCTCCACATTGAAAGGAGCCAGTTGAGGTGGTATGGGCATCTGATCAGGATGCCTCCTGGACGCCTCCCACTTGAGGTGTTTCGGACACGTCCAACTGGGAGGAGGCCCTGGGGCAGACCCAGGACTCGCTGGAGAGACTATGTCTTCCAGATGGTCTGGGAACACCTTGGTATCCTCTCTGAAGAGCTGGAGCAGGTGGCTGGGGAGAGGGAAGTCTGGGCTTCTCTGCTTGAACTGCTGCCTCCGCGACCCAGACCTCCGGAAAAGTGGGAGAAGATGGATGGGTGGATTAACAAATATGAAAAAGAAATAGTGACTCCTGTAACTCATTCATTTACTGCATTCAACACATTAGCCGTGACTTAAACAGCTCAGCCCTCAGCAACCAGAGAGCTTATTGTCAAACAGGTAAACTAACATAAACAGCACGTACTAACAGTATTGTCATTTTTTCTAAAGCTTGAAACAGTTGGCCATTGAAAATAAGCGGCACTAACTTTCTTTACTCGCTAAAACTTACCAAAGTCCAAGCAGACGGTAATGTCGTGGCTCCCAAGTGCTCTCATTTCAGATGTTCATGCATCACTGTAGTACTGCCGTGGTAAGAGAGGTCTGCCTTGCAAAGTCTGCCTTTTACTTGTTTTGTTTTTTTGTCTTCTGTAAAACGTTTTCAAACAACAGAAAATTTGGGTCTGCTTTTTTTATCCATTTCAACTGGCTTGTCCTTTCTTTTCACCATACTGTGCTCCTCTTCTTCTTCGCTGGAAATTGTTGACGCATGCCGGACAACAGAGGCACTACTGCCCGCAGCAGTTCCGGTCGTGTATTGCAGTTACAACTGAACATTACCGTGGCATGCATATAAACTGTATGATTAAACGATTTGTCGACAATAAAAATATTTGTCCACAAATTTTTATTGTCAACATTATTGACAACGTCGACTAATCATTTCAGTCCTAGTGCTAAATATAGAGAAAAAACACAGAAAAGAGATTTTGGCTTGGAATGAGAAATGGTGACACACACACCAGCTTCCTTTCAAATCAGAAGCAGAGATGTGATCAAGAATAAGAACACATACTAGTTTGTTTGTTTGTTTGCATACAGAGAAATGGGTAACTTTATTCATGTTTGCCTTTCTTCAGTTCCTGACAGGATATCAGCTTTGCATTCATCTAAACGGGCTCAAGTTTCTCACTGAGTGAGTTTAAACTAATTACAGGACTGACCTGCCATTACATATACTATAACGGGCTACAGTGTGTCATTTTGTAACAGTTTTGATTGGCGGGGTGCCGCAAGATTTTTTTTCAATGTCAAAAAGGTGCCTTGGTTTAAAAAAGGTTGAAAAACACTGATCTAGATCATGTAAAGAAACTGTAATAAATCAAGCATTTCCTGTGCCAGAATAGAAGAATAAAGATATAAAACCTGATAGGAAGAAGTGATGACAAAAAACTTGAAAAGCATTCATTTAAAACCTGCAAAAAACAAGAGTAACACACCCATTTTCAGTGTCTCACAGTGATGTCTGCTCCATAACACCCCACCATGCCCTTTCATGAATTTCCACTTGTCTGAACTCCAAAAATAACAACTGTTTGATGTCCCTCGATGCTGTCAGATGACCAAGGATGCGACAAAGGTGGGTACATGTGCCGTCACTGAACACACACTCTGAAACCCTCATGTGTTCCACATTTGAGATTTGTACAGTTTTCAGCTTTAATCCTCCCCTCATGCTTTTAGTTTCCAGAATAGCGAGGTTCATAGTTTGGCTAGTTTCTGTTCTGTGCATCCCTGGAGACTCCAGCAGAGGCTGATAAATATAACAATAGCTCTTCTCCTCTTTAGCGTCATCCCATTATCTTCTCTCCTGTGTTGCATCCCCGTCTCCTCCCTGATGTGCCGCATTGCATTTGTTTTTCATCTTTGGTCTGTTTTTTTCAGTGCACTGAGTGCAAATAAACCATTTAGCTTGCGCTGTACGGACAGGCTTGTTTTTGGGACTCATATTTAGATAAAGTAGGGGCATCTCTCCTTTCTTTGTCTTTTTCTCTTCAACTCTCCCCATCAAGCCTTTCTGTTAGCATCTGCTCCTCCATCCTCTGCCGCCTGCCTGCTGGGCCCCACCATACCCTTCTGCAGCAGCACCCACCTCTTCTAGGTCTCTTTACCCTGTGCTTACCCCTTCCTCTTTTCCCTGCTTGCCTCCCTACAGAGGACTGTGACTATGAGGGCTATTTCAATGGACAGTACATAGGTGAGAGCGTGCCACATCTTCCTCCGCCTCCTTCTTTCCCCCCACACCTCCCTACCTGCTCTGTGAGTGCTGCAGCCTTTCTGTGTGCTGGTTCCCTTGGTTGCTTTGGGGGGCTGGATGGGTGGGTGGGGGTGGATTTGAGTGCTTCAAGGGTTGACTTGCCTGTGGGGTTCGGGGCCGAGGCATAAGAGGAACGGTGAAGGATTTGAAGGTTGAGAAATGCTTGAGAATGAAGCAGCTTGGTCTGATGAGAGTATGTGGAGGAGAAACGAGAGCACCGCATGGAAAATAAATGCATATAAAATATGGTCTCGCACTCTCAGCAGGTGCCAGTAACAGATCAGCCTCCTCAGACTCTGACACATCCCCGAACTCTCACTATGCTCTAATTAAACTGTTTCATCTGTTGGTAGAGAATCAAAACAAACAACACCGTTAGACGTTCAATTTATAGTTATTTATTCAAATTTATCATTGATCTAGCTGTAGTCTGATGCTTTTAAATAGAACCACCGACAGCTAGATTTTGACCTCAATACACACCAGCCAAAGCAGTCATTTCTTATTTAAAGGTTCTGTTTATAACTTTGAAAAAAACTCTTGATCTTTAGGTGTGGTGTGGAGCTCAAGTATAGTTTGCCATATAAAGACTTGTAGCTCATTCCAACAAAGCTGAAAGAGTTAATCCGTCGCCCCACCGTCCATATTTCACATGAATCACTACTTCTCCTAGGCAATTGCCCAGTGGTCACCATAGTCACTCACAATGATCCTCAGGTAGGTCTGCATCCAGGTTGTGCTCAATGTCAAGGTCAAAGGTCAAGAGATCTGGTAGGGGTGGGAATCACCAGAGGGTGCACAATATGACACTTATCATGATACTTGGGCCATGATGCGACACTAACACAATCTTGTGGTGCGCTGAGTATTGCAATTCCCCCTCCTGGTCTTTGTCTTGTTCAACTCCTGGCTAGATCTCAGAAGTCATTGCTTTGCTGTACTGGCCAAACCAGACACTGAGCATTTAGCACCATCTAGTGGACTGAAAACTGTTTATTACTCTGGAACCTAAATAGGAACGTTTGTGTTTGCAACAGTGAATAATATTTCTTAATAAAGTATCTATCGCAATGCAGTATCTCTGAATCTATAAAGTATCACAGTACTACAGTCCATTAATTTTTTCCCCACACTTAAGATCTGGGCACTTTAGAAAAATCACTACCCATCCAAAGCAATTGGCCAAACTCTTAAACTCATCCATAGTGGTCATCATTTTTTTTTTTTTTTTTTTTTTGTGGGTCTAAATCAAGTTTGTGCCTGAGGCCAAAGTTGAAGGGCAGAAGATCTGAGTGCTTATACAATTTTATGAAAATTTTTACTTCTCCTAGGTAATTAAATACAGTTCAGTTTTATTTATATAGCACAATTTCACAACAACAGTCATCTCATAGCACTTTCAGACTGTAGCTGAAAACCCCACAATTGCAAAAAGACCCCAGCAATCGAGAGATCCCCTGTCAGCAAGCACTTGGTGACAATGGAAAGGAAAAACTCCCTTTTAACCGGAAGAAACCTCCAGCAGAAGCAGGCTCAGGGAGGGGCAGTCATCTGCTGCGACTGGCTGGGAGGTGAGGGGATAAAGAAGAAAAGAACAGACATGTCGAGAGCAAACAGCATACCGGGGGCTCAATCTATGGGAGAGAGCAAACTGATGTTAATGGCCAACAAAAATATTGCATTGAGAGTGAAGAAAGAAGTGAAGCCCAGTGCATTGTGGGAGGTCCTCCGGCTGTCTAAACCTAAAAGCAGCATAACTAAAGGAGGGTTCAGGGTCACCTGATCCAACCCTAACTATATGCTTTGTCAAAAAGGAAAGTTTTAACCCTATTCTTAAAAACAGAGATCGAGTCTGTATCCCAAATCCAGATTGGCAGCTGGTTCCATAAGAGAGGAGCCTGATAACTGAAAGCAATTGCCCTAATTCTCACCAAACTCACACACAGTGATCTTCTGGTGGGTCTGTATCCAGGTTGAGCTCAAGTTCAAGGTCATTGTCAAAGGTCAGGACATCTGGGTATTTGATTTCACAAAAGTTGTTACTCTTCCTAGGCAGTTGCCTCAACATTTAGCAAACTCATGCATGCTGATCTTCAAGTGCAGGGGTGGGCAGTGAGGGCCAATCCACTGGAGAGTTTCTGTTTCACCCAGACTCTTCAGCAGGTGTTTTCACTGATTAGCAATCCTTGAAGCCAATCTGTGAAAACACCTGCTGAAGAGACTGGGTGAAACAGAAAACCTGCAGTGGATTGGCCCTCCATGATACGATTGACCGCCCCTGCTTTAGTGGTTCTGCATCTAGGCTATGCTCAAGGTCGAAGTCAAAGTCAACCATCAAGAGATCTGAGCACGGTTGGGTTGCCAGCGTAAGAGAGGTTGTAAATTTGTTTGGATTGGTGCTTTATAGACAGTGATTCCAGTTGTTTGTGGTAGTTTTTTCCCCTATTTAATTAAAGTGTCGCTGAGCTAACCAAGGCTGCAGACCGGAACACAACTACTGCTGCAGTTTATGATAAGATGGTGGCGTCTCTCTACATGATGAGTCTCACAAGAAAATGAGCTGATTATTCCTATTAATGTACTGTTGCGAAGCATTTAAACAGGAATTTAATTGTTTAGGTAGGAAGACATAATTGTGCCACCTCTGCTGAGCCCATGGGTGAGTCCTATAGTAGGTGGGCTTGTGGCAGCAGCACACAGTAAGAATACTGTCATGTTTGCTGCTGACATGAAATGCATCAAATGTACAACCCTGTGGAATAGCAGTGAAATGCACTGCAGATTCCTGCCGCTATACCAGGTTTTTACTGACTTCATTTTGGGGTGGAGGGGATAAGTTAATGACCCCCTCCCCTCCTTCTCCTGACTTCCCCTCCCTCACCCTTCTTCAACCTGACCCCTCATTTGCTTCTCCCGTCTGTCCTGTGAGCTGCTGCAGTGATGATGGAGTTTTATTAAATAATAGCCGTGCTTCCTGTCGCACTGCTGCTTGGAGCTTTTAACCCCCCCACCCCCCTTTCCTATTCCTCCACCCCCCTTGGCAGTGTTTGGATCTGCTGAAACCCACCCCCTTTCCTCTTTGCTGCACCTTTACTAACCCCCCTCCCCCACAATGTTGTTGCTGTGGTCAGTGCACTGCTTACCCTCCTCTGCCCCACAAAAAAAACACCCCGTCCCCTACCCCCCCCAGCCCCCCCCCCACTGAGGGCCCCTGCTGAGTTGGACGCATTGCACACTCAACCAGGCACGTTTGTTGCTTGTTCACCCTGTGTGGAGGTGTGAGGCTGGGTTGTGTGATGCTCTAACGCCAGTTACAGTCTCTCCCAAGTGTAAAGCAGTGGCGCCCTCCTGTGGCCAGGTGTTTTCCTGGGAATTTTACTCAGGTACAGTGCTCCGGCTCATTCCTGCAGGTACACACTACTGACAGGGAGGGGGGAGGCTACAGGCAGTCCTGGTCATGGGAAACCCGGTCATGATCTATAAACCCCAATTCCAATCAAGTTGGGACGTCATGTAAAACATAAATGGAAACAAAAGACAAGGATTTGCAAATCCTTTTCAACCTTGATTTAATTGACTACACTACAAAGACAAGATATTTAATGTTCAAACTGATAAGCTTTACTGTTTTTTGCAAATATTCACTCATTTGTTTTTATTTGATGTCTGCAACAGATTCCAAAAAAAGCTGGGACAGGGGCATGTTTACCACTGTGTGACATCATCTTTTCTTTCAACAACAATCAGTAAGCATTTAGGAACTGAAGACACTAATTGTTGAAGCTCTGTAGGTGGAATTCTTTCCCATACTTGCTCAATGTAAGACTTCACTTGCTCAACAGTCTGTTGTCTCTATTGTTATATTTTGTGTTTCTTAATACTCCACACATTTTCAATGGGAGACAGGTCTGGACTTCAGGCAGGCCAGTCTAGTACCAGCACTTTTTCTATGAAGCCATTAGGCAGAGGAATCACGAGGGACCTCGTGATTCGATTCGGATCATGATACTTGGGTCACAATTCGATCCTATCACAATTCAGCAATAATCACAGTATCGCAATAATCAAGTATCATAACACCATATATTTCCATTTTTTTCACCTTATTCAACCTCAAATCATGTCCCATAGTAAATGGGTTGACATCTCTTTCATATAATAAAATATTCAGCCCAACCAGGCAGCAACCGGACAGTTTCACAGTAAATTGTTTTTAAATTAAATGGTAAATGGTGTTCACTTATACTGTGCTTTTTTATTCATCTCTGGATGACCAAAGTGCTTTACAGATCCTGCTATTCACCCATTCACGTACACCTTCACACACTGATGGTGGCAGATGCAAAAACAAATGCTCCTAAAGTAAATGTTCAACTGATAATAAAATACAGTCTTAAAATAAATAATCAGTGAAGTAACAGCGAGATGAAATCATATTACCTGGGCTCCACTCTTTTAATATGTGACAAAGAACCCTCCTTGCAAACTGAATGTGTCATATCCAGGTCGTTCATCTCGTCTTTGTTATAAATCAAAAAAAGTCCAGACATTTAATTTAAACTTTGACGCTGCAGTTCTCAGGGGTTTTTTTTCCATGCTGCTGCTCCCTCCACCATCTTAAATTGTACCGGGGATGGGCTGCAGGTAAAGCTTACAAGACACGTTTGCAGTGATGACTTTGCGCCATCTAGTGGACTGAAAATGCAATTGATTAACTGATACCTAAATGTACAGTGTGCTTTTCTTTAAATTAAAAGATCGATCCGTGCGTTTATGGATCAGTGCATTGTCGCGAGTGTCAAGTATCACAATTCATCACTGAATCAATCTTTTTTTCCCACCCCTAGAAGCCATGATGTTGTAACGTGCAGAATGTGGCTTGGCATTGTCTTGCTGAAATAAGCAGGGGTGTCCCTATAAAAGACATTGCTTGGATGGCAGCATGCATTGCTCCAAAACTTGTATGTACTGTTCAGCATTAATGGTGGCTTCACAGATGTGCAAGTTAGCCATGCCATGGGCACTAACACACACCCATAAAATCACAGATGCTGGCTTTTGAACTTTACGCTGATAACAATCTGGATGGTCCTTTTCCTCTTGAGCCCAGAGGACACGACGTCCATGATTTCCAAAAAGAATTGAAATGTGGACTCGTCAGACCACAGCACACTTTTCCATTTTGCATCAGTTCATCTCAAATGAGCTCAGGCCCTGAGCAACTGGCAGCGTTTCTGGGTGTTGTTGATATATGGCTTTTGCTTTGTATGTTAGAGTTTTAACTTGCACTAGTCGATGTAGCGAAGAACTGTGTTAACTGACAGTGGGATTCTGAAGTATTCCTGAGCCCACTTGGTAATATCCTTTACAGAATCATGTTGGTTTTTAATGCAGTGCCGCCTGAGGGATTGAAGGTTACAGGCATTCAGTGTTGGTTTTTGGCCTTGCTGTTTACGTGCAGAAATTTCTCCAGATTCTCTGAATCTTTTAATGATATTATGGACTGTAGGTGATGAAATCCCTAAATTTCTTGCAATTAGACATTGATAAACACTCTTAAACTGTTGGACTATTTGCAAATGCAGTTGTTCACAAAGTGGTGAACCTCGCCCCATCCTTGCTTGTGAATGACTGAGCCTTTTAGAGATGCTCCTTTTATACCCAATCATGACACTCCAATTAACCTCTTCACCTGTAAAATGTTCCAAAAAGGTGGGGGGTTTTTTTTAGCATTCCTCAACTTTGGCAGTCTTTTCTTACCCCTGACCCACCTTTTTTGGAACATGTTACAGACATAAAATTTAAAATGAGTAAATATTTGCAACAAAACAATAAAGTATTGGTTTGAACATTAAATATCTTGTCTTTGTAGTCTATTCCACTGAACATAGGTTGGAAAGGATTTGCAAGTCAGTGTATTCTGTTTGTATTTACATTTTACGCAACATCCCAACTTCATTGGAATTGGGATTTGTAACTTTTTTTTTTAAACATGGTGCCTCTCAGGGCCAGGTTGTCCCGTCTGTCCTGCCTCCGTAGCCTTGTTAAAAGACGCATGCCTTTTCTTGGAAAGTAATATTTATCTTGGATTAATGACATATGCATTGATCTGCTTGAGAACAGGTTTTAAGTATTTCAATTAAAATATGTACAGTCAGCTGCATGTAATATAGGATTGAGTTGAAGCATGAGCTAATATCTCACTTGATGTTAGACGTGTTCTATGTGAGCCAATAAAATCATTGTTTTTAGTGACACCGGTGGCCAGTAAGTGATCTGCAGTAATAAATAGGCTGCAGCTCACTCATAGCCACATCCAGTTTTCAAACTACAGATTAGACTGCACTAATGCCACCCCTTACATGGACTTTTTTAAAATGCATGATGATCAATGGGTTGAACTCTGTTCACTGCTGTCTTTTAGATGTCTACTTGTTCGTTTTCCTGTAGGTCTAACCAAATTCTTTTTCATTTCTTCTGCTCTTCTTTTCCGCTCCACCCCTGGCCACGCTGCAGCGGGTTTACGGAGGAGTTTCCGGTTGAGTCGCAAAGATAGACAGGGCTCATCGGGAGAGGGGTCTGATCCCGGAGACCCCGCGTTCCTGACCTATGAGGAGGTGACCCGCTACCAGCAGAGATCAAATGAGAGGCCACGCCTGGTGGTTCTGATCGGTAAGTCAGTGTAGCACTGACATATTTCCCTACTCTGTTTTGGGCCTTTCTGTGTTAGACATAATTATTTGAGCAAGACTTTTGAAAGGCCACATTCTTGAGGTCATAGTTGCAAGTATTTGTCTTAAAAAAGGAAAGTCATAGATCAAGTATTTTCCTAGACAAATCTGCTTTAAAATTTCTCAGCTCTGTTCATAAAAGATGTGAAAACACACCTGACCATCATGAAAATATCTGTGTTGACTTTGGAGAGCTAATATTTACATTTTTGCTGTTGATAAGTGTGTGGCCGCCTGGATTTTTTTTAAAACAAATCTAAGACGGTTGACCAGAGAATAGTTCTTTTAATGTGATCATTTGACATGGAATGACCCGTATGAAAACACTCTTTATTATTGTAAAGGGTCAAGACTTAGACTGAGCTCTGAGGATCATATGAACAGGGCCGTTTCTGGCTTTTTGGGGGGGTCTTATGCAAAACCGAGGCGGGTGGGGTGGGAGAGGCTGTTTTTGTACGAGTTCAAATCCTTTAAAAATGTGAAAAAAATTCTCTCCACTCCCATCAAAACATTAAAAATAAACGTGTGTCACTGTTTAGATGAAAAGAGCAAAAAATGAAAACATTTCTAGACTGAAAATTCAATCAACATCCATAGAATTGTTGCAAATTTACAAGAAAAAAAAAAATCCCAAATTTTCAAGAAAAAAGTCACTATTTCATGAGAAAAATGACAAATTTATGAGGAAAAAAGTCACAAATTTGTGAGAAAAAAAAGTCACAAATTGACAAGGAAAAAAATTGCAAATTTGTCGAAAAAAAAACCCAAACTTGCAAATTTACAAGAAAGATGTCACTAATTTATGAGGAAAAAAATTGTAAATTTACAAGAAAAAGTCACAAATTGACAAGTAAAAAATTGCAAATTTAGTAGAAACAATTGCAAATTTACAAGAAAGTCACAAATAACAGGAAAAAAGTTGTAAATTTGCAAGATAAGTCATAAATTCACAAGAAAAAAATTCAAATTTACAAAAAAAGTCACAAATTTATAAGAAAAAAGTAACAAATTCACAAGAAAAAAATGGCAATTTATGAGGAAAAAATCTCAAATTTACAAGGAAAAAGTCACAAATTACAAGAAAAATGTCACAAATTCATGAGGAAAAAATGACATATTTATGAATTTAAAAAGTTGCAAATTGATGCTAAAAATGTAAATTTACTAAAAGAAATCACAAATTTACAACAAAAATGTTACCAGTTTAAGATAAAAAAAAAATAAAATTGCAAGTTCAGGAGAAGAAAGCTGAAGGTATACTGAGAATGAACTTGCAGCTTTGGGAACACCTGTGGGCTGACGGGCCCCTGTATTTGCTTACTCTGCTTCATAGCAAAAACAGCTGTTTGTAGAAATTATGTCAAATACAGGTACACAGAGGAGATACGTTAGCTGTTCAAAATGTCCTGTTTCGCAGAAACTGCCTTGCAACAATGGTTCTAAAGTAAATACTTTGTTTAATCCCCAATGCTGCAACTCTCCTGCTCTTGTCATTAGGGGTAAGGGGGCTGTACATATGGTACCAACAGCACCACCTAGTGGAATTTCTTCTGTTACTCAAAGCTAACTGGATTCTGAAAGGAATCATTTTAGATTTGAAGTGAAACACTGCTTTTTCATTTGCCTGTTCATGTGTTGGAGAGGAGACAAGTCCAGGGAAGTGACGGGCTGAAAACATCTTGTCTAGAACTGGCCTGGAAGTGTCAGAATAGAAACTTTTTACTCTAAACTGAAGGTGTTTTGCTTGCCACAATAACACAGACCCTCAGTGGCTTTTCTTTGTAGTTAACATGTTTTATGTTATCATTGTGTTAAATGGATAATTGGTATCCCCATATACACTACTCACCAAAAGTTAGGGATATTTGGCTTTCGGGTGAAATTTATGGAAAATGTAAAAAGTTCATGCTACAGTGAGATAATCTCATGAAAGTAGGGCATTTAAGTAGAAGCATGCAATGGTGATTTCCTCATCTCAAATAATTTATTGAAACAAAAGCCAACAACAGTCATGGGTATACCACAACAAAAATGTCAATGTCTCAATAACTTGTCATGTACCCTTGAGCATCAATTACAGCTTGACAATGACGTCTCATGCTGTTCACAAGTCGACTTATTGTCTGCTGAGGCATGGCATTCTATTCTCCTTGAAGGGTGGCCCTTAGGTCATTGAAGTTGTGGGGTGCAGGGTTACGAGCCTCTACACGGCGACTCAGATGATCCCACAGGTTTTCTATGGGATTCAGGTCTGGAAAAAGTGCAGGCCACTCCATTTGAGGTACCCCAGCCTCCAGCAGCCGTTCCCAAATGATGCAACCTCGATGAGCTGGAGTATTGTCATCCATGAAGATAAAATTAGGCCTGTGTTGTTCATGCAGGGGCACAATGACTGGATTAATGATGTTATTCAGGTAGTATTGGCTTGTCACTGTACCATTCACAAGGTGTAGGGCAGTTCTGTATTGCCTAGACACATCTGCCTAGACTGTAACACCACCACCACCAAAGGCTCGTCTGGTGACAGCAATGACTGATGCATACTGCTCTTCTTGACGTCTCCAACATTGTTGGCAGCCATCATTTCTGCTCAACGTGAATTTACTTTCATCAGAGAACAGCACTGAGGCCCACTGGTCCCTTGTCCAGCGTAAATGCTCCCTGGCCCATGCAAACGATGATGCCTGTGCCTGAAGGTGTGGTCAGGTACCCTTGCAGGTCATCTAGCATGCAGACTACGCTGATGTAAATGGTTTTGAATGGGCTGACGTGACACTTGGGCATCTCTCACCTACCTTAAATGTGCCTGGAGTTGAGTGGCATTCTTCATCCGGTTCTGTAGGGCATTGTTCATAATGAAGTGGTCATCAGCGTGGGATGTGGCCAAAGGACGTCCACTTCTATGCCTTTCTGTGACTCTTCCAGTCTCTCTGTGTCTGTTGCAACCTGCTGATGACACTCTGTGACACTCTAAGCTCAGTGCCCACTTCCTCTGAAAACATTCTGTTTGAAGTCTTACAATGGCGAGGTACTGTTGATCAGTTGTTAGGTGTTGTCTTGATCTCATGTTGTCAAAATGTGAACAGCATGATGAAGAGGATTGTTTAAATACCAATTGTAATTGAACCAGAAAATTTATTGGTCGATTCATGGATCAAACACCTGTTGTGAATTTTGCCGTGAAGCACCTTGTTAGACAACAGCAAGTTATGCAAAAAGTACTGAAATATTGAATAGTTGGACATGTGCATTCAAAATGTTAGAGAAGGTCAAATTAAGTTCACCTGTAGAGGTTGTAGTGCATTTTATGTCCATCCTGCAATTTCACCCAGAAGCTGAATATCCCTAGCTTTTTGTGAGTAGTGTATGTCACCACCAACTGAGTGTTTGCCATCACAACCCAAACACACAGTATAGATGCATGGAAGTACCTCATTCAACCTCAGTAATGGTGTGAAGCCAATAAAGCACAGTACAAATTTACAGCAATGACTATATCATCCCATTTTGTCTTGTTGTAACAATAAAAATATGAGTTCTGTCTTCCTAAGATGTCAGAGCTTCACAATCCTTTGAGTCTTCACAGTGTTACCGGAACTTTAACAAACCAGACATCTGGAAAGTTAGACTTGAGATTAAGTAAACAAAGTACACATATGCACAAGAACATCATAACAATACTGTAAAACAATACAGGACTTGCTCCTCAAGTCCTGTTCAGACCAGCTGTGTGGGATTGTGGAGTACATCTTCAACCTGAGCCTGAAGCTGGGGAGAGTACCACAGCTGTGGAAAACATCTTGTGTGGTACCTGTACCAAAGACTTCACACCCCAAAGACCTGAACAGCTACAGACCAGTGGCCTTGACGTCCCACATGATGAAGACCCTGGAGAGACTGCTCCTTGCTCACCTCTGCCCCCTGGTGGGACCAGCGATGGATCCACTCCAGTTCACCTACCAGCATGGCATTGGGGTGGAGGATGCGGTGATCTTCCTCCTTCACCATTCTCTGTCCCACCTGGAGAAGCCTGGGAATGCGGTGAGGATCATGTTCTTTGACATCTCCAGTGCTTTCAACACCATCCAACCGATGATCCTGAAGGACAAGCTGCTGTGCGCAGGGGTGGACCAGCACCTGTCATCATGGATCCTGGACTACCTCACTAACCGGCCTCAGTTTGTGAGAACCCGGGACTGTGTGTCTGACACGATCATCGGTAGCACGGGGGCCCCCCAGGGAACGGTTTTGGCTCCCTTCCTGTTCACCCTTTATACTGCGGACTTCTCACACAACACACTGCCATCTACAGAAGTTCTCTGATGACTCTGCGATCGTGGGCCTCATCTCCAATGGAGATGAAGCTGAGTACAGAGGGCTTATCCAGGACTTCGTGGACTGGTGCCATCGGAACTGCCTCCAGATCAACACGAGGAAAACTAAGGAGCTGGTGGTGGACTGCCACAGGCAAGGACAACCCCTCACAGCACCAGTAAATATACAGGGAACAGACATCAAGATGGTCACATCCTATAAGTACCTGGCTGTTCATCTGAACAATAAACTAGACTGGTCACACAATACTGACGCACTCTACAAGAAGGGACAGCGCAGGCTGTTCCTGCTGAGGAGACTCAGGTCTTTTGGTGTACAAGGGGCGCTGCTGAAGACATTCTATGACACGGTGGTGGCATCAGCCATCACTTTTGGAGTGGTCTGCTGGGGCAGTGGCATTACGGCAGCCGATAGGAAGAGACTGAACAAACTGATCAAGAAAGCTAGCTCTGTCCTGGGGCAGCGCCTTGACCCAGTGGAGGAGATGGGAGAGAGAAGGATGGTGGCCTAAACTGTCATCTCTGCTGGAGTCCGAGTTCCACCCTATGCAGGACATACTGAATGCACTGAGGAGCTCATTTAGCAGCAGACTACATCATCCCAGGTGCACAACCGAGAGGTTTCGCAGGTCCTTCCTACCAATGGCTGTCAGACTGTACAACCTAAGCAGGGCTGCTCGCAGAGATAGCAAAAAGACGTGACAACCTAATAGTTTTGAATGCAAAAGACGCAATAGACTTATACGATGGTCCCCTCCGGCATACAACTAGGAAAATACCGGTCGCTATGGAGGGTGAGAATATGTATAGGTACATAATCATACCATGTAGGATAACTAAGTAGACGGTTGTGCTGTTTCATCCCATCCATCAACAATGCTCTGCACTGTGTGTGTTTATATATTTACATATTTATTCCATCTAGCTACAATGCGCCGCACTGTGTTTTTATATATCTACATATTATTCCATCTAGCTACAATGCTCCGCACTGGCTGTGTTTATATATCTACATATTTATTCCATCTAGCTACAATGCGCCGCACTGTGTTTTTATATATCTACATATTATTCCATCTAGCTACAATGCTCCGCACTGTGTGTGTTTATATATTTACATATTTATTCCATCTAGCTACAATGCTCTGCACTGTGTGTCTATATATATATATATATATATATATATATATATATATATATATATATATATATATATATATATATATTTATGTTTATATGTACATATATATACTTGCTGCCCTTGTTTCTTTTTTTTCTCTCGCCTTCTGATTGTTGCTCTGAGTGTTGCTATCCCTGTGCTGTTGCAATCCTGGAATTTTCCCATTGTGGGACTAATAAAGGCTTATCTTATCTTATCTTATCTTAATAATAAACCTTCTGTTAGAACATGCTGGTGACCTATACTCTGATTTATTTACAAGGTTCTCTAGGAGCCCGCATCAATGAACTCAAACAGCGAGTCATCGCTGAAAACCCTCATCGTTACGCAGTCGCTGTACCACGTGAGCGCCTCCAAACATTTTTATATTTGGCCCTAACAAACAGAATGGCCCAGCACAGACACGGCTCAGCGTGTGTGTTAATGTCCCCACAGATACCACCAGACCCAAGAAACCTCATGAGAAGGATGGGGTGGAGTACCATTTTGTCACCAAGCAGCAGTTTGACGCAGATGCTCTGAACAACAAGTAGGTCTATCACAGGCACCATGCTGCTTTTGTGTAAGCTTTTATTGGTTTGGTGTTCAAATTAAAGGTCTGCTCCTTGCTTTACAGGTTTATAGAGCACGGGGAGTACAAAGAAAACCAGTATGGCACCAGTATAGAGGCCATCCGCTCTGTGCAGGCCAAGAATAAGATGTGTATAGTTGATGTACAGCCTGAGGTAACTTCTTTATGTTCATACAAGTGCACCACACAAATGTTCTTTTTTTTTTTTTTTTTTTCCACAATATCTTTATTGAACCTTTTTTTTTTTTTTTTAACAAACATGATACAAACAATCAAACACTAACACTAAAGTACTACAAAAAAAAAAAAAAATGCACTAAAAACACCAACAACCACCAACAAAATCAAGTCTTCAACAATGCTCCTCTGTTTAGTCTAGACAATCCAATACATAAGTATACATATTATGTTCACCAGTTTGGAATTTACAAGGTCCACACACATCATTCACCTTCTTCTTCAAGAGTTATGTTTAAATTTTTTACATAATCAATAAAAGGTCTCCATATATTCTCAAACACAATTTCCTTTGATTTTAGTATATATGTTATTCTTTCTAATGGAAGGTTTGTTAACATCTGTCTTAACCACTGAGTCACATCTGGTCTATGAGTCTTTTTCCATAATAGTGCAATACATTTTTTGGCATTAAGCAAACTGAGGTCTATGAATGTTCTTTCACTTTATTAAAATTATGCTTTTCTGGGTACAGACCCAACAAAAACAGTTTAGGATTCAATATGATTTGTTTTGAGATTATTTTTTCAATTGTTACCCTCACCTCTTCCCAAAACATTCTTATTAATCTACATTCCCATAAACAATGAAATAGGGTTCCTTTACTTTCCATGCATTTTGTGCATGTATCTGGTATATTTTTGTTATATCTATTTAACTCCTCCGGTGTAACATACATCCGCATTAACCATTTGAAATGTATCAATTTAAGGCGTGCATTTATTGATTTGGTTTGAGCTTCTGTACAAGCCAATTCCCATTGTTCCTCTGAAATTTCAATTTGCAGATCTTCTTTCCAGTAGTTTAATCTTTTCAGTGAATTTTCACTTGAAGATAGTGTCAGTGAGTTATAAAACTCTGAAATAATACCCTTTCTTTTACTATCTTTCATCATCATTTTTTCCAAGGATGAATAAATAGGTTGAGTGAGAGCTTTATTTTGATTTGATCGAATAAAGTTTCTAAGTTGAAGATATTTAAAAAAATGTGTTCTATTGAGATTAAATTTGATCCTCAGCTCTTCAAAAGACATTATGTTGTCTGCACATGGCAAATATAAATCCTGAATCTTTTGTATCCCTTTTAAATTCCATACTTTAAATACAGCGTCCGCTCTCCCTGGTTTAAAATATTGATTACCCCATATTGGACTAAATTGTGACAATAACTGTGGTTCTTTTTAAATAGTTTTTAGCTTCACACCATATTTTGATCATATGCTTTACAAATGGATTTTTAACTTGTTTTTGTAATTTTTTTGCCGAATCTGAGTATATGAATATGGGAAGAGGTAAAGGTAAATTGTATGATTCCATTTCAGTCCAGTGAGGGAGATCATTTGATGAAAAATAATATGTCATAGACCTCAGTTGTGCCGACCAATAATACAACATAAATTTGGACATTTCAGACCTCCACGATCAAATGGTAAATATAATAAAGACAAACGTAATCTAGCCCTCCTGTTGTTCCATATAAATTCCACTAACTTTTTTTTTATTCTTGAGAATAGATCTAAAGGTGGTGATAAGGGAATGTATTGAAATAAATAAAGTATTTTAGGTAAAATATTACTTTTAAGTATATTGATTCTCCCGATCATCGACATTGGTAGTGACATCCATCTCTGAGTTAACTCATTGATATCTGACATTAAGGCTTCATAGTTGACACTGGCGACTGATTCTAGCTTAGGCATAATTTGGATTCCTAAATATTTAAACTGATTTACAACACTGAATTGATTTACCTCAGGGCCTGGGTAATTTCTCTGGGTCTCATTTAGCATTAATATTGAAGATTTAGTTTTATTTATTTTATATCCTGATATTTCCCCAAAATTCTTTATTAAATTCAACAAGGTTGGAATTGATTTTTTTAGATTCGACATAAACAAAATTATGTCATCGGCGTACAGGGAGATTTTATGTTCTGTTGGTCCAACTTTAATTCCATATATTTGTGAATGTAAACGTATCGCTATCGCTAAAGGTTCAATTGCCATAGTAAACAGTAAAGGTGAAAGTGGACAGCCTTGTCGACATCCTCTATTGATTTTTATTGGTTTTGAAATATTGTTATTTGTTAGGATTTCTGCTGTAGCATTATTGTATATTATTTGAACCCATTTTATGAAATTATTTCCAAGTCCAAACCTTTGTAGGACTTCAAAAAGAAAGGGCCATTCAACTTTATCAAAGGCCTTTTCGGCGTCCAATGATAGGAGAGCTGTATCCGGTGCTTCTTTATTAAAATAAATAATATTAAATAGTCTTCTTACATTATGGAAGCCTTGTCTACCCTTTATAAAGCCATTCTGATCTCGATTAATAATATTTGGTAAAATTTCTTGTATTCGTCTTGCTAAAATTTTACAGATTATCTTAAGGTCGGCGTTTAATAGGCTTATTGGTCTCATATTTTCACATTTATTAGAGGGCTTACCTGGTTTTGGCAGCAGTATAATTAAGGCATTATTTATGTATGATGGTAAATTATTATTTTGAAATGCTTCTAAAACCATTTCCAAAAAAGGTTTTATTAATTTATTCTTAAATTTTTTATAAAGGTCAACTGGAAGACCATCTGGTCCTGCACTTTTTCCTGATTTCATATTATCAATGGCTAGCCCAACTTCTTCTTGACTAATTTTAGAATCCAATATCTCCCTGTTTTCATTTGGAATACACGGTATAGATAGTTCGTTCAAAAACCCATTTAGTTTTGTTAAATCAGGTTCATTTTTGGTATCATATAATTTTTCATAGTAATCTCTAAAGGCTCTATTAATTTCTAAAGGATCTATAACTACCTGTCCGTTACTTATAATACTGGTAATTGGTGTTTTAATTTCCAATTGTTTAATCTGCCATGCTAATAACTTTCCCGATTTTTCACCTTGTTCATAAAAAGATTGTTTCAATCTTAGAAGACTCGAGGCAGCTCTATTCGCTGATTTTTTGTCGTATTCAGCTCTCAAACTCAGTAATTCATTCTCCAACCTTGGGTCACTTCCTGCATACACTTTTTCCTGAAGATTTTTTATTTTATGTTCCAATTTAGCTCTCTCCTCTCGAGTCTTCTTAGATTTTGATCCTGTATAACTAATAATATGTCCCCTAATAAAAGCTTTGAAAGCCTCCCACTTTACACATGCTGATGTTTGTGTAGTATTGATGTCAAAGAACTCGTCTATCTGTTTTTCTATATACTTGACAAATTCCTCATCCTGAAGCCATTTATGCTGAAATTGCCATCTACCTGATTCCTTTGTCAATTTTTTATCTACATATATTAGACAACAGGGTGCATGATCAGAGATCACGATGTTATCATAAAAGCAGTTTTGAATCTTGGACCTTAATTCTGTGGAAATCAAAAAATAATCAATACGTGAGAATGTCTTGTAGGTACTGGAATAACAAGAATAGGCTTTAACTTGTGGTTTCATTTCTCTCCATATATCTAACAATCTCAATTCTTTCATAAAATGATTAATAGTCATCCTACATCCAATGTGCGTACAATCCAGTCCTGTTGATCTATCCACACCTGGATTCAATGTACAATTAAAATCCCCTGCTATTATATGTTGCCCTGTAAGTGATGATAAGATGAGAAATAAATTAGCAAAGAACTTCTGATCATCTATATTGGGACCATATAAGTTCACAAGATTTATATTTTCTAATAGCAAAGAACCTTGAATGATTACATATCTTCCAAATTTGTCTCCAATTACATTTTTCACTTGAAAAGGAACTGATTTATGTATGAGAGTCATAACTCCCCTGGCTCGGGATGAAAATGAAGAGGTGAATACACTTCCCTGCCATCTACTCCTAATTCTTTTAACATCCTCCTCTATCAGATGAGTTTCTTGTAAAAACACAATTCTTGAACCCATGTCCTTTATTTTATTCATAACTTGTTTAAGTTTTTTTAAATTTTGTAGACCTCTGCAATTCCATGAAGTTAAATTAAGGTTAACACTTTGGTCCATGATCAATAGAGAGTTTGGGATTACCTTGCAGTGTAAACATGCTCATACAGAGAAGCAAAAACATGAGTGGTTGAACATTCATCCTACAAACTACACACAAACAAATTTCCCCTTCCCACACTTGTGGCAAACCCCCCAAAATCAAAAGAAAAATTCTGTCTCCCGATATAGCCATCGACCGTTCCACACCCACGGGGAACAGCCTAAGCCACTCCTTCTTCATCCTCCCAATCACCCTAACTCTACTGCTTTTAATGACGTAACATTAACTCTCCTCTGTAGTTTTCCAACTTAACTCCAAAATTTTTAACAACTTTGTACATCATAGTTTTTTTTTTTTTTTTGTTTGTTTGTTATGTTTTTGTTTTGTTTTTTTAATATATAATACAATCTATATTTTGTAAACTTACTATTTACTTCAAGTCAGTCAGATGCCTGTGCAAATGCTTAATTATTCTACCTTATATTTTGTTCATGCTTAGCTCCCACCAGTCTCTTCTTCTTCTTTGATCTTCTTGATGAACTCCTGCGCCTCCTCTGGGGTCTTGAAGATGTGGGTTCTGCCCTCATACGTGGTCAGCAGTCTCGCAGGATAGATTACACCATGACGAATCCCAAGGTTGCGCAGCTCCTTACGTACGGGATCAAACTGCTTCCTCAATTGCTGGATTCCTGTGGCCAAATCTGGGTAGAACCGCACCTGCTGGTCCTGGTGTTTAATCTCTCCTTTAGCACGTGCAGCGTTGAAGATCTTCATCCTGTCTCTGTTGCTAAGAAACTTCATAATTAAGGTCCTCGGCGGTCCCTTATCTCTCCGTGGGCCAATACGATGTGCTTTTTCCAGAACCACTGCTGATTGCAACTCCTCGCTGCCCAGCACCTCCGGAATCCACTTTTCCAGAAAGGAACATACGTCCCGACCTTCTGATTCCTCTGGAAGACCCACCAGCCTCAAATTATTCTGTCTCGACCGAGATTCCAAATCCAAAATATTATCTTCCAGAGATTTATTTTTTTTTTCCAAAGTGCGCACCTTTAATTGAAGACGGGTGACGTCATCTTCAGCACTAGCGAGACGGAGCTCCATCTGCGCCGTTCGTTCTACACAGTCACCCAATTCCTTTCTTATTCCTTCCAGCGCTGTCATAATCCCATCAAATCTAGAGGAAAAGTCCGCTCTCATTGAACTCATGGCAGCCATCAGCGCATCTGCGCCATTCCCCGCAGAAATCGCACCGCCGCCAGCCTCCTCCGCCATATATGGAGCCTTGTTTGCTGCGTCACAGACCTGAAAGTCCGTTAATTTGGACTGTTTCGGCGGCTCGCTTTTTCCTTTTCCTGGTTTTCCAGCCTTAGGCTTCGCCGACATATCCTCGCCCAAATGCTGGGATACGTTCTGTCCCAAATGAGAGAGTTATTTGCCGATTTTTTTTCTCCAGGAGCAGAGCAGAGCGAGACACGTCCGTCCTACGTGGCAGCCATAACCGGAAGTCCCCAAATGTTCTTTTTTGACCTGAATGTTCTTCTGTTATTGACTGGAAATGTTTTCTCCTCTCCAGGCCCTGAAGAGACTGCGGACTGCAGAGTTCAAGCCGTACGTCATATTTGTCAAACCTCGCATTCCTGAGAGCAGACGCCGGCGCAGTGCAGCCACCTCACCAGGAGGGGGCGAACATGGCCGCATCACAGTGAGTCCAACCTTCACGCCCAGCTGTGGCTTCTTTTGTGTCTTATACTGCATTTTTTTTTGTTATTTTTCATCATCTTTATATAGGGATAATGTTACAGCAATGGATGCTCACAGTAAATGGTCAAGGTTATATGAGGAATTTCCATTAAGGATGGGAAAAATTGACCAAAAATGACTGAACTGTTAATCTTGCAAAGCTTTTGCCCAAGAATAGAAATAAAGATCAAGTCGTCTTCTTCTTCTTCTTCTTCTTCTTCTTCTTCTTCTTCTTCTTCTTCTTCTTCTTCTTCTTCTTCTTCTTCTTCTTCTTCTGTCTGCTCCCTTAAGGGGTTGTCACAGCGGCTCATCTGCCTCCATCTCACCCTATCCCTTGCATCTTCCTTTGTAACAGTAGCCCTCTCCATCTCCTCCTTCACTACATCCATGAATCTTCTCTGTGGTCTTCCTCTTTTCCTCCTGTCTGGTAGCTCCATCTTCAACATCCTTCCTCCAATATATCCACTATCCCTCCTCTGCACATGTGCAAACCATCTCAGCCTTGCCTCTCTTAGTTTGTCTCCAAACTGCTCAACCTGAGCTGCATCTCTGATATACTCATTTCTAATCCTGTCCTCCTAGTCACTCCCAATGAAAATCTTAGCATCTTCAACTCTGCCACCTCCAGCACCATCTCCTGTCTTTTTGTCAGCACCACTGTCTCCAACCATACATCATCCCAGGTCTCACTACCGTCTTGTAAATCTTCCTTTTCACTCTAGCTGCTATCCTTCTGTCAAATCACCACTGACACTCATCTCCACCCACTCCATCCTGCCTACACTCTCTTCTTCACCACTCTTGTGCATTTTCCATTGCTTTGGATGGTTGACCCCGGTATTTAAACTCATCTATTTTCACTACCTCTATTCCTTGCATCTTCACCGTTGCACCTGCCTCCCTCTCATTCACACTTATATATTCTGTTTTGCTTCTGCTGACTTTCATTCCTCTTTTCTCCAGAGTATACCTCCACTTCTCCAGGTTCTCTTCCACCTCCTCCCTACTCTCTTTACAGATCACAGTGTCTTGTGTGTAGCGGATTTGAAACTGTTATCTGCGTCTGCGTTGTGTTGTGTAGGGAAATAACTCCAACAGTGGGTTCACAACTGCCACTTTATTCTATGAAAGACAAGGATTAATCAGTGGGGCACACACAGCAGCAGCACACTCTCGTCCCATCTGTGCAGGGTCCAAGCAGTTTCTTTTTTAAACATGTGCTGCATTACAAAATTATATACAGTATTAACAAAATACATTCCAAAAGTCAAACCAAAAACACAGTAAAACTGAAATAAATAAAAATCAAATAAACACAATTGTACTCAAAAGCATCAATAAATAAAAAGACACACTCAAATTAGACAGTTACATATAAAAATAAAAACAAAAAAATATAATGTGACTCAAAGTATTAATTAAGATAAGCCTTTATTAGTCCCACAATGGGGAAATTCCAGGATTGCAACAGCACAGGGATAGCAACACTCAGAGCAACAATCAGAAGGCAAGAAAAAACAAGAGCAGCGAGTATACATATGTAGAATCAGAATCAGAATCAGAATCAGATTTATTGCCATTGTTCATGTAGTACACAAACTAGGAATTTGTCTCGGTGCAATGCTGCAACATTAAACATGATAAGATAAAGGAAATAAAAAACTATACATGCAATAAGTGTAGAATAAGAATGAGTAATACTAGTCAAAGCAGTTTTTAAATATATTAGCGAGCAGCAGATATTGTGGAGTACCACATAGTGCAGTCGGTAGTGCAAAAGAAAACAGTGATAATTGTCATGAGACCGGTTGAGCTGCTGTACGTAGTGCACGAGAGTCAGTATATGAGTATATAAACACACAGTGCGGAGTATTGTAGCTAGATGGAATGAATATGTAAATATATAAACACACACAGTGTGGAGCATTGTAGCTACATGGAATAAATATGTGAATATATAAATACACACAGTGTGGAGCATTGTAGCTAGATGGAATAAATATGTAAATATACTGTATAAATACACACAGTGTGGAGCATTGTAGCTAGATGGAATAAATATGTAAATATATAAACACACACAGTGTGGAGCATTGTAGCTAGATGAAATAAATATATAAATATATAAACAAACACAGTGCGGAGCATTGTAGCTAGATGGAATGAAACAGCACAACCGTCTACTTCGTTATCCTACATGGTATGATTATGTACCCATACATATTCTCACCCTCCATAGCGACCGGTATTTTCCCAGTTGTATACCGGAGGGGACCATTGTGTAAGTCTATTGCATCTTTTGCATTCAATACTATTAGGTTGTCACATCTTTTTGCTATCTCTGCGAGCAGCCCTGCTTAGGTTGTACAGTCTGACAGCCGTAGGTAGGAAGGACCTGCAAAACCTCTCGGTTGTGCACCTAGGATGATGTAGTCTGCTGCTAAATGAGCTCCTCAGTGCATTCAGTATGTCCTGCATAGGGTGGAACTCGGACTCCAGCAGAGATGACAGTTTAGCCACCACCCTTCTCTCTCCCATCTCCTCCACTGGGTCAAGGCGCTGCCCCAGGACAGAGCTAGCTTTCTTGATCAGTTTGTTCAGTCTCTTCCTATCGGCTGCTGTAATGCCACTGCCCCAGCAGACCACTCCAAAAGTGATGGCTGATGCCACCACCGTGTCATAAAATGACTTCAGCAGCACTCCTTGTACACCAAAAGACCTGAGTCTCCTCAGTAGGAACAGCCTGCACTGTCCCTTCTTGTAGAGTGCGTCGGTATTGTGTGACCGGTCTAGTTTATTGTTCAGATGAACACCCAGGTACTTGTAGGATGTCACCATCTCGATGTCTGTTCCCTGTATATTTACTGGTGCTGTGAGGGGTTGTCCTTGCCTGCGGCAGTCCACCACCAGCTCCTTAGTTTTCCTCGCATTGATCTGGAGGCAGTTCCGATGGCACCAGTCCACAAAGTCCTGGATAAGCCCTCTGTACTCAGCTTCATCTCTGTTGGAGATGAGGCCAACAATCGCAGAGTCGTCAGAGAACTTCTGTAGATGGCAGTGTGTTGTGTTGTGTGAGAAGTCCGCAGTATAAAGGGTGAACAGGAAGGGAGCTAAAACCGTTCCCTGGGGGGCCCCCGTGCTACCGATGATCGTGTCGGACACACAGTCCCGGGTTCTCACAAACTGAGGCCGGTTTGTGAGGTAGTCCAGGATCCATGATGACAGGTGCTGGTCCACCCCTGCGCACAGCAGCTTGTCCTTCAGGATCATCGGTTGGATGGTGTTGGAAAGCACTGGAGAAGTCAAAGAATATGATCCTCACCGCATTCCCGGGCTTCTCCAGGTAGGACAGAGAACGGTGAAGGAGGAAGATCACCGCATCCTCCACCCCAATGCCATGCTGGTAGGCAAACTGGAGTGGCTCCATCGCTGGTCCCACCAGGGGGCGGAGGTGAGCAAGGAACAGTCTCTCCAGGGTCTTCATCATGTGGGACGTCAGGGCCACTGGTCTGTAGCTGTTCAGATCTTTGGGGTGGGAAGTCTTTGGTACAGGTACCACACAAGATGTTTTCCACAGCTGTGGTACCCTCCCCAGCTTTAGGCTCAGATTGAAGATGTACTCCACAATCCCACACAGCTGATCTGCACAGGACTTGAGGAGCTTTGCGCTGATGCCATCCGGTCCCGACGCCTTCCTCGCCTTGATCTTCCTCAGCTCTGTCCTCACCTGGGTCATAGTGAGGGTCAGGTTGGGGGGCTGTGTGTTGGGAGTGGGAGGGGGTGTTGGTGGAGTGGGGAGTGGGCAGCAGGACTTGATGTCTTCAGAGGCAACAGTGGTTGTTGTGCAGTCAGGGGGGAGGGCGGTTGGTCAAACCTATTGAAAAACAGATTCAGATTGTTCGCCCACTCCCTGCCCCCCGTGGCCTGGGGGGAGGTATTCTGGAGCCCAGAGATGGTTTTAAGGTTTCTCCAGACCCCGCTGATGTCGCTCTGTTGCAGCTTGTCCTCCATCTTCTTCCTGAAGCTGTCCTTGCCTTCTCTGATCTTTCTCCTCAGCTCCCTCTGTACGGACTTCAGCATCTCCCTGTTCCCCGACCTGAAGATCCTCTTCTTCTCTCTCAGAAGTGTTTTTATCTCAGGGTTGATCCAGGGTTTGTTGTTTGAGCAATGCCGTATGGTCTTGGTGGGAACGGTGTTGTCCACACAGAAGCTGATGTAGTCCGTGATGGTGTGAGTGAGGCCATCGATGTCCTCACCATGTGGATCGCAGAGCTGCTCCCAGGCGGTGGTTTCAAAACAGCCCTTTAGAGCGTCCATTGCCTCCTCAGACCATAACTTCACTGTGCGCATGACCGGAGGTTGTCTGTGCACTAGGGGTTTGTACACCGGCCGGAGATGAACCAAGTTGTGATCCGATCTCCCGAGTGGGGGGAGTTGTGATGAGGTATACGCCTCCTTAGTGTTTGCGTAGAATAAGTCCAGTGTTTTATTGTCTCTAGTGTGGCATGTGACATACTGGGTAAACGTGGGTAGAATGGGAGACAGTGAAACATGGTTGAAATCGCCTGAGATGAGGAGAAGAGCATCTGGGTGTTCTGTCTGCAGCCTGCCAGTTACTGAGTGGATGACATCACGCGCTGTCCCAGCGTTCGCCGTTGGATTTGCATAAATAACAATGCAGATCACGTGTGAGTATTCCCTCGGGAGATATGTAGGCCGCGTGCTAACAGCTAGCAACTCGATGTCTTTGCTGCAGTGTTGTTGTTTAACAATGATATGTCTCGGTCTGCACCAGTTGTTGTTAACATACATTATCATTCCACCGCCCCTTGCTTTGCCACTGTCTGGTGTACAGTCTGCCCGTATCGCGTGGAAACCCTCCAGTTCAATGTTAGCATCTGCTGCTAGTCCTGTTAGCCAAGTCTCTGTAAATAGGAACAGGCTACACTCCCGGTATATGCTATCGTAGCGGGAGATAGCCGTTAGCTCATCTACCTTTCCCAGTATCGATCGTACATTCCCCATAGCAACGGATGGGAGGGTGGGTCTGTACCTTATATTTCTTGCCCGCCGTCTTACTCCAGAACGACACCCACATCGTTTTCACCTCAGTTCTCCCGGTATGTCAAGTTTTTCCGTTAGCACCGAGTGGCGGTTGAGTGCTAGCAGCTCTTCTCTGCTGTACTGTCTCCTGCTATAAACAGTGGCTCCGTCCACCGGCTCGGGAGACATTTGGGGCGATCTGTGTGTCTGTGATATTAACTTAAGTGCAGCTTCAAATAAATCTCACATTATAACATTTTTAACATGAAACATACCTATGAAAGACAGGCATTAATCAGTGGGATACACACAGCAGCAGCACACTCTCGTTCCGTCTAATTGCAAAAGGGAAAAAAAAACGGCCTCTGAGCAGACACGACAACAAAACAGCAATAAAATTGATATTTTCCTTCTTAGAAGTTACTAACCCTTAATGAAAACCCTTCTGCAGTGTTATGCGATTATCAATAAGCACTTACTACAGCAAAGAAGACAAAGTTTAAACTTAAAAACTCATTAGAAAGAGAGGAGAGCCACACACACCCATCTTACCTGTGCAGGGTCCACAGTTTTTGCCGGGAAAACCCCTGCATGCGCAATGAGCCCACTCCCTGTGTCCCACCAATTAATGACCCACTCTGTCTCCCACCTCATAGGGAAAGTTAACAAAGGGAAGTTGGCCAGACTCCCAAATGTTCACTTGCAAAACAAGTGCCTTATACACTCCCTCAAACAAATATCATGACAGTTATTATTTTATAATGCATGTTACCCTGAATATGAACCAATTCAAAATACATGACTTGCAGTAAGATAAATGTAAATGTATAACATAAAGACAGTATAATTGGTTTGGAAACCAAGTCTTCCTTATGAAAATAAACTTCTAGTAAACCCACCAACCACAATGCTTGTGTGTATGTTCTTTTGTGTCGCGTTCTGAATCAGTCTGTTCATTGGTTTCACTACCCTTCCAACTCTTGTTCTAATCTGATGTACTGCATTACTCTGGGGGTAATCTCATGAATCACAGGGGCTCCAGAGGTGTTTTCACTGGTCGCCTGAGCCTGAGGTTGGGTTTGCTCTGCTGCTTTCTCAGGTAGCTCACTTCCATCATTGACCTCGTCCTCAGTGTGGACAGGCACTTCACCTTCAGTATTACTGTCACACCCATGACACTCCTCAGAATATGACTCAACACTGGCACCATCTCCAACACTGTCACTTGTTTGGGGCTCTACAGCACCTGGCTCATGATTGGTCATTTCAGCTACCCAGGAAGCTTTGTGCTGTGTACGGTCACAGTTGGATTTAATGGACAAGACATTCCCTTCAGACCCATTCTCCCCTCGTTCAGTGTCACTGACAAAAGACAATTCAGCATCACGATCCATTTCAATGGGTAGGAAATTGGCCTGCAAAAGCAGATTTCTGATTTCTTTTACAACCTTTCCCTGTCCATTACTGGTGTTTCTGATGTGGTATGTATGACAGTTGAGGTTTTTAGAGATCACCGTGTAGAGAATGGACTCCCACCTATCAGCCAACTTCCTGCGACCACGCTCACCCTTGTTAGCTAAGAGGACTCTATCTCCCTCTTCAATGTTGCCACCTTTTTGTTTTTTGTTATACAGGTCTGCCTGATGCCGTTGACTGGATTCAGCATTTGGTTTGAGCCAGCGCAAGAGCATCCTTGAGGTCATCTCTCATTTTTTTGACATAGCTGTGATAGTCTGTTACATCATTGTCTCTTTCAGTGTTGTGAAACATGACATCCACTGGCAGTCTGGGGATACGCCCGTACATCAAATAAAAGGGAGCATAGCCTGTAGACTCGTGAGCAGTACAGTTGTAGGCAAAAGTTAGTGTCTGCAGCATCTGTGGCCACTTGTGTTTTTCTCTGAGTGGCAGAGTTCTGATCATATTCCCCAATGTTCTATTGAATCTTTCAGTGTGGCCATTGCCCATAGGATGATTGGGCGTTGTCCTTGGTTTTTTGCACACCAACCACCTGCAACAATTCTTGAATGAGCTCGCTTTCAAAACTGGCACCTTGGTCTGAATGAATTCTTTGGGGGAACCCATAAACACAGAAGTATATGTCCCACAACTGACGTGCAACTTGTTTAGTTGTTTGGTCTGAGCACTTAAAAGCATGAGCCATTTTAGTGAAGTGGTCTGTCACTACTAGAACATCAATGCTCTCCCCTTTTGAGTCTTCTGCAGACCAAAAATCTATACAAACAAGCTCAAGGGGGCTGGTTGTTTTGATACTTTCTAATGGAGCTCTTCCTTCAGGCTCAAGGGTCTTACTGGTGACACAATGTTTGCAACACCTGACATAGTCACGGACATCATGCTCCATGCTCACCCAGAAAAACCTCTGTCTTGCTAGGTACAGAGTTCTGCTTTGACCCTGATGGCCAGCATTGTCATGGGCACCTGAGAGGACATGACTGATCAAGGCAGAAGGGGTGACATACTGATGGCGCCTTTTCCCAGTTCGTGAATCCTTGCTCACCCTGTACAGAATACCATCCAGCTTTCTTAATTTGTCCCACTGTTTCAGTGTTTTTTGCGCTTTGAAGGACTGATCGGCTCGCTCTCTACGTGATGGACGTCTGCCACATTCAACAAAGGGGATAACTAGCTAGTGTGGGATCTTTCCTCTGTTCATCTTGGAGCTCCTGAAGGGAAAACACAGGCAAAGCATGTTGACCTAATGGCAGGAGTTGTTCCAGGTCTTGAGCTAGCCAGGAAATGACTTTTTGTTTTGACCCCTGATCCCATTCACAATGGCCTGTCAAAACTGCAGATACTGCATCATCACTCAGACAACAACATGTTAGATTTCCAAAGGGGGTGAACACTCGACAGTCTGCTGGTTGGTTCCCAGTCTGAATGCTTCCTGAACAGAGCTCTCTTTGACCTGCTGTGACTCCTCTAGCAAAGCTGCATAGGGTTCCATCATGAGCCTCTGACTAACCTGATCGTGGACAAAGGGCTGTCTACTCAGAGCGTCAGCTACAACATTTTTGCTGCCAGGGATGTACTTCATACTGAAATTGTAGGGGGACAATTTTGACACCCACCTTTGCTCACATGCATCAAGTTTGGGCTTTGTGAGAATATATGTTAATGGGTTATTGTCTGTCCAAACTGTAAAGTTGTGTCCCTTTAACCAATGACTAAATTTGTCACAGATGAACCATTTAAGCGCAAAAAACTCAAGACGATGAGCAGGACAATTTTTCTGAGCATGGGTGAGAGTTTTACTTGCAAAAGCAATTGGGCGTGCTTTACTGTCGCCCTCTCGGACCTGAGATAATACAGCACCTAACCCATCCTGTGATGCATCTGTTGACAAGATGAATGGTTTATTAAAATCAGGGTGGGCGAGCACAACAGACTCGAGAGGTGCAGTCTGTAGCTGTTCAAATGAGTCAACGTGTTCTTTCTTCCAGTCAACTGGGCCAAGCCTTCTGAAAGAAGCAGAACCTCGAGCATTTGTTTTTCTTCCTTTAGAGGCAGCAGTCAATGTAAAAAAGGGCTTGGCAACTTTAGAGCAGTCAGGTATGAACTGTTGATAGTACATCACTATGCCCAAAAACGATTTTATCTTTTTGTGAGATGGTGTAATCCCATCCTCCATCATTAAATCAGTCTCTATCATAGCTGTGATTGCCCTAATTTTGTCAGGGTCAGTAGAGATTCCATTTTCATCCACAACATGGCCCAAAAATCTCACACTTCGCTTTAGCAGTTGGCACTTTTTGGGGGCTAGTTTCAATTCATGCGCATGCAGTCTTTTGAAAACAATCTCTAACCTTCTGAGAGCCTCGGCTTCATTGGGTGCATACACAAGGAGGTCATCCAAATAGCAAAGCAGGGTTAAGAAATTTTGGTCACCAAATATGCCCATCATGAGATGCATGAAACTGACTGGGCTGCTGCAAAGACCCTGCGGCAGTCTGTTAAACTCATAAAGCCCCATAGGTGTTGTCAACGCTGTCAGCTTCTTATCTTCTTCTGACATGGCAATATTATAGAACCCAGATGTCAAGTCCATGGCACTAAAGACTGTAGCTGCCAGGCAGTCGGATTGATGGGGCAAAGGATGGGCATCCTTGACTATGCGTGCGTTCAACCAGCACTAATTCACACATATTCTTAGATCGCCATTTTTCTTCCATACAAGCACTAGAGGGGATGCCCATTCACTGTTGGACTTGCGAATAAGCTCACGTTCCTCCATCTCCGTCAGCACTTGTCACAGCTTAAGATAAGATAAGATAAGATAAGCCTTTATTAGTCCCACAACGGGGAAATTCCAGGATTGCAACAGCACAGGGATAGCAACACTCAGAGCAACAATCAGAAGGCAAGAAAAAAAACAAGCAAGCAAGAGCAGCTAATATACATATGTACATATTACTATAAAATATATATATACACACACACACACACAGACACACAGTGCAGAGCATTGTAGCTGGATGGAATAAATATATGAATATATGAACACACAGTGCAGAGCATTGTAGCTAGATGGAATAAATATGTAAATATATAAACACCCACAGTATGGAGCATTGCAGCTAGGTGGAATAAATATGCAAGTATATAAACACACACAGTGCGGAGCAATGTAGCTAGATGGAATAATATGTAGATATATAAAAACACAGTGCGGAGCATTGTAGCTAGATGGAATAAATATATAGATATATAAATATAAACACACCCAGTGCAGAGCATTGTAGCTAGATGGAATAAATATGTAAATATATAAACACACACAGTGCAGAGCATTGTTGCTAGGTGGGATGAAACAGCATAACCGTCTATTTAGTTATCCTACATGGTATGATTATATGCCCATACATATTCTCACCCTCCATAGCGACCGGTATGTTCCTAGTTGTATGCCGGAGAGGACCATTGTGTAAGTCTATTGCATCTTTTGCATTCAAAAAAACAAAAAAAAACAACAAAAAAAAAAAACTATTAGTTTGTTAGTTAGCTTATGATACTGGCCTGGTGGAACACGACGGTATGGGAGTCTGAATGGTCGGTCATCAGATAAGTGGATGCGATGAACAAAGTCTTTTGCCAGTCCACAGTCGAGTTTACTTTTTGAAAACACGTCCTCATATTGATGTACAAGCTGTAGGAGTTGGGCTTTCCAGTGGTATGAAACCTCACAAGAGTCGATGTTTAAATCTTCTAGCCCTAGCTTCTGCAGGCTGTCATGGAAACTTGAATGGGGCAAAGGGCCATGACTGATTTCTGCCTCAGTATACACTGTTTGACTCTGGGCCTTGAATGTCTCTGGTGGCTTTTGTTCAAGAGTCCCATCAAGGTCTTCAACAGCACCACAGGGGATACATCTGCCACCTTAGTGCCCCTTTTTAACGTGATGGACTTATCACAGGTGTTCAGGATGCAGACGGGGACCCACCTATCACCGCTCACGGAAGCCACAGTTCTGCATACAATCACATCCTTTTTGTGAACTTGTGCCTTTGGTGGTTCAGTCAGGATGGCGCTGCCTTCAGAAATGGGGGTTGATGCAGGGAGTGTGCCTGCTTAGGGAGTAGAGTCACAGCCTGAGTTAATTTGACGGTACCAATAACATCTGGCATTTTGTCACCCCTCCACCTATTAATGCCTGACAGCATGTTCAAAAACTGCACCATTTCAGGAGCGTTTGTTGGTTCAGGTTTACTCAAGACACACCAGAAGTGGGGGGATAGTCTGAATTGTCTGAGGAGATGTTTGATGACATTTGTCCCTAAAATTAGCTGATCTCTTTGGCCGGGAACAATGAGGACAGGTACACTGAATGCACACTCATACACTTCCATTTCCAGGTTGTATATACACTTGGGCTCTACCTGAACTCCACCACAACCTACAAGTGTGATGTTGGTATGTCACTTGGCTCTGATATAACCCCATCACTCATTAGCTTCTGTTCTGCCTCTTCGTTCATGGTGCATGCCATGGAGCCTGTGTCAAGAAGAGCTTGAAGACTGACTTTATTATTCACTAAAGCATTAGTATAAAACAGACTGTCAGCTTTTTCGAGTCGCATCATACTTTGGAAAAGTATAACAGTACCAGATGGAGCACACTTTAGGCTTTCTCTGTGTACAGTTTGCACATCATCACAGGGGTTGAGGGTTTCACATTCATCACTCGCACAGTCCCCTCCCAAGTGTGAGTATACTAGTTTCCCTGCATGACACTGCTGGGTGACGGGTTCGGTGACACTAGGGCAGTCTTTTCTCTGATGACCCACTTCTAAACAGCGTAGGCCTCTCTTTTCTCTCGTGCAGTGGGTGCATGTGGCGTGTGAATTAATGCCACAAACTCTGCATTGGGGGAAACTGGCTGGGGCTAGAGGCCGTGCTCTTACTGTGGGGGTCGCAGGCTGGTTATTACGCTCTACCACCCTCTCTAGCATGCTGAGCACACGTTCCAGAGCACCTGATTCTGGCATAGCAGTCTCACAAGTCTTAGCTGGATTACTTTGGGCACACTTTGCTGTGTTCACATAAGCAACGTCCAAGTTCAGGGGGACTGACATCGGTTGCTGCAGTGGCCACTAGAAGAGGCTGTGACTTAGCTGAGACAGGGGGCTTTCTTTTTGCATAACTTTCTCTTTGATACTCATCAATGGCTTCTTGAACTTCTGTTATTGACCATTTACTTATGGGCCTGCACTTAAACACACAGGCAAGTTTAGCGTCTGGGCAATTTCTGATAAACATCATGGCCACCTCTGCATCCATGTTCTCCATCTTGGTTCCTTGACGTTGCAAGTGCCTGCCATCTGCTTCAGCAACAATATTTAACCTTACCCAGTAGTCTACGGGTGTTTCTTTGGCAGCTGGGTGGGTAGCATAAAAGTCAGCTAATGGCCGGGAAGACCCTGGGCTCTCACTAAAGTAACACCTTAATATAGCATAAATGGTTTCAGGGTTGGTGATTGCACCAGAGGACATGTTACTCTTCAACCCCACTCTAACAATGTTCTTAGCTTTGCCAAGAAGATGGTTCAGGATCTCCTCTTTTTGCATGTCACCAGAGAGTCCTCTCTTCTGTAAATAGATTTCCATCAAATCTATCCACTCTTGGACAGAGTATTTATCAGTGCCATCACCTCTATACACAGGGGGGTCTTTAATATCTGGCCTGACAACCGAGCTCATTTTGGAGAGGTCAAGTGTGGCTTCAGGGGTTCCAACTTTATACGCTTGGGATGGGGGTGCTTCATTTATGGCAGGCGGGGCTTGACTTGCCAACAGGCGGTTTGCAATTGACTCCCCACTTTGACTTCCCAACTCAGTGATAAGCTCACATAGCTCGTTCTGGGTGCCTTCATTACTGGATGCGGGAGTGGAGGACTGGGGTCCAAATGCAAGGCTGTGTGTTATGTGATTTGACTGTGATGGCTCATCATCCTGCGACATTATGAGAGGATGATTTCTAATAATCTCATGTGCCCCAGAAAGACCTCGACCCCTCCCAACATCTGGTGTAAACATAATGGATGTGGCTTGACCTCTACCAGTCGTATCGCAGACACAAACTTTACATTTAACACAACAGCAAATGAGAATTCATTGTCAACACTCGAAAAAAAATATGCTTATCACACAGTAAATGCAAAATGTGTCAAAATCACTCAGTATAACCCCAGCGATCAGCAGCGGCTGATTCAGCTGATCTGGGTCACAGCACCACGCTTATGTAGCGGACTTGAAACTGTTACCTGCGTCTGCATCTGCGTTGTGTTGTGTAGGGAAATAACTCCAACAGTGGGTTCACGACTGGCACTTTATTCTATGAAAGACAAGGATTAATCAGTGGGGCACACACAGCAGCAGCATACTCTCGTCCCATCTGTGCAAGGTCCACGCAGTTTGTTTTTTTTTAAACATGTGCTGCATTACAAAATTATATATTGACAAAATACATTCCAAAAGTCAAACCAAAAACACAGTAAAACTGAAATAAATAAATAAAAATCAAATAAACACAATTGTACTCAAAAGCATCAATAAGTAAAAAGACACTCAAATTAGACAGTTACATATAAAAATAAAAACTAAAAAAAATATATAAAGTGACTCAAAGTATTAACTTAAGTGCAGCTTCAAACTAGAAAAGCACTCATAGAGCGCATACCTCCGCCAAGGCTCCTTCCATTTCTCATGGATCACCTCCAAAATGTAATGGGTTTGTGTGTAGGCCTATAGCCACTTGTGGTGAAAATTGCATCAAAGCCTGTCCATCAGTTTTGGAGTATTGTTGCTAACACACTGTGAGAAGATAAGAGCCTTGGCTGAGGTATGCATTCTCAGATCATCACCAAAATATTATGGATTCCTCTCTAGCCCAAGAACCACCTCTGTTGAAAATTTCATCCAAATCCATCCAGTAGTTTTTATGTAATCCTGCTGCGCAAATACAAACAAAGCCCTTGGTGGAGGTATGCACTCTCAGATCATCACCAAAATGTAATCATCTGTTCCCCGTGCCATTACACACCTTTCCTGAAAATTTCGTCAAAATCCGTTCCTAACTTTTTGAGTTATGTTGGTAACAGACAGACAGACAAACAGACAAACCCCGGTAAAAACATTACCTCCTTGGCGGAGGTAATATATCTCACATTGTAACATTTTTAACATGAAATATACCTATGAAAGACAGGCATTAATCAGTGGGATACACACAGCAGCAGCACACTCTCGTCCTGTCTAATGCAAAAGGACAAAAAACGGCCTCTGAGCGGACACGATGACAAAACAGCAATAAAAGTGATATTTTCCTGCTCAGAAGTTACTAACCCTTAATGAAAACCCTTCTGCAGTGTTATGCGATTATCAGTAAGCACTTACTACAGCAAAGAAGACAACGTTTAAACTTAGAAACTCATTAGAGGGAGAGGAGAGCCACACACACCTATCTTACCTGTGCAGGGTCCACAGTTTTTGCTGGGAAAACCCCTGCATGTGCAATGAGCCCACTCCCTGTGTCCCGCCAATTAATGACCCACTAACAACAAGGAAAATCGGAACCTCTAAATTATAAATTTGTTCCACTTGTGGTGACCCACCACACTCTACACGGACATTCCTCACACTCAGCAGGTCTGGAGGAAGCAGAGGACAATTTACATACAGAGGACAATTCACATACGGACAGAGAGCCCCTGGGAGCAACCAGAACAATGGACTGTTGTTTATACATCCCCGGATGAGGGAGAAGACATCTGGGCGCCAGTTGGTCATGCTAATCATGGGTATTGACTGATATGCTAATGTGCCATGCATTCTCTCTATCTGTATAACTGTATAAAAGAGCCTGTGTGACATGTCTCAGCAGGACAGTAGCTCACTGAACTACAAAGTGTGTCTCATTATGTTGGAGGAAATAAAACCCTGCAACCTTCCAGCTCGTCGCATCTCGCCTGATCATTTACCTCCACACACTGACTCAAAATGAACTAGGTTATAATATTATCACTTTACTATAGTTTTGAAGAAGTTGACTTAAAAATAAAAGTTAATATAATGAACATAATGAACATAATGCCTCAGCTACATATGCAGACCTCCTGGTCCACGGAGACTCCTGTCTCACCTCGTCTGTCAGCCTGTCCATCAGCATAGCAAACAAGAAGGGGCTCAGAGCCGATCCCTGATGTAATCCCACCCCCACCCCCATCTGTCACTCCTACAGCACACTTCACCACCGTCTCACTGTCCCCATACATGCCCTGCACCACCCTCATATACTTCTCTGCCACTCCTGACTTCCTCATACAGTACCACATTTCCTCTCTTGGTACCCTGTCATATGCTTTCTTTAGATCCACAAAGACGCAGTGCAACTCCTTCTGACCTTCTCTATACTTCTCCATCAACACTCTTAGAGCAAACATTGCATCTGTGGTACTCTTTCTTGGTAGAAATAAAGATCAAGGTATATACATGCAGTCATGTGAAAACATTAGGACACCCTGTATAAGCCTGTGTGTTTTTTAACATATTTGGACATATGGATATTTAATATCAATGTTAAAAATACTGGGAGATTCACTTAATACAACTAAACAATTAAAATGTATGAAATACTTTTTTGAAATTTTCTGTAAAATGTAATCCTAAACAAATTGTGAAGAATAAGTTAGGACACCCCTATCTTTTTTAGGACACCCCCCACATTCATTCCCACTTAAAATGGCTAAAATAAATTTTAAAAATGCAAATAAAAACAAAATCAAGGTTAGACATAGATACGTGAACATTTCTTAATCAAGATGTGAATATTTAAAGGGGGGGTCTAAATTTTTTCACATGACTGTACATTTAGTTAAACTGAAGGTATTAGTTAAAAACGGATGAAAAGTGACAGGTCTAAAATCAGCCATGGACCTTGTATATAAAACAAATGCCATTAATGTGACCCATAATGTATGGGAAAGTTGAGATATGAAGCTCACTACTTTGACGATTTTAACAGAAGTCAAATTCAGGATTATGGTATATTTGAAAGCATTCATAACTTCTGGGACCTGAAGACTCAAACGTGGTTTTGGGTCAGGAGGTGCAGCAGGTCTTGTGCTAGGTGGAGAGTCAGTTGTGGAATCCGTGCTGCCCATATATCAGCAGTCAGTATTACACCCTGCCACAACTACCTCTGATGCACACTACAGTTTTCTGGTGGTTGGTTGGTTTGAATTTGACGGGAAAGACTATAGAGAGCAGTAAAGGGCAGGGAAGGACTAATCTATTTTTCTGATAGCACTCGTGCTGGAGTGTTTTATGTGTTGTTCCATCCATCCATCCATCCATCCATCTTCTACCGCTTATCCGGGAATCTAGTTTTCAGGGGCATCAGTCCAGGCAGAGTAGCCTAGACTTCCGCCTGGTTCACATAGCACCATGATCCCTCCTGCAGCAGGTGAGCTCACTGGAGGGTGGACCCATTTGCCTCCTTTGGGTACACTGGGTCCTTGATGTAACATTTTTCATGGACATCCACTGGACCGCTCTTAGTCTGGCCCTTCACCCAGGACCAGTCTCCCTTGGGAGACCCTACCAGGCTTAAATTGCCCCCGACAACATAGCTCCTGGGATCATTCGGGAATTCAAACCCCTCTACCACGATAAGGTGGTGATCCACGGAGGGGTGTGTTGTTCCAATGCAAACAAAAGAAAAAAACATCCATCCATCCATCCATGTTCTACCGCTTCTCCGGGGGTCCAGATTGTGCAGGCAGCTGTCCAAGTAGAGAAGCCCGGAAAACTGCCCAGTTCACATAGCATCCACGAACCCCATGATCCCTTCTGCAGGTGGCAAGTCCATTGGAGAGCATATCTATGCGACGTGATTGAACTGAGGGGACCAGACACTTGACCTCAAGACCATAATGGGTGGAGTGCATTGAATCCTTGCTGTAACTTTTTCATGGGGCTCTTCTCGATTATTCTTGGTCTGGAACTTCACAGAGGACAAATTTGCCTAGGGAGATTCTTCCAGGGACAAATTGCTCCCAACTGCATAGCTCCTGGGATTACTAGGGCATGCAAACCCTTCCACCATGATATGGTGGTAATCCATGGAGGGGAGAAATAAACATGAGCATGCCAAAGCATTTGCAATTGCAACAATTTTCTGAAAGTAGTACATTATCCAGCAGATATGCAAGGTTGCTAATATTTTTGGCCATGAACACTAAAGAGTTACCAGGACTACCCTTTCAGCATCACTGTCTTTGCTTTCTTTGACAGGATGAAGACCTCCAGGAGATGCGTCAGTCAGCCATTCAGATTGATCAGCAGTATGGACACATGGTCGACCGGTTCCTGATAAAGGAGGACTCGGCCAGTGCTTGTGCAGAACTGCGAGGTATCTTAGAAAGACTGGAGCGTGAGTCCTTCTGGGTGCCTGTCAGCTGGGTGAGGACCTAAGCAGAACAGCACGCTCCCCCAAAAAACTCCTCCTGAAGAACTGAACCTTCTAAAGGCCTGCTGGCCAGTCTGGGAGTCTGCTGAACTCCGTCCATCTGACAGATGGACACGGAGCTGGTCAGCCAGCTGGACAATAAGGCACCAAAACAAGAAGGACGATGTCAGAGGTATACCTCAGTTTCACACCAGGGCAATTATTTATCTAAAAGTCACAGTTTTACTTCCACAGATGGTCACTCTTGTTTATTCAGGATTGCTTTTTATTTCTTTTATTTCAGGGACAAGAAAGACTAGAAGTTTTGTTTTTTTTTAAAAAATGGGTCCCATATTTTCCAATAAATAAAAAAAAAAAGTTCTCTTGAATCTCCTAATGTAGATCCCGATTTGCTTTTAATTACAAGGATATTCCCAAAACACACCAGTACAATGTAACTTTGCCTATGCCACGCCCACTTCAAATGAGTACCCTCCTGTGAGCATAAAACACACGCAAAGTCAATCAATATTTGTATAGTGGGAGCATAAAGCATAAAAAATGGACAGTGCACTCACAGAAATGAGCAAAGCCACTAGTGTGAGAGGCAAAGCGTGGTACAGATTTTCTTTGCTTGTTTCTCGTCAGCATGTGAAGAACTTTTTGCCTACCAAAATTTCCTTCTCAAATTGCATCCATTTTATCTGAGCTTTAGAATGTAATCACAGTGACACAGTCTGAAAATGTGCTGCTCTTTCCACCTCTAATGTCTCTCTAGACAATATTTGGATTAAATTTTAACACAACCAACAACAGAATAGTTGGATACCTGAGCAACGTCCTGGTAAAAGCAGCAAGTCTCTCTACTTATGTCTTTTTATTCATTACATTCTGGTTTGCAAAGTGAATAAAAATATTGTAACCTGGTTCTAATGCAAATAGAAGAATGATCCAGTGAGGAATACAATTAACAATGAGGGCCCTATTACGACGATTTAGTCAATGGTCTATTGTCTAAGCTCATTTATGGACATGTCCAAGTCCATTTCGGTTTTACAGCAGCACAAAAATGAACTCTGTGCCTGGTGGATCGCGCAGAAGCTGTCCTAATGCTACTAATTATTCAGAGGTGTGTTTTGGGCGTAACGTGCAATAATCTAATCACTGTCTTTGCACTCATTCCCTTTCATAAACAGGGGTGGAAGTTCTATGGTGTAATACTAATATAAGACTGTTTAAATGGGACAGCAAATCCGTTTTGCACTGAGGATAATGTGAAATATGTTGAAGTACCGTTCAAACAGCGGGTACTAACTGGGAAACTGTGTGTTTAGTGGGCATTTTATAAGTGCTTTGATGAGGAAAAATTTCAACTTTAACCACAGTTGCAAACATGAGAAGTGATTTTCCATGTCTCACTTCATGTTTTGCCTTCAGAGTTCAAAAACTGGCTTGCAAGCACAAAAGGAAATTAGATCCGTTGGAATAAGTGGTGTTATTGGAATGGTAAATAATCAGAAATGAAAATGATGTTCTCCTCTGCTACCAACTGACATAATGCACGGCCCAGGAGACACACACGCAGGCTCAGGATAGATTTAACAGCTTTATTAGCAACAAGGAAGTGTATGGCTGCGTGTCTGTGGAGTAAGAATGTATTGGTGGTGGCGTCTGCGTCAGGCACGGGGGCAGGAGGCCGTACAGCCGGACAACCCTGTGGGAGAGAGCAGAGGGAGAAGGGTAACGGGCACCACACCAATACAGGGAATAATGATGATAGCTGGCTTACTTGGTTATGACAGGTGGCTGGCGTCGACAAGGGCGAGGCCCGGGAGACAGCGACCTGCGGTACCTGTGGCAGCAGCGTAGAGCCAACAGCAAGGTGAGGAAGTCCGCCGCCGGGAATGTCCACCTGTGCACAGGGGAAGGCTAGAGGAGGGAGGTAAGGGGAGCTTACCCAAGAAATCTTCACTAGTCGGTTGAGATCCGTAGTAGCAAAGGGGCCGAAGTTGAGAGACGGCTTCAGGCCGAAGCCCAGGGCAGAGTGGATTAAATACCTCACCGCTGACGAGGAGCAGGTGTGCGCGCGGCTGGCGCCGCTGATGAGCGGCGTGTCATAACAGTACTCCCCCCTCTAGCAGCGCCTCCTGGCGATGGTTTTTCCGGGTGCGCTCGATGAAACTCAGAAATGAGTGACCGGTCCAACACCAGCGAGGAAGGTACCCACTGTCTCCACTCGGGTCCATAGCCCTCCCAATCCACCAGGTACTGCAATCCGCGACCCCGGCGTCGGACGTCCAAGATGTCAGCGACGGTCCAGGCCAGATGGCCACCAATCATCCGGGGAGCGGGGTGTGCCGCAGGTGGAGGGCAGAGGGGGTCAGAGACCACCGGTTTAATTTTGGAGACGTGGAAGGTGGGATGGATGCGGAGGGAGGAGGGAATAGCCACACGCACAGCCACCAGGTTGATGATTCTGGTTATGGGATAAGGGCCGATGAAACGTTGGGCCAGCTTTCTCCTCTCACCCTTTAGGTTAACGTCCTGTGTGGATACCCAAACTTGCTGTCCCACCTGGTAGGCAGGTGCAGGTCTCCTATGTCAGTCTGCCGTAGACTTATTGCGCTCCGCCGTGCGTAAAAGCGCATTACGCGCCGTGGACCAAAAGGAGCGGCACCACCTCAGATGTGCCTGGACAGAGGGAACAGCCAACTCGCCTTCCAGCGCGGGGAATAGGGGTGGATCATAGCCCAAGGATGCTTTAAAGGGCGACATCCCGATGGCCGTAGAGCGAGAGGTGTTGTGGTGTTGTGTGTGTACTCCACCCAGTGTAGGTGAGAACTCCAAGACGTGGGTTTGGATGAAGTGACGCAGCGGAGCGGAGCCTCCAGCTCCTGGTTAGTCCGCTCACACTGCCCGTTAGACTGGGGGTGATGGCCGGAGGAGAGGCTTACCTTGGCTCCCAGGACGTTGCAAAATGACCTCCAGACGTCCGAAGAGAACTGGGGGCCACGGTCGGAGACCACGTCGACCGGGATTCCATGCAGTCTGACCACGTGCTGGATGAGGAGGTCCGCCGTCGCCAAGGCTGAGGGAAGTCCACGCAGGGGCACAAAGTGGGCAGCCTTGGAAAAACGGTCAACAATGGTCAGAACTGTGTCAAAGTTGTTGGAGACAGGGAGCCCGGTGACGAAGTCCAGGGCGATGTGCGACCAGGGCCTGCCAGGGACGGGCAGGGGCTGGAGCAGACCCGCAGGGGGAGCGTTACCTGACTTATTGGTAGCACAGACGGGGCAGGCCCGGGCGTAACGGGCGGCATCCTTCCGCAGGCCTGGCCACCAAAAGGATCGCTGGAGAAGGTCAATCATCCGCGAAGCTCCAGGATGGCAGGTGAGCTTGGAGGTGTGGAGCCAGTGTATAACGTCCCCCCGGACGGCAGATGGTACGAAGAGCCTCCCCTCCGGTCCGCCGCCAGGGTCCGGTTCCGACTCCTGCACCCTCCGGATCCTGTCTTCTATGTCCCATGTAACAGCCCCCACGACCCACGACCTAGGCAAGATGGTGTGAGCAACGTCTTCTGCGGCCTCCGGGGCAAATTGCCTGGAGAGGGCGTCGGGCAGGCCGTTCTTGGAGCCAGGCCTATATGTGATGCTGAACTTAAACCTTGCAAAGAACAGGGACCAACGCGCCTGGCGGGCGTTCAGACGCTTGGCAGATCTTAGGTACTCCAGGTTCTTGTGGTCAGTGAGGACCACAAAAGGCAAGGCTGCCCCCTCCAGCCAGTGACGCCATTCTTGAAGGGCAAGCTTGATGGCAAGAAGCTCTCTGTCCCCCACGTCGTAGTTTCATTCTGCCGGGGACAGGCGCCGAGAGAAGAAGGCGCAGGGTCGCTTGACTCCATTGGCTGGGGACTGCTGGGACAACACCGCCCCCACCCCCGTGTCCGAAGCGTCCACCTCCACAATGCACTGCAGCGCGGGATCGACCTGGCTGAGGACCCGGGAGGAGAAGAACTCCGTCTTCAGCGCCTGGAAGGCCGAAGCGGCCTCTTCAGTCCACCGGAACGGGGTCTTAGGAGAGGTGAGGCGGGTCAGGGGCCCGACGATGGCTCCAAAGTTCGGGACAAAGCGGCGGTAGAAATTGGCGAACCCGATGAATTGCTGAACCTGTTTCCGAGAAGTTGGTGTGGGCCAATCCACCACCGCTTTGATCTTCGCTGGGTCCAGAAGCACCTGGTCATGGGAGATGACGAACCCCAGGATGGAAGTTGTTTTGGCGTAGAATTCACATTTTTCCACCTTGACGTACAGACGGTTCTCCAGCAGTCTCTGCAGGACCCGCCTCACGTGGACCCGGTGTTCATCCCTGGACCTGGAGAAGATGAGAATGTCGTCCAGGTAGACGAATACAAACAGGCCGATGAAGTCCCGGAGGACATCATTGATGAGGCACTGAAAGACGGCTGGAGCGTTGGTCAACCCAAACGGCATCACGAGATATTCAAAATGACCGTTTGGGGTACGGAAGGCGGTTTTCCACTCATCTCCCTCCCGGATCCGGACGAGGTGGTAAGCGCTGCGGAGATCCAGCTTAGTAAACCAGGTTGCCCCCTGGAGGGAGTGGAAGGCAGTGTCCATAAGGGGCAGGGTGTACCGGTCCTTCTCCGTGATATCGTTGAGAGCTCGATAGTCGATACAAGGACAAAAAGATCCGTCCTTCTTTCCCACGAAGAAGAACCCTGCACCTACTGGAGAGGAGGACGGTCGGATGATCCCAGCACTGAGCGACTCCTTCAGATAGCTGTTCATTGCCTCCTTCTCCGGCGCTGACAGACTATAGAGGTGTCCTGAAGGTAAGGGCGCCCCCTGGTGGATGCTAATGGTGCAGTCGTAGGGCCGGTGAGGAGGCAGAGACATCGCCTTGGACTTACTGAAAACAGCACCCAGGTCTTGGAACTCTGAGGGCACTAGGGTGAGATCCGGGGGCGCGGTGTCCTGAGCTGTGGGAGGTGAGGACGGGGCGCAGGCCGCGGATTGAAGGCAGGTACCCATGCAGAAAGTGCTCCACGCTGACACCTTCCCAGTCTTCCAGTCCAAGGCGGGGTTGTGGAGGCGAAGCCAGGGATAACCGAGGATGACAGGAGTTACTGAGGTGGGCAGGACGTAAAAGGAGATATCCTCCCGATGGTTTCCAGAGATGATCACCGGGACGGGGGATGTTTGGTGAGTTACTCTTCCCAGGGAAACTCAGGAGAGATTAACCAGGGCAAGAGGAGTGTCGAGGGGGTGACAATGGATGCCCAGTCGGGTTGCCAGGCTTTGTGAAATAAAGCTACCCTCCGCGCCTGAATCCACCAGTGCATGTGTGAGGTGCCCAGTGAGGTTGTGACAGAAGCGGATGGGCAGCGTCAAATGTGTGAGGGGATTTAACCGATTAGCGTCCGCGAGGCCCCCTACAGTGACTCGCGGACCACCTCGTTTGGCTTCTCCGGACAATGCTCCACCGTGTGCTGGCTACCTCCGCAATACATGCAGAGGCCCAGGTCACGACGGCGCTGTTTCTCCGCCAGGGGGAGCTTTGTCCGGCCCGTCACTATTGGTTCCGACTCCTCGGAGACCTCCGGCGGCGGCAACGCCAGGTGGCGAGCTTGGGGCAGACGTGCAGAGGCGCCCCGCAAGCGAGAAGGCTGCTTCCGCTCGGAGGCGCGCTCGCGCAGCCTGTTATCCAAACTGATGGTGAGAGAAATCAGCTCCGCCAGCGTCTCCGGGGTATCCCGTCCAGCCAGCTCATCCCTCAGACCAGAATTTAGGCTGCGGAGGAAGATGCCGCAGAGCGCGCGCTCTTCCCAGCCAACTTCCTCCGCGGTAACCCGGAAGTTGATCGCGTAGTCAGCCGCCGATCAGCTCCCCTGTTGGAGTCCGAGAAGGCGGTCGACCTGGACACTGTCCAAACGCGAATGATCGAACACTTCCAGAAATTGTCGCACGAACTGGCCATAGGTGAGGGTGGCGTAGCTGGGCTTCACCATAATGGCGTAAGCCCAGGTAAGCGCACGACCCTCAAGGAGATTACCTATATAGCCAATTCTGCTATGGTCTGAGGGAAAATCTCCGGGAACGCGAAGAAACACGGACTCACACTGCATAATAAAACCCCGAGCTCCACCCAGCTTACCGCTGAAGCGAGCAGGAGTGGGGATTGGTGTGAGCCGTGTTGGCGCACCCGGAGCGGGTTGGACGGCCACCGGAGCCTCAGGAGCCACGCCACCCGGACGAGCCGAGGGGAACGGCTGCTGGGGGTCCAAGCGGTCTAATCGGTTAGTAATGCTAATTAATTGATTTAATATCACCTGTTGCTGATGAGCTATTAAATCCACCCGAGCCTCAAGGGTGGAAAGACGGCGTGCGAGCCCGCTGTCTGCCGAGCCGCTCTGCTGAAGCCGTACTGACATAATGCACGGCCCAGGAGACACACACGCAGGCTCAGGATAGATTTAACAGCTTTATTAGCAACAAGGAAGTGTATGGCTGCGTGTCTGTGGAGTAAGAATGTATTGGTGGTGGCGTCTGCGTCAGGCACGGGGGCAGGAGGCCGTACAGCCGGACAACCCTGTGGGAGAGAGCAGAGGGAGAAGGGTAACGGGCACCACACCAATACAGGGAATAATGATGATAGCTGGCTTACTTGGTTATGACAGGTGGCTGGCGTCGACAAGGGCGAGGCCCGGGAGACAGCGACCTGCGGTACCTGTGGCAGCAGCGTAGAGCCAACAGCAAGGTGAGGAAGTCCGCCGCCGGGAATGTCCACCTGTGCACAGGGGAAGGCTAGAGGAGGGAGGTAAGGGGAGCTTACCCAAGAAATCTTCACTAGTCGGTTGAGATCCGTAGTAGCAAAGGGGCCGAAGTTGAGAGACGGCTTCAGGCCGAAGCCCAGGGCAGAGTGGATTAAATACCTCACCACTGACGAGAAGCAGGTGTGCGCGCAGCTGGCGCCGCTGATGAGCGGCGAGTCATAACACCAACCATCACTCTTTCTCTAGGAATGGTTGACAGCTGTTTACTGGTATATGTCACATGCCAGCCGTGCTGCACAAAAGTCTGGTTGTTATATATATATATATATATATATATATAAAAAGTGATCCAAATTCTGATCACCCAGGGAGAGGATAAATACAAGAATGCTTAATGTGTGTACTTTTCTTCAAGTTTACAATTCATTCATTCATCTTTCTCACGGTCCTTTATGGGTTGCGGGAAGCTGGAGTAGGGCTGGGCGATTAACTGAAATAAAACCAAAACCAACATTCTGGTCATAAAACCGATGTAATTCTGGTAATTGTCAGTTTTTTTCAGTTTTTGCCTTCCCTGTTGTGTGCATGTATATATGAGCGCTTTTACATCTTGCCCCTTTAAAACCTGTCCTGTGTACGTGGTCACGTGACTCCACACCCTGGACGCTGTGCAGTCAGCGCTGTTTGGAAGCAGAAGAAGACGGCAAAAAAAATGTGAACGGCTTGTATCAAAAATAAATGCAGTGTCGCTCCACATAGTATGTGATGATTGATGCTTTATTTCATCTGAAGACGGCAAGAAAAAAGCGAGCAAAGTGCATTTGGACTAACACGTAAATGGCCTGAAGCTTAATCACTGTTAGCCGCTAATGGCAGTCCACATCAGTTCAACCACTTTACAACAGAAATTGATGGCAAACTGGAAAAGTTGGGGTTGGCTTTTAGAACCCGATCAGAGATTTGTAATCCCTTTGTGGTGATAACAGTCATGGCTGATTAAAGGACTCAACAAACGCAGCCAACAGGCGAATCGCCCACCACCGTGAGTCACATGACAAACAAACCGTCAAGAGTTATGTATTATAAACACTGACTTTTGCACTTAACAATATTTAAGTTGGTTCCATGTAGGGCTGTGCGATATGACGATGTATATCGGTGACACAATAAACATTTACTGTTTCATATAAAACTATATCGTTAATGTCAGGACTTAAAAGACACATACCCTTTTCTACTTGTCACTGCCCAGCCTCTCCCCCAGCGGTGTGCCACAGCAGCTAACAACAAGCTAATGTTTTGCCGCTACTTCTGTGGAGCCACTATTTCTGTGCGAGGGACATGGGACTTTTTCCCCACTGTGCTGCATCAGAGAGGATAGTCCTCTAACCTCATTTTAATTTGAGGTAAGTCACATTAACACAATCTCTCTCTCATTATAAAACAGCAGATGCTAAATGATGATGCTAACTTGCTGCTAACAGGAAACATTATAGTGTATCAGACCATTGTTCTGGTTTAAAGTGCTGATGACACGTTTTTGACTTCCTCTAATTTTTCAACACATAATACAATATGACGAAATAGGTTGGTCTGTGCAGTTCTAAGTCAAACAGGCTTTTTTCACGCGAATATCTGACGTTTTCATGAGCGCCACGTCACCCATTGCGTCAGTGGCTGGAAAAACCCCCAGCCATGTTGTAACGTCATCTACAGAACACAGCGCTTGGCTGCCCATTGTACACACAGGATGGAAGCGGTTGAAAACATCGACGATGGTTCCAGCACATGTAATCTGGAATTGGTTTGTGTTTTCCAATCTTCAGACGATTATAGTTCCGAAGAATGGGATGACAATGAAGAATCTGGGGGCATCAAACCATATAGGTTTGAGCCGTGACAAGCGGGCACTGTGCCTAGCGAGTCAGACTCAGTGACAGTCAGCTGTTCATGTTTTGTGTGCATCATCTGCCATGTTGTCAGCCAGCCAGTATTGCCAACACTATCACGATGTGTTGGCCACTCCACACAGCCGTGGTTCTGTTGCGCCCTTGTAGCGATGTCGGCTCTGGGGCGCAACCGTGGTTAACACGTCTCTTCTCCATGTTCAATGTGGGCCCCGAATGCCTACTGTTTGTGTTTCTGTGTATTTTTGTAAGTCTTCACCTTTTGGGATCAGTCTTTATGTTCAATACATGTGCTGTGGTGAATCCTACGTGTAAATCCTCATTATTTACGCGTAAATCCTCCCTCTCCGTGCACTCTTACGCAGGGCATGGAGAGGGAGCATGAAATAATGATGATTTACATGCAGGGTTCACCACAACACATTTAATATAGAACGACAGACAATTCCCAAAAAGGTGAAGACGTACAAAAAACACAAACACACTTACTGATGGCGTTCGGGGGCCGGCATCGCCCAGCAAACGAATGAGAGGAGACATGTTAGCCACAGGTGCGCCCCAGAACTGACATCACTTCAAGGACTCACGAGAACCACGGCGAACATGGAGTGACTTACGTCATGAGAGTGCTGAAAATACTGGTAGACTAACAGCACAGATGACAATACTATTGACCAGCATTGCGTTACTGGCAAACGGCCGCTAATATGTACATGCACTGCTGGTGATTTTGTGATGAGAAGCACCTGGGCGAGGACCGGGAAACATGATCAGCGGGAGTTTGAATCAGCTGATGATAATGAGAGAGGGGACGTGGCCGGACCAGTGAGATGTCAGCATGGGATAACAGAAAGTAGGTCAAAGCTGCACGTAAATCCATTAATCCTTCCCCTCCTCGTGCGCTCCTCCTGCCTAAAAGGGCACGAGAAGCGCACGAGGAGGCTTATGACAGTTGGAGCTGAAGCGTGTGATGTGGTCTTTCATGGCTTGCTGTTTATCTGAGCCTGCGACACAGCGCAAAGGCATAGCTGTAAAATTAAAACAATAAGCCAGAGAAACTGTGAGCTACAAAGCTGCTGTCATTCTAGTTAACAATACCAGAGTCCGTTCTCCCGCTTACGTCATTGGGGTGCCGTCCTTAATTTGGTGGGCGGCACCACAGTCCAGTCAGCAGCTGTGTTTTTTTTGATGATAACTAGTTTATGCAGGCGCAGTTGTAAATATTATATTGATCATTGACAGTGACTTTTGGGTTTACACAACATGCTAAAAAATGTCAAAAACGTGTCATCAGCCCTTTAAATCACTGCCAAGTTTCTTAATTTTGTCTGAAAAAATATTACTAAAGCTGCAAAAGTGTGTGACAGTGGCTGCATACATACTAAATAAAGAAATAAAAACATGTAGGGGGAACAAACTGGCTCTTAATGTATCTTGATTTCTAATATTTTTTAATTAGGCAAGTAGCAATAATGAATAAAGTTGAAGTCATCTCAAATGCACATTAAAAAACAATTTTATAACACACTAAAATTAAGAGTGAAAATGCATAAAATTAATGACAAAATGAATTTGTACAATCAATTTTTTTTTCAGTAATTTAAAATGTAGAAAAAGAGATGGTCCTTTTTATTGGTTATATATAAACTATAGAATTTGCAGAAAATGTCTATTGTGATATATATTGTTATTGTCAAATAAGATTACTTATATCGTGATATGAAATTTTGGTCATATTGCACAGCCCTAGTTCCATGTATGTGAAATTATTATATTATGCTCATTTACTAAAAAATCACCAATGTGATATATTCATTGATACCACACTCTTGAGTAATATTGCTTAATTACAAGCCTCATCAGTGAGCTATCAAGGAGAAGAAAGAAGAGGGAAAAAAGCAACAACAAAAAAACAACATGAAAGGTTCAATTAACCGCGATGCTGATTTAAGGCTGAATTGCCCAGCTCTAGGCTGGAGCCAATCTGAGCATCTTTAGGCGAGAGGCGGGGCGCACATATCACCAATGAATGAAAGATCAGGTAAAGGATTATGACGGATTTTTACAAAATCAGTCCATTATAATAGCAAACATTGACAAATTGTAGCCCCTGTGTAGTAACAGGCATACACGTGTTTCACGCCTATTAAACCCGCTGCTGAAATAGTGCTTTATAAAACATCTTGCAGATCGAAAGCGCATTGGAATAAAATGCACCTTCATACCAATGCCTGAACTTTGCGCCGAGCCTCACCCACTTCAAATGGGACCCCAGTATTTAGGTGGTGAGAGCGCACAGTGGAAAACCAGACAATGTACTGACAGAAACTAACAAAAGCACCGGCGCAAAGTACAAAGTGTGACACAAATGCCCACTTCAGACCGTTGTAATAGGGCCCTGATAGCGGAAGAGGTATCAGAACTGAGAAAGCTGGGTTGGCGCATTACTTCCTAGGATTATGCAGAGAATAAATTGTTTGCATTAGAAATATAAGGTCCACAGTTGTAAATCAGAGTTTCTAATTTATGCTCATTAAATTCAGCTATTCAATTAAACTTTATTTATATACTGGGTAAATCCAAACTACATATTCTCTATACTATGATAAGATGGTTATTACTTAATTGTTTCCTTAAAAACTTATTTCCTTAAAAAAATGCAAATAAAAACAAAGCACAGACCCCTGTAAACCCTTTGGAATATCCTTGTGATTATTTAGCAGCCACCTTGAAGAAATGTTTAAATGTCTTTATCTGGAAAATCTGTGACCCTAAATGAATGTGTCTGCTTTGGGATGTCACTCAGAGGATTGCTCAGTCAGTCGGTTTATTTTGACTCCTGTTGGAGTACCTTTGGTAGCATGATCTTTCTCACTTTTACAGCTTTATTCAACTTTAATGCCAATCGTGGAATGCTTCCTGTTTATTGCTGCTGCTCATGCATCCCGTATATCCCCTAGAACCAACAATACAGTCAACACAGCAGAACAAATATGTGAATGCCATTTGACACTGATGCATTTTCTTCTTGAGAAATCCGATTCTACACACGGACAATATCAAATAATATCCAAATGGAATGTGAGGCTTTAATTTTCTACTAAACTGTTTGTTTTTCGGAAACGCATGAACAGCTGATGACTTAATCTCCCATGTAAATATTGTAAATGTCACTCCTTGTGTGCCAACGAAGGATCTCGTAGCACTTCAATGCAACCTGTTTACCTTGGATTCCCTGGGAACCCACGTGGATCTGTGTGTCTGTGCACAGCGAATGTGCAGATGGATGTCACAGTGTGTGCTCACAAACGCCAACTCGACATGCTCCTTTTGCGTACACAAATGGATTTTGTACAGTTTGTTGCACATGTCTGTCTCTGTTTTTGCTGTGGAAGAAGGGACGAGTACTACATGTCTGTTTTCTTTATCACTGGGATGTGAGGTGAAACAACATATTTTGGGATCTTAAGATGCTATTTTTGAACCATTTGCTGCATTATGTGACGGTAAAAATCTGGAATTTGGGACTTAAGACCAAAGAAACAGTTTGAAAGTGTCAGTTTTTATTTCAAAATTGGAAATGACATGTTGAAAATACGGTGAGGGACTTTTTAGATATGGGCTGAAATGGAAGTACCATATTTCCTCAAGTGCAAACAGGGATTCCATTAAAATGGGTCAGGTGTATGATTGATGCAATTCAATTAATTTGCAATTCTCAGCTAATTGGCAAAACAACAAAAATATATGTCTGAAGAAACCACTGGCCGTTGGCTTTGTAAATGTAAATCAGGTAACACAGTGGAAGGAAGAGGCCTCTTGAATGGTTTTCTGCCAGAGAACAAAGATTCATGGAACTGGATCATTTGTTTACTTTCTGGAAGTCAATAGTCATATTTTTGTTTTTACAAACATATCATGTTTGGTCCTTTTGTAGGTGTATGACATCTTTTTGTAGTTGAGAATTATGGCCAGGAGGTTCAACTGAAACTCATCAGGAATGCTCACAAGTTAGACAGCCTACAAGAAATAACCACTTTAAAGTCCAGCCCAGTCTCACCAAAAAGTGGTAAAAATAATAAGGTTCTGCAGTTTTGAGAATCGTAGACCATGGGCATGTGAGCTTAGAGCAGCAGCGTGTCGGGGGTTGTGAAAATGAGTGAGAAGCCCCTCAACTTAACCCTTTCCTTAACCATTAGCGGAGTGAGCGTCTAACCCTAACCTTTTCCCTGACGCTAACTTCACAAAGATGTGCAAATGTTAAAAAGCACACATGGAAGTAAAAAAAAAAAAAAAAAAAAAGAACAGCAGTGGATGTGAATCCAGGCCTGTTGAATGACAGCACTACCAACCTAACCCTCTCCCTCCAATATGAAAATTCTGAGCTGTTAAGGTGCGTTCAGATTGCACATGCAACACAAATACATGTAAAGTTAATGTAAACATGCAGAAAACATCCGAATTTGAGCATTTGCGTGTCAGAGGGATTTGGTAGCGCTAGCTAGTAATCAGCCTTGAGATTCTGCCATCACCAGAGTTAAGTATCAAAGCTGGAGACGAAGCTAGTTTGAAAATGAGACTACCACTCACTTGCAAGACAGAGGGACCGGGAACTCTGCAGCTGAATTGGAGTGTCAGAGTTATCCACCAATGGACTCTTGCCACGGATGTGCTAATGAGGGCTAGCAGGCTAGCAGTGTAAACAGTCGTCATCCAGGTGAAGTTTTGGAGGCGGGGACAATTTGTCCAGATGAGAGCCCCATTGGATAATTTAAACCTAAACATGACGATGTTTTGGGGATTTCCACAGCAGGTAGAACACAGTTACGGAAGTTATAAAGGCAACGCCGGCCATCTGCAACTCGCTCATCAGACGGTGAATTAATGTCTATTCGTGTGTTTACATTGAGTTAACATATAATCGCACCGCACGAGTTTGCGTTTGGCTTGAGCGTATCTTTAAAGTGCTGATGACATGTTTTTGACTTCCTCTAATTTTTCAACACAACACAATATGATGAAATAGGTTGGTCTGTGCAGTTCTAAGTCAAAGGCTTTTTTTTCACACGAATGCCCGACATTTTCATGAGCGCCACGTCACCAATTACGTCAGTGGCTGAAAAAAACCCCGCTGCCATGTAGTCACGTCATCGGGAGAACACAGCGCTTGGCTGCCCATTGTACACACAGGATGGAAGCGGTTGAAAACATTGACGATGGTTCCAGCACATGTAGTGTGGAATTGGTTTGTGTTGTCCGATCTTCAGACGATTATAGTTCAGAAGAATGGGATGACAATGAAGAATCTGGGGGCATCAGACCACATAGGTTTGAGCCGTGCCAAGCGGACATCGTGCCAAGCGAGTCAGACTCAGAGAGTGATGGTGGAAAGGCACACATGCCCGCCGCAGCAGCGGCGACAAACACACGGCAGGGGAACACCGAGTGTTATTGTTTTGTTACAGATATTGCAACAAATTATTTGTTCATAACCCAAAAAGGATTAAGCGGAAGAAGATGAATGAATGAATGAATGAATGAAATATAATTTATTTTAACCCGATTTTTCAATAAAATCATAGCAGTGTATTCTCTGTGGCTCAGGCATCAGGTTTATTATGTATTATATTTTGAGTTCTTGTTGTTTTTGTTTTGTACATGTGTTTTATGTGCGTTTTGAGCCATTTTCAGGTGGACACTGTCCAAGATTCACCAGTCCGACCACACGCCCTCTCTCTTTGACAGTCAGCTGTTCATGGTTTGTGTGCATCATCTGCCATGTTGTCAGCCAGCCAATATTGCCAACACTATCAAGACGTGTTAGCCACTCCATACAGCCGTGGTTCTGTTGCACCCCTTGAAGCGATGTCGGCCCTGGGGCGCAACCGTGGTTAACATGTCTCCTCTCCATGTTCGCTGGGCGATGTCGGCCCTGAATGCCAACTGTAAGTGTTTCTGTTTATTCTTGTAAGTCTTCACCTTTTTGGGAACTGTTGTCTTTATTCTTACATTCAATACATGTGCTGTGGTGAATTCTGCACATAAATCCATTCATCATGACCCTCCGTGCGCTCTTACGTAGGGCACGGACGGGGAGGATGAAATAACTAGGATTTATGTGCAGGTAAGACAGACAATTCCCAAAAAGGTGAAGACGTACAAAAAACACAGACACACTTACTGGTGGCGTTCGGGGGCCGGCATTGCCCAGAGAACGAATGAGAGGAGACGTGTTAGCCACAGGTGCGCCCCAGAGCCGTCATCGCTTCAAGGATGCACAAGAACCACAGCGAACATGGAGTGACTAATACATCGTGAGAGTGATGAAAATACTGGCAGACAAACAGCACAGATGACTGACAAACGACCGCAAAGTGCACGCACTGCTGGTGATGGTGTGATGAGAAGCACCTGGGCGAGGACCGGAAAACATAATCAGCGAGTGGGAATCAGCTGGTGATAATGAGAGAGGGGACGTGGCCGGACCAGCGAGAGTCAGCATGCAATCAGAGAAAATAGGTCAAAGCTGCGCATAAATCCATTGATCCTTCCCCTCCTCGTGTGCTCCTCCTGCATAAAAGCGCACAATGAGCGCACGAGGAGGCTTATGACAGTTGGAGTTGAAGCGTGAGATGTCTTTCATGCCTGCTGTTTATCTAAGCCTGCAACACAACGCAAAGGCACAGCCATAAAATTAAAACAAGAAGCCAGAGAAACTGTGAGTTACAGAGCTGCTGTCATTCCAGTCAATAACACTGGAGTCCGTTCTCCTGCTTACGTCATGGGGGTGCCTCCCTTAATTCGGTGGGCGGCACCACAGTCCAGTCAGCGACTGTGGCTTTTTGATGATAACTAGTTTATGCAGGCGTGGTTGTAAATATTATATTGATCATTGACGATGACTTTTGGGTTTACACAACATCCTAAAAAATGTCAAAATCATGTCATCAGCACTTTAAACTGTGAGTTGTGTGGGGCATGTGCAGCAACAACCATTTTTGTAGTATAAATGGTACTTCTTTTTTTAAAAAATGGGTGTGGGTGGAAAACGTGGTATTTGAACTACTTTTGGTGAGATTGTGTTGGAAAGTCAGTTTTACTGTTATCAGACAAAGGGAATTTGCAAATGTAAAAAACATTTTATCTCCAAATTTTGTCCAAAAGAAGTTTTTAAAAAATGAGCAAGGAGGCCATTATTGGGACCCAGTAATCAAAATGACAGTAAGAAATAAAGCCCTACTTAATATAAATATACAGTATATATATATATATATATATATATACACAGTGATCCCTCACTTATCGCGTTTAATGGGGACCAGAACCGACCGCGAAAAGTGAAAAACCGCGAAGTAGCGTCACCCCCCCCCCCCAAGGGCATCACAAGCACTATTTTGCACAAAAAGGCACAAGAGAACAGCGAAAAGTGCCACTAAGCAACACGAGCGATAAATAACAATGAATGCGGTCTTCCTTCGCTGGGTATGGGCGCTCTGCAGGGAGAGAAGCTGGGTAAAACGTCTCGGCCAATCAGCTTGCGAGATTCCTGAGCGGTGAAGAGGTGGGTGGAGAGGAGTGGAGCGGTGGTCAGAGAGGTGGATTTTGAGTTGTGCGGGCTCTCCGTGTTGACCTGATGTTCTAATGTAGTCTCCCTGCCTTCTGCTAGCGCCTGGGCAGCTTTCGTGCCATTTTTTGTCAATTTTGAATTTTTGATGAATATTTTTGAAAAATCCGCGATGCACTGAGGGCGCGAAAGGTGAAACGTGAAGTAGCGAGGGATCACTGTATATATACTGTGTATATATATATATATATACAGTATATATATATATATATATATATGTGTGTGTGTGTGTGTGTGTGTGTAACAGAGTCAGTGCGGGAGGTTATGGGTTCAAACCATAAATGCATCTCTGACATTGGGACAACGTCAAAATCTGGATTGGATATATGTCATGGAGTCAGTAAAGGCATTCCTGCTTGGCTTGCCAAGTGGGTTGACCCTCTTGGCCACACAAGTAGAGAGCTGGATTCTGGTGTGGGAGGTTGTGGGTTCAAGCCCGTTTGGATGTCACCAGTTTGGTCTCCACCACCTGTCCCCTTGGTCACAAACGGTTGAAGAAATCCTGACATTGGCATCAGGATAGGTTTTCCAAATATCAAGCATGTGTTCATTCATTTTCTCTGGTTGTTAAGAGATGTCTCTTTCTATTGGAGTTTTAAGCAAAATGTAAAAAAAAAAAAAAAATCAAATGTTTAGTCCAAGCCAAGTTTCTCAAAAATGGGGGGGGGGGGATTAATTAATTAAGCAAGGAATAAATACTTAATTTCACTTGAGACAGAAGAGAACCTTTTACAGCCCCTCTTTTAAGTGAAAATGTTAACTTTCTTTTGATGGTGAAATCAAAGAAAAGTCCAGAAACATCCCATCAGCTGGTTGTCAAAGATGAAAACAACAGAGTAAACTGTTTGTGCTCCTGAGTATTTGTGTGTGCGAGTGTGCATGTGTTGAAAATTTAGCATCTTCCAGACCACTTCTGTTTTCAAACGTTGCAACACAACAATGTTCTCGATCATTTCATGTCTTGTATGAAGCCCGAATGTTGAGTTTGTAACCCGACATGTACAAAGTGCCATAATAAAGCTCGCTGGATTAAACTCTGCATCACATTTCACACAGTGATAAAAGATACAGCATTGCCACTTTAATTCTTGCAGTTCTATTTTATATATTAGATGTCAAAAGGTTTGATGCATGTGTTCCTACCTCTTAGCTATAGTTGGCTCCAGTTCAGTTTATTGCACTGCATATAAAAAAAAAACTGTCAGGAGCCATTGGCTTCAGCCCCCAGGATCTCTGCACATTACTCAGTTCCCTTTCTACCAGCAATTTGCAGGTGTTGTGAGGAGAGATTATTGTCACAATGATAAACAGTTGTGAACATGTCAGAGTTCTGAAAAGCAATTTAGTACATCTTCAGAGGGACCGGAGAGCCATCAATTTCAATTTCATTGTCGTGGCCTTGTGAATAAAGAACTACAGATAAATGGTGGAGTCGTCGGTGGGGAAATGCAGCTTGAACCTTAGTTTTTAGTTTTGACTCTATGTTCATGTGCATTTTTAGATTGATATGACTCGTAAGCAGACCAAGAACTTCATTGCAAATTTTCAATCACAACTAGCGCACCACTTAAATTGTGATTATTAGCCAAACATCCTTGAACGTGTAGATGTCTGAGGTGATTCAGGATTTAGGACATTTTCACACCTGAAAGTCCACACCAAGGTTCATATTTTTGTTACATTCTCTACATTCAGTCAGGTCTGGTTTCACGTCTCTCCTTTTTCCAACTTTACGTGATACGCCAACATCTTGTCATGATGACTGTTGGTGTTGTTAGCACAGACGGGTAGCTAGCAGACATGCTACTCACCCTCCAAGGTGTTTTCTTTTTTTTTTTTTTATTTAAGTTTTTGTAAAGGGTATACAGGTCATTACAGCATTGCATTGTTTACATTTTCATCACATGTTCCCTTACTTTTTGCTATTTGACAACATTGGAAGAACAATTATTACAACACCCTTTTTTTTTTTTAAGGTGAAAGAAAGTGAAATTAAAGAGAATTAAAAAAAAACAAAACAAAACAAAAGAGCAAAAAACAGACAGAAAAATAAAAACAAATAGTTAAAAATAAAAGAGCATCTGAGTAGCGTTGGAATAAAGAGCAGAGCCATTATTGAAATGGTATTTGTCAAAGATTAGATCTAATGGAAGACACATATGCGATCCAGGGTTGCCAAAATTTCAAGAACCCATCCATGTCCTGTCTCAGTGCGAATGTCAACTTTTCCATCGAGAAAATGTCTTGGATCACATTAATCCAATCTTCAGGTGTAGGACAGTCCTTCAACATCCATTTTTTAGTTAGGGCTTTTTTACTTGCCAATATTAAAACAGTGAATAAATATTTTTCTCCTCGTCTTTCCAGTGAGTCCGGTAGTAAACCCAAATACAAAGTTATAAAAGAAAAGGGGACTGTTATTTTGAATATTTTCCCCAATATTGTCTGTACATTGGTCCAATATTGGTGGATAACTGGGCATGACCAAAACACATGAAAATGATTTGCAGTCTCTTCACCACACAAGCGCCAACAATTCAACCCCTTATGAGTAAATTTGTTTTGTGCAGGTGTTCTGAAATATCTTACCAAATTTTTCCATCCAAATTCTCTCCACTGCAGGGATGAGGTACTTTTCCATTGTTGTTTATTTAGCTTTTCCCATATTTCCAGTTGTAAAGTGAAATTCCCCTCTTTTTTCCATCTCTCTTTTATATATGATGTGTTGTCTCCTTTCAAGTCTTGAAGACCTTGGTATATTTTTGAAATGTATCTGATCCCTGGGATCCCTTTATATGCCATTAAGAAGACATTCAGAACACCTGACTGGGCCCTTTCCACAGCCTCCTTTTTAAGTATATTGTTTATGTGGTGTCTAAGCTGAAAGAACCTGAAAAGGTCTTGATTTATTAGACCTTGTTTTTTCAAATCTTCAAAACTTCTTAAAATTTGCCCTTTAAAAAAATCATAATATTTTATCAGTCCGTTCTTTTTCCACTTTTTAAATCTAGTGTCTGTTTTATTAGGAGTAATGTCTTGATCATAGGCAATCCATTGCAGAAATCGATAGGGCTCTTTAGTTTGATTCTCTCTGACTATCTTAAACCAAATTTTTAGCGGGGTCTCTATCCACGGGTTAGTGCTATTCAAAAGTTTAGGTAAGGCATTGTTCCCTATTATTGCCTGTAGGGGGATGTCACTTGTTATTTGGCACTCGATCTCCTTCCATTGTGCAGTGTAGACTGGGTTACATATCTCTACTAAAGTTTTAATTTGTGCGGCTTTAAAATAGTCCCTGATATTTGGCAGCGCGAGCCCACCTTTGTCTTTGTTTAGCTGTAAAGTTCTATATCTGATTCTAGGTCTCTTGCCCTGCCATATGAATCTTGAGATCATTCTGTCCAGCTCCTGCCATGTTTTTTTTGGGAGGTTCTACCAGTATTGTTTGGAAAAGGTATAGAAGACGTGGAAGTATATTCATTTAGACTGCATCATTTCTTTGTGCAGTACCCAAGAATGGTATCATATTCCATCTTGCTAGGTCAGATTTTATTTTTGCCACCAGAGGATCATAGTTTAGTGTTATAATTTTGTTGAGTTGTTTCGGGATATTGACCCCCAGATATTTCATAGATTCCAATTCCCAGTTAGTTTTGAGTTTGCTTAGTGAATAATGATTTGGGTCATAGTTGAATGTTAAAACTTGGGTTTTATGCATGTTTAATTTGTACCCCGATAAATCTCCATACTCTGAAAAAACTGAGATTAGTTCTGGTAAAGAGGTGTCCGGCTGCCCCAGGTATATTAAAATGTCATCAGCAAAGAGTGCTATTTTATGTTCCTTCTGACCAAGTGTAATACCCTGAATTTTTTGATTCTGTCTTATCCATTGACTCAGAGGTTCTATGAAGATTGCAAAGAGCAGTGGAGACAAGGGGCAGCCCTGACGACATCCACTTTCCAGCTCAAAAGATGATGATAAATTACCGTTAATCCTTATTTTAGCTGTTGGTTTTTTATATAGTGCCTGGATAGTTCTAATGAAGTTGTTATGAAAATTGAAACTGGATAAGATTCTATATAGGAAAGACCAGTCAACCGAATCGAATGCTTTCTCAGCATCTAATCCCAATATGACTGCATTTAAGTTATATTTTTTTATATGATGAATTATGTGTAAAGTGCGTCTAATGTTGTCTTGTGTCTGTCTTTGTCTTATAAAACCTGTTTGGTCTAAATGAATTAAGTCTGTCAGTATATTTTCTAACCTTTTGGCAAGGATAGTGGTAAAAAGCTTATAGTCCTGATTTAATACACTGATTGGTCTGTAGTTGGAACAATCTAGTTTATCCTTTTCAGGTTTAGGTATAACTGCAATGACCCCTTCTCTCCAGGAGGGGGGATTTCCCCTGTGTGGAGGACATAGTTAAATGTTTTCAGGAGGAGAGGAGATAGTTGCTGTTTAAAGGTTTTGTACCACTCTGCTGTATAGCCATCTGCTCCTGGGGATTTGTTAGCTTTAAGTTTCATAATTGCTTTTTCCAATTCTTTAGGTTGTATTTCTGACAGTAGTGTTTTATTTTGAGACTCCGTAAGTTGGGGAAGGTTTAATGTGTTTAGGAATGCTTCGGATGTGTTTTTATGTTTTTTGAGGGAGTATAAGTTCTTATAGTAGTTCTCGAAGCTTTTAAGAATATCCTGAATTCTGAATTTTATTTCCTTTGTTACTGGGTCTCTGATTTTGTAGATTGCTCTTTCTGTTTGTTGTTTCCTCAATTTATAGGCTAGTAATTTTGCCGATTTACTGCCTGCTTCATAGAATTTTTGTTTCAGAAATGTAAGTTTCTTCTGGATTTCAATTGTGTAGATCTCATTTATTTGATTTTTAATTTCCTTAATCTTGAGCGAGTCATTAGAATGAGTGTTGCCTTTGTGTTCTTTTTCTAGGTTCTTAAGTTCTGACTCTAAAGTGATTAGTTTTTCTTGTCTCAGTTTCTTTTGGATTGCCAGTTTTGCAATAATCTTTCCCCTTATTACAGCTTTGCATGCATCCCACAGTATTAAAGGGGATACTTCTCCATTATCGTTTTCTTCCAAATATCTGAGAATATCTGATTCCAATTCATCTTTCAGTGGTCCTTTCAGGACATTTGAATTCAACCTCCAAGAAAATGTATTATTTGTGTAATTTTGGATACTTAAGTCCATATAGATCGGACTGTGGTCAGAGAGATCCATCAGTCCTATTTTACATGTTTTAACTCTTCCAATGTCTCTATTAAACATAAAAAAGTAATCAATCCTTGAGTAAGATGAATGTGGCGTTGAATAAAATGTATAATCTTTTACACTGGGGTTGAATTCCCTCCACACATCACAGATTCCCATTTCTTTTAGTAGCATCTGAGTTTTCCTACTTTGAGTGTTATTTTGATGTGGAGAATTACCTGATGCATCCCAGTATGGATTCAGTCTTAGATTGAAGTCTCCACCACATATCACTAAACCTTGGGCTTTAGTTATCATTAGGTCAAATACATTTTTATAAAATTTCCAGTTAGCCCCTGGAGGTGCATATACATTCAGCAGGGTGATATCTTCTCCCTCTACCCGCCCAATTACCAAACTGTATCTCCCTTCTTTATCTTTGTGTTCTGATTTTTTTTTCAAATGTAATTTTGGTTGATATCAATGTCGCTACTCCCCTCCTCCTCCCTGACTTATATGAAGATGAAGAGATCATTTTAAACCCTTGTCTATTGAGTTTAGTGTGCTCCACGTCTGTTAGGTGGGTTTCTTGTAAAAATATTATTTCTGCTTTGTCTTTTTTCATTTTGCCTAGAATCTTGGATCTTTTAACTGGATTCAGGATCCCTTTTACATTATATGAGACTATTTTGGTTACACCCTGTTTCTCCATTGTATTGTCTTATTTAGTATAACAATGTGGTGGCCCTCTTTTATGCTACTCAGAAACTGAAAGAACATTAAGAACATGAAAAACATTAAGAACATAGTGTACAAAACTTTAAAACAAAAAACTGACAAAAGAACTTCCTGAGCTGAGGTCTTTTTAAAGACCCTGGAAGAGCCTTGATGGAGTGTAGGCTCTGAGGGAAATTCCTCAAACTCTGTTACGTGTTGAGGGCCCTCTCTTACCCCTGTAAGTTGTCCCATGTTTTTAACGTGAATTTCAGATCCCAATCCGAACTTGTAATGATTTTTTTTTTTTTTATGCCTATACCCTATGAAATTGTGTGCACCCTCCCACCCCCATCACAGCAAACATTCACGCTAATACAGTATTTGTTAGTGTGGGGAGAACATGTGGATCATTGTCACATTTCTATTTTAACAAGTTTTTTTTTTTTTATTAAAAAGACTTATTTGTTTCTAATACTATGACTGATACATGAAATGTTTTACCACATGCTGATTCTGCATCTCCTTTAATGTTTGTTACCTTGTAGGAGGGGGGCTGGATGTGCAGAATGACTAAGAAAGAAAAAAAAAAGAAAAAAGGTCGCTATTCCCTCCTGAAAACGGCAAGCTTATCCTTGGAGCTGGGTTTCCCGTTGCTGGCCCGTGGATTTTGAAGGTCTCTGTGTGGTCCACGTTTGAGCCTTGATCCTATCGCTCGGGTCTGCTGCGGGTTTAAACACCGTTACCGGGAGCCCTCTTCTCGCCATGTCAATTGTAGCTTCTTCCGCCGAATTATAGAGACATGTCTCTTCACCGTAGAAGACCCTTAACTTCGCAGGAAATGGCGTCTGAAAGTGCAGTTTTTTCTCTCGTAGCACCTTTTTAGCGTCATTGTATTCCCGGCACTTTTTAAGAACCTCCGGGGCGTAATCGTGTTCCACGAAGACTTTTCTCTCTTGGTGCATAAATCGTTTTTTCTGCCAAGCCAGTCTTACAACCTCTTGTTTTATTTTGAAATTGGAGAATCTCACCACCACAGAATGTGGGGGCGCTTCCGCCGCTGGCTTAGCGGCTAATGTACGATGGGCCTTTTCTATCTTCAAATCAGTGGTTTGGGGGATATCCAACTTCTCTCTCAGTAAAGATTCCACACATTCCGCCATTGTGTTGAAACCATCTTTGGCTCCTTCTTTCAGACCGTGAATTCTAATGTTGTCTCTTCTCAGCCTTCCTTCTTGGTCGGTTAGCTTAGCTTCTAATCTTGACTGTCTTTTGTGTAGATCCAGTACGGAATCTTCAAGCACTTTTATTCTTTCTTCAGCTTCCAAGATTCGGTTCTCGGCCTGGTCCACTCTGCTGTTTGTTCTTTTTAATTCATCTCTGAATTCACGAAATTCGGCCCAAACCTCTCGGCGAAATCGTCGTAATTCTTCAAATAATGTTTTCAAGCTAACCTTCTTGTTAGCTACGTTCAGCTCCTCGTCTTCTGAACGGAGATCCTCCGGTTCAATTTCTTCGGCCGATGCGTGTCCTGGCCTGGGAAATGTCAGTTTCTTCTGTTTTTGTTTAGGCATGATGTTTTGGTCTTTTGATTTTTACTCTTCCAAAAATCCGTTAAGTCTGATTTTCAAGATGTTTTCCTGGATTGGTTCTGGGAGCTTCAGCGTTAAGCTGCTATCACCATGGTGTCCAGACTGGAAGTCCTCCAAGGTGTTTTCTGCAGCTCCAGACACATTGGTAACAGCTCTTTGGGTTAAAATTGGGGAAGACTCCATCATATTAGTCGGTGAACTAGTTTTGTGAGGCTAGAATATTATCCAGGTCTTAATTAAAAAGGTTGTCTGTCCTTATCACCTATCATGATTTTCAGGTGGATTTCCTCGTCCATTTTTTTTTCAAAAACTGTTGCATTCTCTCCAAAAATATCTAGTAAGTTTCTGTATTTTATTTTTTTTTCCCCCAAGTGAGTATTAATGGAGAGATGGGACCATTTACTGTCACAGGGGCATGTTAGACCAGTGACATGCACAGGTCATTTCGAGGGGCAGGCACTCAATCAACAAAAAGGAGCACTCCTAAATACAAAAAAAATAAAGTTACATAGCCTACAGCAGTGCAAAGTTTACTGTACATATTTGGGATATAGTATATTATATTTTAATACCTATACACTCATGGAGCTATTTAATAGCCCGCAGATTTCTACAAAATTATCATCTCACACAGAGACCATGGTCTTCATCATTAATTATTTACATGTCAGAAGGTCTGTTGTGTTTGAAAAATAGGGACAGTGCTGAATGGTAACTTTATTAAAAGTCAGCTAGTAGCACGTGTTACACACAAGCCAGCTAATAAGCTAACTATAAGGACGTATAGGTTGGTGTGTTGCTAGAGGCTGAGAGCCAAAGACGCAGTCTCACGCCTTCGGTCCCCTAATATAGGCATGGTGTGATGACGTCATCTGTGCCTACGTCACCACGTCCATGCCACTCGTTAATATGGGAATATCTAACATTCACCTCCCCCCTGGGAAAGCCAGAAGCATTATGAACATTTACAGTGTCACATTAAAGCTTACAACAGTTGAACCAGAACCTGGGTCACTGGGTGGACCACCGGTCGACCCTGCCTGACTGAGTGGGTTATTCTGCCACTGTGAACAGTCATGCTCTACTGAACAGTTTTGAAACAGAGTAATTGTTGTGGCTTGAGTTCAGGGGCCTCTGGTGAGCCCGCAGTGAGCACAGCCCTGGAGGTGCTGGGTGTGGCAGATCTGGGTGTCCTGCTGCAAAGTCTCAGTCCGGGTCCCACACTGGCTGGATTGGCTCCAGCGTCGCTGCTTGGTCTGGGGCAGCTGCTCTCACCCTTCGCAGACAGCTGGCGTGCTGTCTGGAACCATCGGTCATCTGGAAGGTGGCTGGCTCCAACTGCATGGTGATTCTCATTGGCGATGATGGCACCGTTTGTGGGTCCAGGCATTGGGATCGTCAGACCCAAACCCATTCCAGCACTGTGAGTAGCAATCGGTTCGGCTGCACTTGGCGTTGCTGTTGTGGTGGCGTGCCATTCCCGCTGGCAGCAGGACATGCCCTCAATTGGCGTTGCTCTGCTGGCTCCTGCTGGGCCACAAACTCTATCCTGTAGTGCTGCGGTGGATCCCTAAGGCTGATGCCAGGCGAGGATGCGAGATGAGTCCGGCTTCTACCCCCTCTCTCCTAGTGTTGATTGTGGTTGCGGCAATGTGTTGCTGTTGCCCCGCGGCCGGGTTGTCGTCATTCACTGGGGTCTCTTTTGACCACAAATTCCCTGTCTTGCAGCTCTGCGGCAGCTCTTTGAGGCTTACGCCGGGCGAGGATCAGATGCGAGTCTGGTTTGTACCCTTTCTCCATGCTGTGCTCTCTCAGTGGTGTCAAGCTTGGAGTGGCTGTACCCTCTTCCGGGTGTGTTGCACTCCAATCATCAGCAGTTAAAACAAAGCCCAAGGTTATCATGGACAGTAAAGCTCAGTTCGTAAAGAAAAGGTCACACCCCAAGATGTTGTCCCTATGTGTGACTACCTAGAAGACAAACTCTGGGAGGATTCTTGACCTGTAGCGAACCGTCAACAATATGGTCCCTACGAGTCTGATGCATGTGTGTGCCCATAGTTGTACAGCTCCGCTGGATTCTTCCTGATGCAATGGTTAGGAAAGAATTTTTTTGACAGTGACGTAGTTCATCATGAACCTCACAGTGGCGGTGTCCAACAACAAAGGTAAGCTGACATCGTCTATGTGATGTCTGACTTTGGGAGGGTTTGAACCCTGGGGCCTGACATAGCCGTCTGAGGGGGATGATGTCAGGCAGGCTGCGGCTGCTGTATATATTCACCTCTTCTGTAATAATGTTCAGTTTGTTGTTAGGCACAACCTGACTCACGTCTCACTTATTTCCATACATTACATTTGGCGATCGAGAATTAACTAATGGAGGCATACAGAGCACCTCTATGGCCGTTTTGGAGCACCCAGGAGAACCAGCAATTCTGTGGCCTCGCTGGCTGGCCGCGTTTGAGGCGTACATTGTGGCGTTGGGCCTGGGTGGACTCAACAGAGTAAGGAAGCGAGAACTTCTGGTTCACAAACTTGGGGTAGAAGGTCACATGTTAGGGGAGACGGAGTCATATGCAGGTGCTGTTGGGCTGCTTGATAGCTACTTTGCCGAACACACACGTAAAACAAAGCTGTGGGTTGAGAGGATATTGGCGCCAAAAGACACTAAGTTAGCTAGCTCGGGGAGGCTAACGGCCCAGCTAGTAGCAATGGAGAAAATTAGCCACGGAGCTAGGTGGGTGCCAAACACAGAAGCTAGACGCTACAGGCTACAAGCCAGCCAAAGAGCACAGCACAGAGGGAGAACAGCGAACAAACTCGACTCAGTTTTCCCTGCAGCCAGAGTCAGAGCAGCAGGAGGGGGAGCACGAGCATGCTGAGAGCCCCGAAAAGCAGCAGTGGCAGCCGGACACAGAGACAATGCAGCACAGTGGAGCACTTCAGATGACAAAGAGGAGGTACCGGACTGCTTTTGTACCCGAGACAAGCCGCAATTGAAGACGGACACTGGGAACGAACAGTACGAAGAGCTAACGGATGCCATGGCGGTCAAGCAGAGTCAGTTTCACTCAGGTTCGGCGCAGGTGGGTCTCAAAACTGGCGCTCGGGACATGGTAGTGAGGGGTACCGAGCGTGGCAGCGAGGTGCCTGCGTTGGTGAGTGACACCGAGGTGCTAGCCCCAGATGCCTCTGGTACTTGGCCACAGTTGGGTGGGGGTCTGCGGCTACAACGGTGAGCGCAACAATGATTATAGAAGAGGACGGGGCCAAACGACAGCCAGCAAAACATCGAGGGTGCCTGCGCATTGTGGCTAAGCTGGGCGCACCGTGCTGCAGATTGTTCGACGGTTTGTCGAGGCACACCAATCAGCTTCGGCATGTCCGGGAAGACGCTCCAGGTGGCGAGGCTGGACGGGAGACAGTGATGGCGGTGTAGGATTCAGGCTCTGTCATCCAGAGGATCGGCCATCACTCTGGGGGTCTGCGGTCTCCAGGGGCGCACATGCTGAGGGGCTGCCCTGGACCCCCCCCATGCAAGTTACAGTGTCTTCATCCAAATGACTGTGCAACAGCACTTTATTTATAGTTCTTGTTTTGTATGCGTGTTATGTTATGGGCAGTGTTGGGAAGTTACTAAAAAATAGTAACTAGTTACAGTTACTAGTTACTTCTTTTCAAAAGCAACTGAGTTACTAGTTACTTCTTTTCAAAAGTAGCTGTGTTACTGCATGATTAAAGTAACTAGTTACTTGGAAAAGGAACTTTCACGTTACTTTTAAATGCATACTTACAGGTGCATCTCAGTAAATTAAAATGTCATCGAAAAGTTGATTTATTTCAGTAATTCAATTCAAAAAGTGAAACTCATATTATATAGATTCATTACACACAGTGATATATTTCAAGTGTTTATTTCTTTTTAATTTTGATGGTTATGGCTTGCAGCAAATGAAAACCCCAAATTCAGTTTCTCAAAAGATGAGAATATTATATAAAATTAATTAAAAAAATGTAATAGAAATGCTGGCCGATTAAAAAGTATATCCATGTACACACTCAATACTTGGTTAGGGCTCCTTTTGCATAATTACTGTACCAGTGCAGCATGGCATGGAGGCGATCAGCCTGTGTTACTGCTGAGGTGTTACGGAAGCCCAGGTTGCTTTGATAGTGGCCTTCAGCTCATCTGCATTGTTGGATCTGGTGTATTTCATCTTCCTCTTGACAACACACCATAGATTCTCTATGGGATTTAGGTCAGGAGAGTTTGCTGGCTAAAGCACAGTGATACCATGGTCATTAAACCAGGTATTTGTATTTTTGGCAGTGTGGGCAGGTGCCAAGTCCTGCTGGAAAATGAAATCAGCCTCTCCATAAAGCTTGTCAGCAGAGGGAAGCATGAAGTGCTCTAAAAATTTCCTGTTCGATGGCTACACCGACATTGGACTTGATTAAACACAGTGGAAAAATACCAGCAGATGATATGGCTCCACATATCATCATTGACTGTGGAAACTTCACACTGGACCTCAAGCAACTTGGATTCCGTGCCTGTTCACTCTTCCTCCAGAGTCTGAGACCTTGATTTCCAAGTGACAGGACTTGGCACCTGATTTGGGGAGGAGCCATGTCATCTGCTGGTGTTAGTCCGCTGTGTTTTATTAAGTTCAAAATCAATGCAGCTGCCTACCAGGACATTTTAGAGCACTTCATGCTTCCCTCTGCTGACAAGGTTTATAGAGATGCTGATTTCATTTTCCAGCAGGACTTGGCACTTGCCCACACTGCTGCCAAAAGTACCAAAGCCTGGTTTAATGACCATGGTATCACCATATTTTACTGGCCAGCAAACTCTCCTGACCTATACCCCATACAGAATCTATGAAGTATCGTCAACAGGGAGATGAGAGACACCAGACCCAACAATGCAGATGAGCTGAAGGCCGCTATCAAAGCAACCTGGGCCTTGATAACACTTCAGCAGTAACACAGGCTGATCTCCTTCATGTCATGCCACAGTGACGCAGTATTAATTCATGCAAAAGGAGCCCTGACCAAGTATTGAGTGTGTGCATGGAAATACTTTAAGTCGGCCAACATTTCTATTAAAGAAATCAATTTTTAAAAATTGATCTTATGTAATATTCTAATTTTTTGAGAAACTGATTTTTGGGTTTTCATGAGCTGCAAACCATAACCATCAAAATTAAAAGAAATAAACACTTGAAATACATCACTCTGTCTGTAATGAATCTATATAAAATAAGAGTTTCATTTTATGAATCGAATTACTGAAATAAATCAACTTTTCGATGATATTCTAATTTAGTGAGATGCACCTGTAAATCCTCTTGTACACATAGCAAGATCAAGGGCCCCTTGTTCTCATCAGAAAAACAAGAAAAAGAAAACTGATAAGGAAAAAAAGTCCCATCTTACAGAGAAAAAATGTCTCAGATTTACACAAACTATTATAATCATTAGAAAGTCAGAAATTTACTAGACATAAAGCTGTAAATTCACAGAGAAAATTTTGGAACCCCTGGTGGGCCATTTTTGGCCCACAAGCTATATGTTTGACACCCCTGGACCAGCCAATTAAAAACGCATATTTAGAGGATTTACTTCCATGAAGTGGTTACAGATCACAACAGCATGTAAATGAATGAGATAAAATAAAACAGAAAGCACAGATAAATGAAAGTTCACTGCTTAGAAGAAGCTGTTCTTTACTGCAACAAATCACAGTCACTTTTTCTCTGTGCGTAAGAAAACTTGCCCAATTATTTACACAGCTTACACATTTACACAACTGTGGACATGAAATGCGAGCTTCTTGCTCAAAAAATACTCATGTTTAACCACAGAGGTAGGAGCTGTTGGAGGTTACTCACTGCTGGGACAACAGGTGGTCAGGGCTCAGTATGAGAAGTTGCCTCCGCCACAGCGTTTCTTCCCACTGGGTTGCATGTGAGCAGGACAGGAAACTGATGATTCTCAGGATAACACCGTCAGAGGAGACTGATGGCTGCACTACGGTAGGATCAGTTTATATTTATTTGCGCTAAAAATATCTATCCACATTAATAAAACGAGTAACATGAGTAACGCATCTGATCAAATTTCAGTAACTGTAATGCATTACTGGATTTTTAAACAGTAATTTTGTTACGCAGCATGTTACTGCAAAAGTAATAGCATTAAAGTAACGTGTTACAAAGTAACGTGTTACTTTATTGTTGTAATGCATTACTCCCAACACTGGTTATGGGGTTGTGTGTGTGTGTGTGTGTGTGTGTGTGTGTGTGTGTGTGTGTGTGTGTGTGTTTTGCTTTTCGTTAAGAGCATGGCTGTAATTTTTTTTTAGTTTGAATAAAGACTTTTTTAGTTATTTGGGTGGCAAAATAATCCACCCTGCCCTGTGGGCTGTACGGTAGTCGGATAATACCTTTATCTGCCAAGAATGTGCTGCTAGTCCAGCAAAAGCTAGCGGTACTCCAATACTTTGCAAGCAGTTTCATGAAATGGTCAATCAGAAAGCAACTCATACTGGCTCGGATGTCGCCCGGCCTAACAAGGTCCGCGTTGATCTGTTCACACTCCCGACAGGCAGCGAAAAGTAAGCTAGGAGCAGGAAGACAAGAGGAGAAAAACAGCAGGCCAGAGATGGTTCGGACACTGAGAAATGGAAAGGCGTGCTAGGCAGTCATGGAGTAGGCAAGTGCAATGCTAATGGAGAACTTCTACTTGCACTATGTTCAGAGTACAACCTTGTGATAACCAACACTCTATTTAAGCACAAGGACACACACAAGAAGACATGGATGCACCCAAGAGCCAAGCACTGGCACTTATTAGACTACATCATAGTAAGGCAGAGAGACATAAGGGATGTATTGGACACCAGAGCAATGAGAGGTGCAGACTGTGGTACTGATCATGTTATGCTGAGATCTAGATTAAGGATTTGCAGATGAAAGCAGCACTGCAGGATGGGTGCGAAGTCACCACGGAAGCTAAACACTAGTGCACTGAAAGGCCAAAAGAAGCAGGAAGAACTTACACAGGAAATGGATGAAAACTTGAACGACTGGGACAGAAACAAGAATGACATAGAAGAGAAATGGGCAACATTGAAGGATACGGTGTATCAGACTATGAAAGACAGACCATGCTTGTGGCCCTGGAAATGAACAGGTACAATGTAGATATAGCTGCACTTACTGAAACAAGATTGCCTGGATATGGCAGCTTGGAAGACCATGGGTACATCTTCTTTTGGAGTGGGAAATCAACTCAAGAAAGGAAAGAAGCAGGAGTGGGTTTGCAGTTAGAAAGGAGATAGCAGCAATGCTTGATGAGGAACCAGTGCCAATCAACGACAGGATAATGACTATGAGGCTCCCACTACAGCGGAAGATGTATGCCACACTCATCAGTGTTTATGCCCCAACCAACACAGAGAAGGCAAAGGAAGAGTTCTACAGTGATTTACATGAGACTATTAGGCATGTACCGACTGATGACAGGCTGATACTCGTTGGAGCCAAGGCTCAGATTTAAAGACACTTGAAGAAGATGGATATAGACAGGAGTTCCTGGCAGTGGAAGGCTAAGGACAGAGCTGCGTGGAGGAATCTGATCAGACCTAAATGAAACAGTCATTGTCGCCCACGACAGACTGCTATGATGATGATGAGTGCATGATTCGAGTCCCAAAATTTTTGGGGGGGAAGGGGTTCAATTGTGTGTATGGTTTTGGACTTTTCTAAATGGGGGGAGGAATGTGATGTCTGACTTTGGGAGGGTTTGATCCCTGGGGCTTGCCATAGCCGTCTGAGGGGGATGACATCAGGCAGACTGCGGCTGCTGTATGTATTCACCTCTTCTGTAATAAAATTCAGTTCATTGTTCGGCACAACCTGACTCATGTCTCACTTATTTCCATACATAACAGTCTAACCTCACTGTGCACCACTTGTACACAGCCCTTCTGGAGCTCACTGCTTGAATTGAGTCCCCATCATGCTGTTTGCTCTCTACATGTCTGTTCTTTTCTTCTTCTCTATCCCCTCACCCCCCAGCCAGTCGCAGCAGATGACTGCCCCTCCCTGAGCCTGGTTCTGCTGGAGGTTTCTTCCTGTTAAAAGGGAGTTTTTCCTCTCCACCTTCGCCAAGTGCTTGCTCACAGGGGATCGCCTGATTGCTGGGGTCTTTCTGCAACTGTGGGGGTCCTCCCTACAGTTGATAGTGCTATGAGATGACTGTTGTTGTGAAATGGCGCTATATAAATAAAGTTGAATTGAATTGAATTGAATAGTGGTTGTTGGTGGTTCTGTTGAGCTGGGTAGCGGGTTTGATGTTAGTTGTGTCGATCAGCACACCTTGGCAAAGTGATTAAGCTTGCCACATTGTTGGCATTGCTGCCCCCCCCCCCCCCGGCCAGGTAAGATCACACTCGGTGCATTGGGGAACTACAGTTACCATACGTTTGGTGTCTCCTGATGTTCCGTTGTCCCGTAACGTTCACCTCAGCATCCTCAGAGAAGGTCACAGTGTAGTCGGGTTCTTCTGCCGGGGTAACTGCTTGTATTAGCGGAACCGTTGTTGTGGGTTACCTAGCTATGATGTTAGCTTGTCGGTGGCTTCCAGCTGAAACACTAACTCCATTGCTGTAGGAGCCAATTAAGCCTCATTGTATAAATGGGAACCAGTAATTGTCCCAGAAGGAAAAACAGTTTTTGACCGCTGTGAAGGCAAGATATGTTTGTGTTGCAAGGAATTTTAGCATAAGGATCTTTTATCATTGTGTTGCGGATTTTAATGTTAACTGAAATAAAGTTAGTGTTTTTAAATGTACTGGACGTCTTAGACACTGATTTTATCACGTCAAGTTTTAATCAGCGTGGTAATTAAATTATCCAGGTTGCAGCATCTCAGGGTCTCCAAGCATTTGCTTGGCCTCTACATTAAGGTCAAAAACTATTTTCATCAAGAAGACTGGTTTAAGAACTTTGTTTGAATGTTAAACCATTAAGGACGAGGAGTACCTGGCACAATGTGTTAATTGACGAGCCTCTGCAGCTGCATCTCATCAGCATTAGCTCACCTGGAGAGGAGACTGGGAGGGCACATGGAGATGGCCGAAGTCGTGGACAGGATCGCGGCTTGCCAACGACATCTGTTCAGCTGGTGAGAACTGTGGAGGTGGCAGGAGGACGCAGCCAGTTAACAGCCTTTGCTCATCTGTGCGGGGTGCCAGAGAGGAGTGGTGTGGAGGTGTGCTGGGCAGCGAGACTAGCACTGTGGGAGTCAAGGACACTGGAGAGCGAGCGGCGCTTTGGTAGACAGACAGGGACATGGCTGTGGCATCTGCTCACCAGGACGAGTTGCTGGAGAGGCATGGTGGTGACATCTGGGCAGTGGTCGAGCACTGGAGGAGCTGCACCCGTGCGGGTCGCCGAGAGGAGCAGTGGTTCGGGAGCACCGAGGCCAGTTGCCTGCATTGGGCAACGGCGCCGGACAGTGAGGATGCCAAGCTTCACTGATTGCAACGTGGAGCAATTTTCACCTTGAAAAGGAATGAGTAGTGTGCACAACTAAAGTGTAAATCCAATGCATTGGTTGCCGACACTAATGAATAAGCTATTCTTTTGTTGCAATCTTTTTATTTTATTGACTCTAAAACTGTTAAAATAGAAGCATGTGTAACAGACGTGGATAAACATTAGGACACCAGCGTGCTTACAGCTAACAAACCGGACACGGTGGCCAGTCGTAGTGAAACTAAAACTGGCAAGCGGGTGGTTAAACAGTCTGCTAAAGCAGTCACTGCAAAGTTGGATGGATTGCAAAACTGCAAAAAAAAACAAACAAACAAAAAAAACCAGTTATATAATGTAAAGAAAATGACACAATGTTTAATGCAAAAAGGTAAAACTTTAGAGGTACAAAAGGGTCTTGATGGTTTTATTGAATTGTGTGATGAAATAACGTGTGTGTTTGATTTTATTTTGGGTTTATTGCCACTAGAAGAAAAGTAAAAACATGAAACATGGTTTAAAGCAAAAATGATGTTTAATGATGAATTTATTGCTGAAATAAAAGAGTGGGTGTTAAGAAATGAAATTTATGAGTTTCACAGTGTGGGTAATGGTAAACCTGTTACAGATGATGTTGATCAAGATGTGTAATCCAGGTGACAGTGTTTCAAATGTGGGTAAATGTTTAAATACACGTGATGGGTGTTACATCTAAAATAACTGAGATTCAGGAGGAAGCTGGAAGTAACATTCTCTTTATTCCAAACAAGTTCACTTGTATTTATATTTCCAGCCGTAGCCTGCCTGACATCACTTTGCCCCGCCCAGACCAGGCTACGGCAGCCCCTAAGGTACAATTCCACCATGTTACATTCCCTCCCCCCTTGGAAAAATCAAGAACATTAACAAAACATGCAAACAGAAAACAACTATATACACATCAGAGCAACAAGTCCAACCATGTCAAACCCCCAGTCTAGACTTTACACGGCAGAGCCGTTCTCAGCCACACTGGTAACAAATTCATCCAAGTACTTAAGATAAGATAAGATAAAATAAACTTTATTGTCCCTCAAGGGGAAATTTGTCTTGGGCTTGTCACCCGTGCTGCAACCACACAATCCACACATACACAATGGATGTAGTACATAATAAATGAAATAAAACCCAATAAATAATACAAGTACATACATACATAAATATATAACAACAGTCATTAAGAACAGGAGTTATAAGTGTCCCTGACCTATTTATCTGAGTTTAAAAGTTTTACTGACGTCAGGATAAATGAGTTCTTATATCTATTGAACCTGCGACTCTGTATCTCCTCCCTGAGGGCAGCCGCACATATTCATTGTTTAGTACATGGTTCATGTCACTGATTATTTTTCGAGCTTGTCTACAGGCTGCCTGGTCATGTAAGATCTGCATGGGTAAATACTCTTTAACTCCAATAATTTTCCATGCTGTATGAATTAAACGGAACACTCTGTTCTTTAGTTTCACAGAGAGGTTGCCAAACCAAGCTGTAATGCAGTATCTAATACAGCTCTCCAACACAACCTGGTAAAATATTAACATAACCCTTTGATCAATGCCATGTACTCTTAATCTATGCAAGAAATGCAGCCGCTGTTGTAGTCTACTACAGAGGTAGTCAATATGTGTGCTCCAAGTTAATGAATTGTCAATACATACTCCCAAATATTTATAGGAACTAACCTGTGTTATAGTGTGGTTGAGGATGACCACAGGCCTGTGGTCACCAACTCCCCGAGGGTCAAACACCATCTCCTTTGTTTTATTGGTATTCAAAATGAGATGACTGTCATCACACCAACTGACAAACCTCTTAATTTCTATAAAATAGCTTGACAGATCATGAGTCTTTTGAAGTAGTGATAAAATAGTGTCATCAGAAAATTTAATAATTCGATTGCCTGGATAGACACTTCTGCACTCATCAGTGTACAAGGTGAACAAAAATGGTGAACTAACACAGCTTTGGGGAGCTCCTGTGCTGAGGGTTCTAAATTTAGATTAAGTTCCATTTACACCAACTTGCTGTTTACGATAAGTTAAAAATGAGTGGTACCATTTAATAATGACAGGATGCACTTTAAAATCATTTAACCTCTTAATTGAAAGGTGTGGCTGCAGTGTGTTAAAAGCTGAACTAAAATCAACCAATAAAAGACGTGCAAATGAGGTTGTCTCCTCCAAATGTTTAAACACAGAATGGGCTAAGGTTAAAATGGCAGCCTCTGTACTTCTATTATTTTTATAAGCAAACTGCAGAGGATCCAAAAGTCCTCCAAAATCAGTTTTCAGAATGTCAGTGACAATCTTCTCGAGGCACTTCATTACCAGTGAGGTCAGTGCAACAGGACGATAGTCATTATTCTCTTTACAGCTTGCTTTTTTTGGTACAGGAATTATAATAGAGCTTTTCCAAATTGCTGGGACAGAACACGTACCTAAAGACTTCTGGTAGATGGGACTCCAGGCTTCTGCTAGCTCCTCACTACATGACTTCAGTAAGCACCCAGAGATCCCATCTGGTCCAGATGCCTTCTTGGGGCACATACGAGAGAAAAATCTTTCCACAACATGCTGGTCAACTATAATTTTTGCAGAGCCTAAAACTGATACAGTATAGTGTCCAGAGCAGCTTTTTGTTCATGAGAAAAATCTCTAGTCTCAAATCTGCAAAAGAAATTATTCAACTCGTTTGCCTTTTCTTCCTCATTCATTACATTAATGCAGCTTTTGGATGGAGTCATCTTTGTCATTACTTTAACCGAGTCCCACAATTTCCTAGAACTTTTTCCTAGGCAATCAGATTCAAATTTCTTCCTCGTCTCATCTCTAGCTGTTCTTAGTTTATAATTAATTTCTTTCTGTATATTTTTCATACTTAACATGTCCCCATTCTTAAAAGCAATCTTTTTCTGTACTATGCACCGTTTTAATTCCTTGGAAATATAAGACTTATTATTGGGGTACATAATGATTACTTTCTGAGGTAAAACATTTTCTTTACAGAATTTTATGTACTCAGTTATGGTATCTGTGGCCTCCTCCAACTCCAAGTTATGGAAGAGTCCCCAGTCAGTACAAGAAAAACAACCTCTCAAAGTTTCTGTGCCTTCATTGTCCCATATGAAGATTGTCTTTGTCTGTGGTTTGCTGCTTTTAAGCAAAGACTTGTAAGTAGGAATCAGATGAACAGCATTATGGTCTGAGGACCCCAAGGGGGGCTTAACCCTTGCTATATAGGCATTTTTGATGTTCCCATAGCATTTGTCCAAAATATTTCCCCCCCTTGTACTGCAGTTCACATATTGGCTGAAGCCAGGCAGTGCCGCATCCAGTTTGCAGTGATTAAAGTCCCCTAAAATCAGACAAGGTGCTTCAGGAGTGCGTTCCAGCTGTCTATGTACACAATCCAGGATAGCATTCACCGCGTTGAAAGCGTTCCCACTGGGCGGGATATAAACGGTGCATAATAAAATGTTTCCAAATTCACGGGGGAGATAAAAGGGTCTCAGGTTTAAGCACAGCAGTTCTATATCCGGGGTACAAACCGATTCTCTCATAGTGAAATGTGAGCACCATTTGTTCTTAACGTACACACAAATGCCTCCTCCTTTGATCTTACCGGAGAGTGCGTCCCTGTCCTGCCACACCAGGGAGAAGTCGTCCACGGATAGGAGCGAGTCAGGTATGTCCTCCTGAAGCCACGATTCCGTGAAAACGAGCAAGCATGACTCCCGGTACTCATATAGGAACCTGGTGTTGATTTTGAGTTCCTTCATTTTGCTCTTCAGTGAGCGGACATGTAGCATCATCTCACTTTGGCTCAGCAACAATTATTTTTCTGCTTAAAGACATTTTGTTTCATCCAGGAATAACACACAAAAAAAAGGATTTTCTTCCTCCAGGCCACAGCTGAAATCCCCTTTCTTTTGTTAAAACCAGCCTAAGGAATTTCCCCAATGTCCGGCCTCACTTTTATTGCCCCCATAAAACATGCAACAGATCCACGACTCAGCTAGTTTCCTTAAAATCTGGACATGCTGGATTTAAACAGTGAACTTTAAAGTACATTATTACAAACTCAATTCTAAACCTTCATTCTTTTCAGAACTATGAAAATGCAGATGGACTCTGATGTTTTTGATGTGGAAAATAATATGTGTGAAATGCATTAATCTGTGATTTTATATACTGTATATGCAAGTTAATGTTTATACGAATGTTTATTCCTGCATGTTGATTTAGAAGCACTGCTTATAATTTATACTAATCACTAAAGTTATCTTAGTTTAATACATAAAGGGAAATATTAACTTCCAGTATGTATCAAAGTTTTGCCTTGATATCACATGTGACTCCAACAGCCAATCTCTGCATGACAACTCTTCATTCCAAAGCGCTCCAAACAATAGACTGTTTGTTCATTGGACTAAAAGTTCATCGAGCCCGCCCACGAAGGACGCTCATTGGCTGAGATTCCGGTCAGGCCGGAAGCCCGCGAAACTCAACAGAGCTTATATAAAGGAGAGAGACCCCTGCTTCAGGCCCTTTTTTTCCCCCCGGATTTCTTTCTGGCTGCTCGCTTTTCTCTGATCTTCTCCATTGTCTTCACACAGCAAGGAAGAACAAAGGACTTTGACCATGTGTCGCTTTTCTGAACACAGAGCAGATAACTCGTAATTTATGTAACTTTGTATTTTCTTTCTCTCTTAAATGCCTAGGAATTCCTATTTCTTTGAGCTCAATTCTTAATCGGAGTTAAACTCCTATTTTTATTCATCACTTTTTCTTTGTTAAACTTTCTGTAAAACCACCGTTTGTTTGATTTTAATGTAAACTTAATCTTGACTTTATTTTTATAATATTTTTCTTGACCAAGCACCCACCAGAAGCTACTATTTTTATCTAAAGTCCGAAAGTTTTCTTTTCTAATTTGAAATCGGATTAGATATCTTTTAATTATTATCGAAGACCTCCGCAGCCGTTTGTCTACCAGGAAGAAAAGATGCAGCTGAGGAATCAACGCGCAGCTGTCCATCACACGCTGAAGAAGCATCGGCACCATCTGGCTCTAGCCCAGTTTCAACTGTGGGTCATACGGCCAAGATCCAGCCCCCTTCGACCGCTTGAATTTAAAGGTCAAACTGTGGACCCTGAAATATCTGCGGGCAGATATTTCCCCTAACATCCACGAAATCTTGGGCTGAGGACGACGACCGAACTATCATCACCGAGAATCACGTGAGCTGCAAAAACTTTAATTCCTCTGCTGAATTAAAATTTTGAGGTTCGGTAATAATTTATATATCTAATCAGATGCAAATTAAGAAGCCCTTAACATAACTCTTCTTTTCATTAAAATTCCGTTTTTATTTTCTTAAGATCAATCAAGGACTTTTCATATAATTAATAAACTTTCTCCATAAATTTGTGTTTTTTTTATAATCTGTTAACTCAAACTGATAGAAATTCATTTCTCAGTTTAACCCTGGTTCCGAAAATATTGATATTGTTAATCTATCATTTACAAGATTGATCTTGTGATTAAGGAAATTACTGCAATGTCTGTTAATCATTTCATTTAATAAATATTTAAGAATGAGAGAAGTTGTTGGGAATTTATTTCATTCCGAGTCTGTTTCAAGCCCAGGTATCGAATTCACGGAAAATTTTTGAGACTGATTATTGATTAATTTATTGAGTGATCAAACAGGTATAAAGTGAAATTAAAGATTAAATTGCTTCTTAAAGACAGAAGCTGGTGCCCCTTACGAGTGTTAACTTTTCTGATGTATATGAAATGAGATTTGAGCTCAGATTCCAATACATCAATATAAATTAAATAATTCATACCTGATCATATTTATTATTTATTAAATATTTCTATTTTCCCTTACATATTATTGGTGCTTCCCGTGTGAAGGCCTGGCTGAACTTGACACGACACAGACTCGGAAAGAAATTAATACATAAGCTGTGTGGGATTTTGGTCAATTTTAACTCACAAAGGTGGTTCATTTGTCTGCAGCCAGTCTATTGTCTCTGTCTCTGTGTCACGAGGGGGAGGGGGTGAATTCGCCCCCCTGATTACTGTGTGTGTGTGTGTCTGCTGACCAAGAGAAGGTGGGGGTGAAGAGACCCCACTCTAGTCAGTTTTTAGTTTTTTTGTTGTTTAATGCATGCTTAAACGTGATTACACGCTGAATAATTAAAATAGGCCTGGTGTAGTGGAGCTGAAATAACGAGGCGGTTTTGTATTAAAAACAGGGTTTTTAATGAATAGCTCCGCTATCAAATCTCATCAGGTGTAGAGCTTGGCAGAAGGCAAGAGAGAGAACTCTGCTTCGCTCGCTGGTTAAATACAAGCACGCATAGCACCACTCATTGAAACAGCTGACGTCAGAGCCACTCATTGAAAAAGGTAACATCTCCCCGTTATCTTAATCCCCATTGTCCTGCCATCCCCTCTCCCTGTCTTGGGAGGTGATGGGAACTCCCCCTCTCGCTTTAGGGGGGGGTAAAGGTGTCGAGTCCGTCTCCACTGCCGCGTCTTGGGAGGTCCATTGTCTTTACTCCGGCGCGGGGGATGCTCTGTCCTTACTAGGTGTGAAGCTCTTTACATATGCTGTCACAAAACATTTCCACTTGTTCTAACATATGTAGATATGGGATATAAGAGTCATATATACCACACTGGGAACAAAATAGCGAAGAAATCCTATTTGTTTTCCCCATTATTTCAACACCCCGCAGGCGAAGCAAACCCTTGGGGGGATTTAATTGAATTAACCATTGTATAAACTTGTTGAATAAAGTTTAGGGAGACTAAAGTTTTCCCGCCTTTGGAAAGCAAGGCGTGGTTTTATGGACTGAAGCTTGAGCTGCATCCACGTGGCACATGCACGCTCAGTCGCGCACGCGACCGTCAAGCTGTGCATAAAAAAACGCGCATGTGTAGATCGGCTCAGCGACGCCATCTTAAGTCTAGGTAGAGTTCCCTGTAGCCGCCATTTTGAGTAGAGATCCTTGACTCCTTGTGACGTCATTGGGTTTCCTCTTCTGGAAGTGCAGACGAAAACTGCCTCCATCTTGTGGTGTAACATAGGGACTGCAATTTTTATTTAAACTTATAATCTTTAAAGATGATTTATAACCAAATTAAGTCTTCAAAGTAACTTCAAAGCAATTCATATTATTCGGAATAAACTAAATTTAACACTAATCCAAACTTTTATGCCAAGAATAAAAGGAAAAGGACCTGTTGGCTTCTGAAAGTTTTTTCTCAGTGGTGAAACCCCACTAACTACATAGACACCTATAGCAGGAACATATATAAACACTCCTATTGTATTTAATCACTTATATAACCACATATTATAATCTTTTAAGCTAAAAGCAAACATATTTACACACTTTTAAGCAAAAAGTTACAAACTTTGAAGCTATATGTGTGCTTATTTTGCTGTTTGTAAATGTGATATGGTGTGATTCCCTTCCCACAGAAACCCAGTTTTAGCTTGAGGATTCTAATGCTGATGTTTACTCAAGAGTAGCATTAAAGTAGGATTAGTCCTGTGCATTTTAACAAATTTACAGACTTAGTGAATATTTATAATTTTTCCTCTTTCTCAAAATTTAGGAAACCACATCAAGCAATTAACACTTAAGAGAAGCTCTAGGTGTTATTTAAACTCATTGTGTCATTTCTGATCCATGCTTTCTCTACAGGAAAAGAAAAACATTTAACCAACCAGCATAATTTTCAAATTTTTCCCAGGATTTAAAAGAAAAGTCCAAAAAGGTGCAAACCATTGATTATTCTGCAAATAAGAAATTTATAGATCACAATCAAGAATGATCACCATTGGCTTCAATCCTAAGAAATCCTTGGATATCAAATACTCAAACAATTCACTTGTTTCTAATTTGTAAATATTTTAAAACATTTAATGCTTCAAGGAAAAATAGGCTTTAACAAATAAAACCAAAGGAAAGCCTTAACTTTAAAGAAAGTGGAAACTTATAATCCTAAATCTTTAAAGCATTTAGCCTCTTTTGCTTTTGTATTTCCTTTGTAAATAAAATCCTCACTTTCAAAGTGACATTTTGCAAAATCCCAAAGCTAGATATTGATGACAAATTCCAATACTAGACTTTGAAAATCAAAGGAAAGAAGTCAATCCATACAATTTAAATCCTGTTTTGTTTCGTGAGAACAAATTCAATCCAATTTCAATTCAACTTTATCACCATACGGTTTCAACGAACGAATTATTTGAAGCATCTCTACATTTCTAAATAATTTCAAATTCTATTTCCCATTCTGCAAGCCTACAAGTTGAAACAAATTCTAAAGGAACTTTCAACTATCACGATTGTAAAATAAAACACTCAAGGTTAAACCTTGTTGACAAATTTAAGAATAATCAACAAGTTGAATTTTTTTAAAAAGCTAAATAACACGGTCAAACATGACGAGTCATCAGACAACCGACCAATTTACCAAACTGGATGACCTTCAAACAACATTGGAAGCATTGGACTTCTTATTTAATTTCTAGCTTCACAACACGGGCCAAGGAAGCACAGCCCGAAGTATTGGAGCAACTCACTGAAGAACTTTGAATGAACACACTGAAAAACCACCAGAAGGCAAGGACCTCACCAGTGTGTTAGGTAAGTTTGCGCTAACATTAGTCGCAAGATTAAAGGTAGCCGAGAACGAGCTGGCAAATCAACAAACAACGATTTTATCTCTCCAAGAAGAGAACGAGACACTGAAGGAAAATTTGGAACAATCTCAAGAGGAGAATGACAAAATCCAAAACCAACTGGATGAAGCGGTACAAGATTTTGGACCGTGCAGAGTCAGAAAAGGAACGGTTGATGCATAACAAGGGACACGCTCATCAAGACAACAATGAACTTGAAGATGCCCTCAAGACACAAAGAAGGAACTCAGAAGAGTTGAAGGTCAACTGGAAAATGTGAAGAAGGACTATAAGGAATGTCAACTGCTCCTAAAGGGAAAGACATGAACACCGGGACATCCACCGCGCTCCCTCACCTGATTCCCGTTTCGAATCCGGACGACCGCGTGGACAGCGTGCGGTGTACCCTTTCAGACCGCGACCCTTGACAGATCGCGCGAAATATCACCAAATTTGATCCAGGACCTACGGGTCACCTGATGCCAAAGTCTATTTACAGGACATTGATTACTACCTGCGTAAGCACCCTGATGCTACAATTGACGATCGCATCTATCTGATTAAAACTAACATCTAACAGGTCAGTATCAAAATTCATAGACAGACAGCCGACAAACATCAAAGCAAATTACACGCTGCTCCGCCGAAGCCATCGAAAAGGAGTTCTCCGACGACTGCCTACAGGCAGGGCTAACCGCAGCCCTAGCCGGTGAAGCAAGGACGCTCATAGCCGACACAAGCCTACTACCAGAGACTCCTACTCGCATATTTTGGATCCAAATACACCAGGGATGGAAGAAGATCACAATTTCAAGACCCTCTTCATCCAAAACCTCCATCCCACTGTGAGTCATTACCTGGGAGTTACAGCTAACCCAAGGTCAAACTCAATAAGTCATCTGAGAGAGTTTGCACACTATGCGTTTCCAAAAACAGCAACAAAGTCGCAACAAGCACGCTGAGCTTGCTACCGTGCTAGCTATTAGCGATGCATCTAACACCTTGGAGTTGGAAGGAGCCCTCGCTCTTCTCCACCTCTTACACCACGAGTACATCAACAGCCGAAGCATTTTCCAACCAACCTCATCAAGGTCAAAACCACACTAGGTCCTCTGGATATCACTTTGGACCAACTTTACGAAAACCCGACTACCGTCGTAGACCATATCCACGGGATAGGTCACGAGAACACGATACGGACTACCATGATGACAGATACGGAGACGAAGACACGCGTAACCGCGACAAATGGTCTCCATCCCATCACAGAGCTCAGAAGCAGAGACCTATCACAAACCTTGGAAGGAAGAAGAAACTCCTACATTCAGTAGAGAAGCTATTGAAATTGTCCAACACCTCCTAGCAGAGATTAAAGCTACAAAGAGAATAAAACTGCTAACATTCTAGCTATATCAGCTGTGCCAACTCAAAACAAGCGTTCCAAACGATGGAAACGCAAGAAGAAAATCCCTCATGCAAATGAGGAAGGACCAAAGGACTCAACACAGTCCAGTGCTGTTATGGCAAGCCCAACTACAGGTCACAGACCACTCCTCTAAACGTGTCGCAACTCTGTGTCGAACCACCGGTTCCACAATTCTATGCGATTTAAACAGAGGGGGGTGGCACAGAAATTCTACCTTCCACTGACCCTTGAAGACTGGTGTGTCAGGACGCTGTTTTAGACACCGCTGCTGACATCACTCTCATGTCACACACCCTTTTTGACAAAAGCTACGTGCAGCCGCTAACCGCGCTAAACAATATTTGAACCTGGAACCCTGTTCATTAGCTGTGCGACCATAGTGCGCTCACTAAAACAACCATGTTGGCGTATCCACTACTAAACATGTCCATTGGACCCATGACCTTGAACACATCCGGTCTACGTGTCCAAACTTGACGCCATTCCATTGCTTGTTGGCAAAGACCTACTGAAACCGTTTTGAGCCACTGATTGATTTCAAGAACCTCAAACTATGGGCTCAAACGCAACAACCTCACCCATTTGACCCAACAAGGACAACTGAATCACAGTGCTTTGTTCTAAACACTTTGGACACCCCAAGTCTCACACAACTAGCACTGTTGGAACAACTGCAACCAAGTGAAGCGACCGCCCAGACCAAGGTGAATACTGTCCACAAGAAGTCAAAAGTCACTTCTAATACAAGGTCAAGCCAAACACTCAAATGATCTTGAAACTCAATGGCCGAGCAGAAAACCCCAAACGGCCCTCTTGAAACCCCCTTGATACCCATGATTCAATGGTGGTGTCACTATTTGAAACCCACCCACCCGCCCATGAGGCCTGCATGGTCACAAGAGCCCACCAACCGGCTCTCTATACCCGCTAAATACCTCAACTTTTTGCGACAACGAACCCACTTTTGCAAACGCAAGGCGCACAGTCACCCAACCTTGCAACCAAATGATCCATAAAAACTGTCAAAACACCGGTCGGATATAAACGGTACATGCGCTACCCGCATCTAATAACCCTATAACATACCAAAATTGAAACCACTTCACCGCGACACAATCTTCTCTGCAGCTATGCTATGGCACTCCTGTTCATACTTCCGATGAACCATCATCGCCACCGCTCAGAGTTCCTCGAAACCAGAGGGGGGTGATGACTGCCAATGCCCATAACATTCCAGCTGCAGAGCACAAAAGCGCCAAAACGACATACAAAGCTCCCAAGGCTGTATTTCAAAACCATTCGGACCGAGTCGCTAAACAACAGAAAGCGTACAACGATCAAAAACTCTCGCATGACAAACTGCGAAGGGGGGACAAGATCTTCCACCCCACATTTGTACCACAGACACCTGAAATCAATTTACAGGAAAGAAAAATCACTCCTAAATTCCTGCCCAAGTGGATGAATCCACACATTGTCAACAACAAAATTTGGCCACTCAAGTGCCAAATCCAGGACCCCCATTTTCAAATGGGCTCACCAAAATCAGAGTAACCTTTACCAAAACCCCATGGGACTTGTCGGGTACAACACTGTCAAAGTAAGTCCATAAATAAGATTAAAATCAAACCTACGTCTGACAAATAACTGTAGCTAACTACTAGCCTCAGGTACACTCAGTCAAATTTCTCCAATCAGTTAACTGCATCAAAACATCCAGAAAGGAAAGGGTATATTAAAACCAAATTAGCCCTTAAACTAAATTTCAAAGACCTCTGTAAAATCTAATAAACTTCAATCAACTTACTATTACCAAATAGTATACACAAGACATTCAATACCGTTAGCTTGAGCTAATAATCTTAAAACTCCCATCAAAGGTGAAAAACAAGCACAAGGTTTAGAGTTCAATCTCTCAATCTCTATTCTGTAATTTCCCAGTTTTGGGATCAATAAAGTACATCCATCTAAAAGAAATCATTCCACCTCTAAGAGGAATTTTCATTTGCCAGCCAGGTATCTAAAGAAAGATCAACAAGAAGATTAAGATCCAAAACCACTCACTTTTGTTTGCCAAGATGATGGCCCTCCTGTTTATCAGTTTAGCCATCTGCCTAGCAATCACACCCACTGTTACCCAGTCAGAATTGGGTCAAGCCAAAACGAAAGGTCAAAGATCCTTGGGTGGACTCTAAATAACAGCCTCATCGTTAGAGCCTCTTGTTAACCTTAGCATGCCCACTGTTAACTCTGTCAACACCGCTAAACCAAAACGCCAGGTTGTCGAACCACAAATGGTTACCAAAATCTTACAAGACACTGTGTTGGTTTTGAATGCTTGCTCCGAAGCTTCAGTCAAACTCAACAAGGTCTTGAACTCTTTGCTCTTTGTGTTAAAGGTTGACTATGCTCACACACAGCCAATGTCTATGTTACGCTCAGAAGTAGCTAGAAACATTAGCTTTTCAGTTAACGCTTTAGCAATGAATATGCTCTCTCATCATATCCTTTTTGCAGTAAATCCAAATTTACTTCTCATTGCCATCCAAAGAATGACAACGACATCCTATGCCCACTCAGTTTTTCTGAACAAAAGTCTCAAACACCCTATGATTTGGACATCTGTGGAACCATGGTTTAGTCCAGGGGTATCAAACTCATTCCATGGAGGGCCAACACCCTGCATGTTTTACTTCCACCCAGTGTCTTCAGCAGGTGTTTTCATTGATCAGCAATCAGTTGGAAGAAATTTGGTGAATCACCTGTTGAAGACTCTGGGTGGAGGTAAAACCTGCAGGGTCTTGGCCCTCCATGGAATGAGTTTGACACCCCTGGTTTAGTCTAACTAAACAAGTTCAATTTGAACCTCCTTGAGTCACCTCAATATTGATTAGTCTGAATCTACCTCAAATATGAAAGAATTTTATTTTTGCTTTTGACTAAGATTTTTGGATACATGATTGTGTATATACAAATAATCCTTTATACTTTATTTAGATTTTATGCACATTTAAACTGTTTTTGAAATTTTGACTAGATATTTTTCAGCAAACCCAAAACATTTATATCAAGTATGTCAAAATCCACATACTTCTAGTTCACTTTTTTTTTTGTACCCAGAATTTTTAAGTCTTTACAGGCTTATACAGAACTTTAGCATATCCTAGACAATTATACAATGTTTATATTTGGTCACGCCAAAATTATTTTTGAAATTTCCAGAAGTTTTTCAGAAAACCAAATGTAAGGACCTACACTTTGGAATAGATACTGTTTACAAGCTTAAGACTTATCGACATCAGAACTTTAGTTCAGCATTTGGATCAAGCCTCGCCAAATTGGGATTTGATGCCTAGGATTGCTATCAACGCTGAATCAACGTCACCATTGATACCAGAGGGGGGACTGTAGCATCATCTCACTTTGGCTCAGCAACAATTATTTTTCTGCTTAAAGACATTTTGTTTCATCCAGGAATAACACAAAAAAAAAAGGATTTTCTTCCTCCAGGCCACAGCTGAAATCCCCTTTCTTTTGTTAAAACCAGCCTAAGGAATTTCCCCAATGTCCGGCCTCACTTTTATTGCCCCCATAAAACATGCAACAGATCCACGACTCAGCTAGTTTCCTTAAAATCTGGACATGCTGGATTTAAACAGTGAACTTTAAAGTACATTATTACAAACTCAATTCTAAACCTTCATTCTTTTCAGAACTATGAAAATGCAGATGGACTCTGATGTTTTTGATGTGGAAAATAATATGTGTGAAATGCATTAATCTGTGATTTTATATACTGTATATGCATGTTAATGTTTATACGAATGTTTATTCCTGCATGTTGATTTAGAAGCACTGCTTATAATTTATACTAATCACTAAAGTTATCTTAGTTTAATACATAAAGGGAAATATTAACTTCCAGTATGTATCAAAGTTTTGCCTCGATATCACATGTGACTCCAACAGCCAATCTCTGCATGACAACTCTTCATTCCAAAGCGCTCCAAACAATAGACTGTTTTTTCATTGGACTAAAAGTTCATCGAGCCCGCCCACGAAGGACGCTCATTGGCTGAGATTCCGGTCAGGCCGGAAGCCCGCGAAACTCAACAGAGCTTATATAAAGGAGAGAGACCCCTGCTTCAGGCCCTTTTTTTCCCCCCGGATTTCTTTCCGGCTGCTCGCTTTTCTCTGATCTTCTCCATTGTCTACACACAGCAAGGAAGAACAAAGGACTTCGACCATGTGTCGCTTTTCTGAACACAGAGCAGATAACTCGTAATTTATGTAACTTTGTATTTTCTTTCTCTCTTAAATGCCTAGGAATTCCTATTTCTTTGAGCTCAGTTCTTAATCGGAGTTAAACTCCTATTTTTATTCATCACTTTTTCTTTGTTAAACTTTCTGTAAAACCACCATTTGATTTTAATGTAAACTTAATCTTGACTTTATTTTTATAATATTTTTCTTGACCAAGCACCCACCAGAAGCTACTATTTTTATCTAAAGTCCGAAAGTTTTCTTTTCTAATTTGAAATCGGATTAGATATCTTTTAATTATTATCGAAGACCTCCACAGCCGTTTGTCTACCAGGAAGAAAAGACGCAGCTGAGGAATCAACGCGCAGCTGTCCATCACACGCTGAAGAAGCATCGGCACCATCTGGCTCTAGCCCAGTTTCAACTGTGGGTCATACGGCCAAGATCCAGCCCCCTTCGACCGCTTGAATTTAAAGGTCGAACTGTGGACCCTGAAATATCTGCGGGCAGATATTTCCCCTAACATCCACGAAATCTCGGGCTGAGGACGACGACCGAACTATCATCACCGAGAATCACGTGAGCTGCAAAAACTTTAATTCCTGAATTAAAATTTTGAGGTTCGGTAATAATTTATATATCTAATCAGGATGCAAATTAAGAAGCCATTAACATAACTCTTCTTTTCATTAAAATTCCGTTTTTATTTTCTTAGATCATCAAGGACCTTTTCATATATTAATAATCTTTCTCCATAAATTTGCTTTTTTTTTTATAATCTGTTAACTCAAACTGATAGAAATTGCATTTCTCAGTTTAACCCCTGGTTCCGAAAATATTGACACTGTTATATCTATCATTTACAAGATTGATCTTGTGATTAAGGAAATTACTGCAATGGTCTGTTAATCATTTCATTTAATAAATTATTTAAGAATGAGAGAAGTTGTTGGGAATTTATTTCATTCCGAGTCTGTTTCAAGCCCAGGTATCGAATTCACAGGAAAATTTTTGAGACTGATTATTGATTAATTTATTGAGTGATCAAACAGGTATAAAGTGAAATTAAGATTAAATTGCTTCTTAAAGACAGGAAGCTGGTGCCCCTTACGAGTGTGTATTAACTTTTCTGATGTATATGAAATGAGATTTGAGCTCAGATTCCAATACATCAATATAAATTAAATAATTCATACCTGATCATATTTTTTATTTATTTAATATTTCTATTTCCCTTACAGACATTACAGAGCAAACATGGATGGCAGGTGGCGGCCTGTTCTCTCTCCTCCGCAGTCTCTGTTGTACTCCGCCACGTTTCCCTCTCTTCCGTGACTTCTCTTCCGCACTGCTTCTACGTCCTCCCATCGGATTCTATAAGAGCTCCTGAGGCAGGGAGGGGTGCCGAGACACGGTTGGAACGAAGAAGCAGGAGCTGGTCTCAAGTATAGCTCAGGAGCGTGGGCGGCCTCTTGTCCCGATCCACTTGGGGTACAGTGGCATATTATCCCGAGCAACCAGATAACAAGCAGTCCCTTTAGCTAAAACATCATTATGATACTTCAGACTGGAGCACTAAAAACTATGTAATACAAACTAAGTTACTACAAACATACACACACAGTAGCAGCACAAGGTAGCCCGGGTCGCAGCAGAGCAGCGCCACCAGCAGCACTTGGGTCGCCGACACACTCTAGCCGGGCGGCCCTCGCAGGGACACTCCACCACTGGCACCATCAGCTTCAGCTGAGGGTTGGCCTCCATCCGACCCCTCCACAGTCCCAATTATCACTCAAATTGTCCAAGGTAGGGTCGCACGCCACCTCTGGTGGGGACCTCCGTAGCCTACTTGCATGCCATCGGGAACCATCGTCCAGTTCGAAAGTGTCCGGTCCTCTTCGCCTCACAATCGTACGCGGCTCAACCCACAGTGGTTGAAGCTTGTGGGTGCGGACAGGGTGCATAATCCAGACCCTATCCGCAACTTCCAGGCCATGCCCTCTTGCTCAATGTTTCCTGTCAAACAAGTCCTTCATCCTCCGTTGACATTCCGTGACCCGATGCCCCCAAGTCCTCACTGCACTCACCCCGTGCCAGCCCCAGTCGTCTCACTGGAAGCGGCAACTCTCGTCCCAGCATCAGAGCCGCCGGAAAGCGACCTGTTGTGGTGTGAACCGATGCCCTATAATGGAGCAGGGTGTTGTGCAGTGCGTCAGCGAACGTAAACCCATCCACCAAGTGAGCCCTCAGACCATTCTTAAGCATCCTGTTAATTCTCTCAACCCCTCCGTTAGCCTGTGGGTGATACACCACCGTTCTAATGTGCTCAACCCCTCTGGCTCTCAAGAAACCCTCAAAAGCCCCCAAAATGAACTGCGGGCCATTGTCAGTGGTGACTGAAGTTGGAGTCCCCCATCTGGCAAACAACGACAACAGGAAACTCGTGATCACCTCAGTTGTTACTGAGCCAGTTGGAAGCATCTCCGGCAACTTAGAAAACAGGTCATACACCACCACAAGGAACCTGCTACCCGGGGGGGGGGGGGCTGTGTGCAGTTCACCGCAGATATCCAGTTCAATGTGCTCCCAGGGTCCAGCAGAGTACCCGACCGGCCGCAGGGGAGGCAGTGGAGGTCTCCCAGTCTTTCCGCTCTCCAGGCATGGAACACAGTTCTTGACCATTGCTTCAATGTCCTTGTCAATCCCTGGTCACCAAACTGAGTCCCTGCCATGCTGCTTGACCTTCACCACCCCAAGATGACCCTCATGTAGCATGTCCAGCACTCACACCCTCAGAGCTGCTCCGGTTCCAGTTCCGCCGGACCGGCGGCGCTACACGAGTTGGCTGCCATTTGCAACTGCCCTTTTCTTATCTTTTTTCTTCTTTCTACACCTTTCACTCTATATATATATCACGGACACACAGATCGCCCCAAGGGTCTCCCGAGTCGGCGGACGGAGCCACTGTTTGCAGCGGGGGATGATACAGCAGGGAAGAGCTAGCTAGCTGGCTAGCTAGCTCCAACCGCCACCCGGTGCTAACGGAGAAGCTCGACATGCCGAGGAACTGTGGCGAAAACGACGCGGGTGCCGGGCTGGAGTTTAGGCGGCGTGCAAGAATATAGAAGACAGAATAATAAAGAGCGATGGCAAGAACCAAGCAGACCCGCCCGTAAATCTACTGGAGAAAAAGCCCCCCAGGAAGCAGCTAGCCACCCAAGGCTGCTCGAAAAAGCGCTCTGGCCACGGCGGAGTGAAGAAGCCTCACCGTTACAGCCCGGTACCTGTGGCTCTGAGAGAGATCCGTCACTACCAGAAATCCAAGGAGCTGCTCATCCGTAAGCTGCCCATCCAGCGCCTTGGTGAGGGAGATCGCTAGAGGACTTCAAGACCGACCTTGTGCTTCCAGAGCTCCGCCGTCATGGCTCTGCAGGAGGCCAGCGAGGGCCTACCTGGTGGGTCTCTTCGTGGACACCAATTTGTGCGCCAGCCACGCCAAGAGGGTCACCATCATGCCCAAAGACATCCAGCTGGCCCGCTGCATCCGCGGAGAGAGAGCTTAGACTTTCTGCTGCACATTCACCAACCACAATGCTCTGCACTGTGTGTCTATACTTTATATATATATATATATATATATATATATATATATATATATATATATATATATATATAGTAATATGTACATATGTATACTAGCTGTTCTTGTTTTTTTCTTGCCCTCTGATTGTTGCTCTGAGTGTTGCTATCCCTGTGCTGTTGCAATCCTGGAATTTCCCCATTGTGGGACTAATAAAGGCTTATCTTATCTTATCTTATGTCCTCTAGCCACACACACCTTGTCCCAGCAGCTAAGCTCGTCCCTAAACCGATGAAACGGGGACAGCTCTCCCATCACTGTTGTTGGTGAGCTCCACTAGCAGGTCCCGCACCCATTTCATCCCCTAGTTTACCAAACCTGCACATGTTCGCCAGACAGTGGAGATCTGCGATGTACTGTTGAGTTGCTTCTCCCACTCCCTGTCGGTGCTGGCGGAGCCTTATCCTCCTCGCCAGCACTCACTTGGGCGTCGCTATATGGCTGGTGATCAGCATGATGCACTCCTCGTATGTGTCCGCTTGTACCAATGTACCGAACACCCGTTGTCCCTCGGTACCCAGGCTGTGAATCAGGAACGCCCGCAGCCGCATCTTACTGACTCTATTTAGATCCATAGCCGACATACGTACGGAATGAATCAAACCAGTGAGGCCATGGTATGGGTGGCTCACCTGGGGACGCGAGGAACAGTGGCAGGGGTGCCAAGCACACTTCCATGTCAATGTTGAAGTTTTTCCTCGTTGCTAGTGTTGTCTGGAAAACAGGAACAGCTGAGGCAGTGGCTGTGCTGAATGGTAGCTTTATTAAAAGTCAGCTAGTAGCACGTGCTACACACACACACAAACAAGCTAGTAAGCTAACTATAAAGAAGTACAGGTTGGTGTGTTGTTGGAGGTGGAGCGCCAAAGACGCAGTCTCCCGCCGTCAGTCCCCTAATATAGGCATGGCATGATGATGTCATCCGTGCCTGCACCACCACGTCCGTGCTGCTTGTTGTTAATATGGGAATATCTAACATGGTCAAAGTCAAAAAATGGACAGCTTCCATTGAAAAATAAGTATCAGTTCAAAAATAAATCAACAAAAATCTGAAAAAAGGGCTTTTCTTTCAGTAAATAAAATATTAAACCTGAGCAGGTTGTTGCTCATTTTCAGCCTGAGTTATACAGCATCCTCTCTCCATCTCACCCTCATCTGGGTCATAGAACACTGCCTGAGCATGACCCTGCTGCCCCAACTTCTTGTCTGCCTGGTGGCCTGATCCGGAACAGAACCCTGGGTTGCCTTCTGTAACTCTTTATCTTTGTAGTCTCCCCTTTTTTGGTATTTTGCTGCAATTGGTAAATGAGCACTATCAATTTTGTACAAGAAAATTGAGAGGTAATTTTCCAAATACAGACCATAACATTTAGAAACGGAAGTGACTGGACCATAAAATATAGTTATGGTACACTGAAACACATTTGATTTTCAATTGATGTCTCCCTGATGGAAAATTAAAATCAATACCTTTTTTCTCTAAAATAAAAGTTCTGCAGAAGGGCACTTCAGAGGGCAAAGTGCAAAAGGACGGGTTCTAGAGCACCACCTGTGGTCTGTCTGTGCTGATTGGTATATATACACAGGCTTTACTGATACAGTTCTCATATAAAAACATACACATACTTATTTGATGAAAGTCAAATGTTTATCTATGTATTAAAAGACATGTGTTTTAATCTTTATGAAACACTTTCAAGATAAAATCTCTGTGGGAAGTCCAAATTCACAATAAACAAACATAAAAAAGCATGCTTTCTAGACATAATACAAGTTCAACAGTTTCCTGTAGAGGCTCGTGACTTATTTTAACGGTAGACTTAAGGGCCTTTTCCACTAGCACGCTTTAGCCGCGACACGGGATGGCTCAGCACGCTTTGTACGCTTTTCCACAAGCCCCAACACGGTTTAACAGCCGTGATTCTCAGCCCCGCCTGCAGGGCAGGGTACAGCAGTGCTGAGCTGTGCGTGTTGTGACGTTAACAGGACTGGTCGCCGCTGATTGGTCAGGTCGTAACCGGCGCTGATTGGTCAGGTTGTAACCGCCCCTCTCCTCCTCCTCTTCTACCAAATCTTCACGACTTCTCAATAAAGTTTTTTGAAAAAAAAAAAAAAAAAGAATCTTCACGACCTACTCAGCACGCCACCACTGTTGGCGGTTCCTTTTCAGTGTATTGCTGTGCTATTTTTCATTTATTCTCTATCAAAAATGGCTTCGCGTAATAAGGGTGTTCCATGGAGCAGTAAGGAGCTGCAGTGTCTGCTCACTGCATTGTCAGACGAACGTATTCAGCGCGAGTTAGACGGAGCCGCCCGGAATGAAAAAATATACCGGGAGGTCTCGACATCGGAGTCCTTTAACGGTGAGTTTCTAATTTTTTTTAATTGTGCGTTTTTTCGCAAATATATTTGGTAAGACACTCAGTTTATTTATGCAATAAAAAAGCTGTTCATTTGTGGATGGATCGCAGCTTTATTGCAGCACAATGCGGACTAAAGCTTTTATTGTAATTATTCATGTGAACAATACGCTGAAATAAGCTTATGTATTCTTGTTAAAAACTATTGTCTTTTCTGTATATATTTCGTGCTGTATTCTATTGTGTGCATTTTCCTTGTAGAATCATCCCACGCGTCCGCCGCGACAGCCCGTCCGGATTATTCAACGAGCCTTCCTGACCCACAGCTGGCAGAGACGGATTAATTCTACCGAGCCTCAGCACTCAGTGGTCGGCGTGTATAAAATGTTGATTAACCTTCATGTTGTGTTGCAAAGTTTTTTTTTTATTTTAATATTTTGTATATAATAAAATGGAATTGTTGTGGAAAGTGTGGTTTGTCTGTTATAACACTGAATTATAAAACAGTATAATTACATAGAAATTCCATTGCCTAGTCTGATCAAAATGATACTGAGGGTCAACCATTGTAAAGGTCATGTAATTTTTAACTAGACCAAAAAAGAAATCTTTTTGTACGCTTTCTGTTCTTTTTATTGAAATATCATAAAAATTAGCACCAAGTCAAAGGTACAAGTATATGTAAATTGAATGTTCTATCGCATTCCAAATTCAGAGATTTACAATACTTTAGAAGGAGTGTAGCATCATCTAAACGGAAAATAATAATACTGTTGTTCCAAACGTTGACCTGAAGGTGAAAAACATGAATTTTTTTAATTCAGTACATCCAAAATGCCCTAGGATGTGGTGTAGTCCAGTGTGCCACGTCTCATTATTTAATACGAATAAAAACAAGTTTCAGCTCATTATTTCTAGGTCATTTGGCAGTTAATTCAAAACAAAAGTGACGTGTTGTTGCAGCTTAATTATGAGATAAAATTAATTGTGAGATAAAACCACAGAGCGTGCAAGGCAATAATCCTTGGATCCTCCATTTTTTGTCTGGTGTAAATAAGGACTCAGTCCGGTGCATAACATCACGGGAGTGTTGGCCCCGCCTCGCTGAGAATCTGCTGCTGCCCCGCAACACTGTGCTAATGGAGACAGAAGCGTTCCGAGCTGTACTGAAGTGAATCGAGCCGTACGAGGTGTGCTGGGCTAGTGGGAAAACAGGCTTTTATGTGCTCCATAAAATGGTTATACCAGCCATTTTTGGCTTCCCTGACAGATGTTGTAGCCTAATTGAAAGTTGGATCAGCTGGGGAAGCAGAGTAGCCTATCAGGTGACAAAGAGGGCAGAAAAGGAGAGTTGCAGCCGTGGAGAAAGCAGCGAGTTGTGGGCGCTGCTTGAGTGAATGAGTGACAGGGCAGCCGTGAGTGTATCAGAGTGTCACTGGGCTTGTGCACAGGACTCGTGTGTTTTGAGCCAGAGTGTCGATGCTACTCGCTTGGAGAAAATGGTATGTCCCATTGTCGGATGTGTTGTTTTTGCTTTATGCAGCTAGAGGCTACATGTGGCTTTGCTCAATGAGCTACTGTGTTAGCTCCAGTCATAGCTTTCCCGCCTCGCTGTTGCCCATGGCAAGAAGAGACTAACAGTGGAAGTGGCTCATTTGTGGAGTGGATATTGTCCCAGTGAGCAGGACCGTTTATTTCAAGGTTGTTTACATTAATCCAGCTCCTTCAGTCTTATAAATTACCCAGTGAGGGGCGTATGTGCTAACCGTGTGCCCCTGCTAGTGAAGGTTCGGCCGTCCCGCGAAGGTAGAGCACAGAGCACGTGCACTCGCCACCACACCGGAGCCCAGAAGACAGACATTAGTGGTTGCCACAGCAGCCTGACCCCAGATTAAAGAGGAAGGTGGGTGAAGTTTGCCCCCTGCCATCCAGACGTCATTTCATGATACATCTTCTCTACAGTTTTGTGGCGTGGGGTGATGGGAGTTGTTGTCCGCTGGTCGTTTGAACAGGGGCTGGATGTTGCTCTGTTGTTGTGCGACATCCGACAGCTTTGGTTGCGTAGAAAGTTGTCTTTTCAATTGACGGGCATCATGTGTGTGGCTTGTGGCGGGAATTGATTGGGGATGGTTTTCGCTCTTGCCAATTCATCCTTATGGAGAATTTTTTCAATTTAAGGTCCCATATGGGAGACTGGC